>LN483371.1:969954-1046006 GCA_900002565.1 Culicoides sonorensis
TAATTAAATTCATCATCAAGTAAGAATGGACAAATTGAACTAGTTATTTTTTTTTTTTTTGTATTTAATTGTTAGATCATTATTTTTTTTTCTTTTTATAATTTTTTTTTCTTAATGGACGGTTCAACAAGGAAATGAAACTTCATTCCGATGAAAAATGTGTTAAATTTATCACGCTATTTCAGATCCATTGATCAAATGAAAGGCATACCAGGAACTTTTAAGAAACTATCGGGACATTCTTGCCGAAAAATCGGGATTTTGATCTTAAAATCTTATAAAGGGTTTGGTAAAATCCGTCTCTTATTTTGAGCGAATAATATGAATTTCAATAAATTAGACAATGTTCCTTATCTGGCGGATGTCTATTAATTCGATTTTAATTTTCTGAAATGATGATTTTTCACATGATAGGAAAAAAAATGTAGTCATGTTCGTTTTTCATTTAAAAATCGATTTTTTTCTATGAAAAGGTATGAAGTGGTGTAAGAAATATTTGTTAATTAGAATGTTGGCTACAACTTTGTAGAACATACTAGGTACCTATCTCGTACAAAAACATAGAGTATTTGAGCTTAAACAATTATCACTATTATAACAATTTGGTTCAATGAGCTTAAATTTGCAGAAAGTGACATTATTTATGGTAACATCTCAAAACTTGTACTTTAGATTTAAATATGAACATATTCGGACTGAAGGTATTCTAAGGACTCGAAAAAACATGAGTTTGAGATTGTCGCATTTTTTTTTGAAGCAAAATCAATTTTCAAAGACGTGATATCACAGAAATACGTACAGATTTCTCGAGCAAATATAAATAAAATCAGGACATTTCATAGTATTTCTGCTAATAATTCTCTTATTTTAATAGAAATTTTTTTTGAAATATTAATGTCTATTGATACGAAAATTTGAAACTTTTAAAAACTGGCTCAAAAGTTAACCGGTGGCGCTCAGAGGGCTTATATTGGTGATTAGTGGTGAACCCATATGAGGCATCAGTGAGCTCGGAATATAATAAATCAAGAATCGAGATTATCCCAAAATTCTGATACCCCTTGTGATCGGTTTATCTTGAATCCGTCTTTTGGATCTGGAATCCCCTTTACGAAGAAAATTTTGTTATACTAAATTCACTACGTTTAATCCTGAACAACTGCCTTCAAATATTTAAATTTGCATAAATGTTTTTTTATTTATCTAATGCCTAAATTCGTTGAACAGTTTCACTTCCTTTTCGGAGATGGATAGACCACTGAGCCTGAGTTGACCAAGATTCTCTTTCAATGACACTTTTCAGACTTCTTTATACGGTCGTGGTGTTTCTTGACCTCAAACGAATTAAAATCTTCGCGTAAAGTAGACCTGAGGAAAAAAAATTCTAAAAAGGCAATCCTGGTATTCTTGACTTTACCATTATCTAGATCCCCATTTTCTGAAAAGATTCACTTTCCATGATCAACTCTAAGATTAAATTCCAAATAATTTCATATTTTCATTCAATATCAATACTAAATAAGACATTTAATTCTAAAATAATAACTATTATTATAATTATAATATTATCATTTATCACACATGAATGTAACAGTTTCACATTTAGTTAAATAGTAACTCAATTTTAAAATGAAATAACAACAACAAACAAAAAAAAATATATATATAATCAAAAGAGAGAGAAAATTCAATTTTAAGTTAAAAATATATATTATACACAACATATCATTATATACATGTCTGTTGTTAATTACTTTTTATAAAAAAGTAAAAAAGTATCTCATTCAGTTTGAGTTGAGACGTTGATTTGTTAAGACGTGTTTTGATCGTTAAGCGTCTTTTAAATTTTTTTTTAATTTATATATAATTTTCTTATTATATTGAAAGTAATTAAAATTAATCGGATTGAAAAAAAATAAAAAGTGATTTAAAAAGGATTATTTTAATAAAAAAAATAATAAAATTAAATTAAATTAAAATTATAATAAAATATAAAAAAAGTATGATTTTAAATTTTCTCTTTAAAATAAAAAAAAAATAATTTTACGCAATTTAATTTATATTATAATAATAATAAAAATTATTGTCTCTTATCATCACATCACTTACACAGATATATTATTTAAGTATATGTTTAAAGAAAGACAATAATAATAAAAATCATGTTTACACCAATATTTATCAATATCAATATAAAAATTTCGATAAATATTATTATTTATTATTTGAGTCATCAAATCAATGAATGAATGAATGATATGTGTAATTTATATTTTAAAATCTGTTTAATGATGTGCTATTTGCAATTTGATATGAAAAAAATAGTGTTAATATTAACGTGATAAGTGTCAATAGCGATTATATATTAATAATTTACTAATAAAATAAGATTTTTAACAATGGTGACATACAAATCAAAAGTAATAAACGTTAAATACAGTTGATTAAATTAAAACGAATTAAAATTCGATGAATGTTAAAATGATTCAGTGTTTTTATTAAAATTAAATCAATCAACAAAAACATCATTTAAATTAATTATGGATTTTTTGTTTTTTTTTAATAAAATTATTATCAAGAAAAAAAATTTCCTACAAAATTTGATGTATTTTTGTTGTTGTTTTTGTATTAGTCAGAAAAACATCTGTGACGCGACATAAAGTGATAAAATATTTTACACACGCGTCTGTCATAAAAATCTCGATCATTGATATTCTTCAGATCAAAGCTGAAATTTAAAAAAAAAATTATTTGAGATTTTCACATCGATTACGAGCAGTGTGGTATGAAATTTATATGTATATTTATGGAATCAGACAACATAACATGAAAATGTGAACATAAATTGAATTTAATGATTATTATTATTATAATGTTTTTTTTTTTAATTTGACATTTACTATAAATAATGTTTAAAGTAACATCAAAGAAAACATATTTATTTTAATATATATATTGAATGTGGAAAAAAAATTTGTTATTTAATACAAAAAAGTACATGTTAAAATTAAATTTATGTTCAAAATTTTTGTAGAATTTTCGAAATAATCTGAAATCGCTTTACTTGGTAAAAGTGATAATTTGCTGTTTCTGAGTAAAAAAATTGTCATCTAAATGAAATGCGGTTAAATTTGAAACATGTGTGGCCCTTATATGTGTTTGACACGAAATTTTCTGACATATTTAGTGAGGTCTTTCAAATAAATGTCAATTAAAAGTTCTCTTATAATTTCTCCATTTGAACGTACTCATTTTTTACACTTTGTTCAAATATTATTAAAAAATATTTTCATGATTTTCTTTTTTTGGGATCTTAACCCTTTCACATTCACGCCTAAAAAACGATTGGAGCAAATTTTTGTAGTCCCAATTCTGATTATTTAAAGTTCAAAAAATTAGCAATATTTTTTCGTTTCTGAGTCGGAAATTGTTTGGATAAAAAGTTTGTATCTTTTTCGGGCCTCAGGATGCTTTGGCATCAATTCGAATGTGTGTATGGGTGGTCTGTAGAGCTATACAGTGGCAGATTTTCATTTCACCACTTTAATTTGAAGGCATATTAAAGAAAAAAATGTATTTTCTTAATCACACGCTCTAAATTGAAAATTTTATAGGCGATTCACTCCACCAACGATGAGTTTTTTACAAAAGTTTCCATTCGAAAAAACGTCTATTGACAGTTAATGGGTTAAGGTCTGTGATACCAGGGGCGGATTGAAAATTATTAATGGCCCTGACATTCTGTATGATTTTCTTTAAAATTTACGCTAAACTTTTAACGATCGACTGCGGCCTTTCAGTCATTTGCCAGATTACTCGTATGACCAATCTGCCACTGGGTCTGTGTAGAGGTGGCAAAGGGTTTTATTTTAACATATCAACGCGTCATGTGATGAATTGTAATTAATTTTTAACACCTCAGTTGTTTTTTTGACGTTGATTGATTCAATCAATTTATTATTTTAATAAAAATAAAATGTGCATTTATTTTTTCCATTCTAGTGGAATAAACCACAAATTTTATGCATGTATTATGTTTTTTATGTTAATTTGCTGCTTCTAGTATTGTAAGTCATTCTTTTTATATATTATATATATTTTTTTTTGTATTTCAATAACAGAATAAACACAATAATAATAATGACTTTTGTTCCGTGTAAAATTACTTGGCGCCTGTCGTCCGTCCCATTTTATGATTGGAGTTTGTCTACGTTTTGTTTCTTTTCTCTTTTTTTTCCTTTGATGCAAAATACTCATTTATAATTTTTTCCCTTCAAACTGCATCTACATTGTCTTTTATTTGTAAAAAAAAACGAAATAAATATACATGTTAATAATTGAATTATTAAAAAAAATATATAGAAAGTTATTTTAATTAAGCGCCACACAGACACACTTCACCGGCTTTTTTGTGTTCTAAATATAAACATAATAAGCATGTTATACAAGTTAAGAAAAGGTTCCTATTTCATTCATTCATTCATTTTAATGTTGTATAAAATAAAAATATAAACAAAAAATAAAACACAATTCAATGAAATGTATAAGAAAATGTTTTTATTTTGACAGGATGTGTGCAATAATAATTAAAATTAAAAATTAATTTATTGAGCAAAGTTATTTTTATCAACATACAAACATAAGAAAGATTGAAAACAAATAAATATTAATATAACTTATCATTAGTGTTTAACATAACACAAATTTTATTTAACTACGACTTTCTGATAGAATTTTCATCGAGTAAAGTAGGTTCTCCGATTAAGTCGCCCTTTATAGGATATGATCTACTATAAAATACCTCCTCTTATTTAAAATTTGAGCCCAATCGGAGTGGCTGACGAAAAGTTTTTTATTGTGTAATTTTAGCTAAAAACATCATAATACTCATGATTTAAACATGAAAATTATATCAAAATTTTTTTTTTTTATTTTTAAAGCTTTTTAAGTAAAATGATTTGGACGAATGACGAATTCAATGATTTGTTCTTATTTTTGATTATACCAATAATAACTTTTTTATAAATTTAAACATTATATAAAACATCATTTATATGATTATTGATATATTATGAAAATCAATAAGAAAATCATTGGATTGGTGTAAGGAACTTTAAAACATAAAAAAAATAACAAAAAAAAATAAAAAAAAAATTTTGATACAATTTTCATGTGTTAATCATGATTATTATGATGTTTTTAGCTAAAATTACATAATAAAAAACTTTTCGTCAGCCATTCCGATTGGGCTGAAATTTTAAATAAGAGGAGGTATTTTATAGTAGATCATATCCTATAAAGGGCGACTTAATCGGAGAACCTACTTTACTCCATGAAAATCCTATCAGAAAGTCGTAGTTAAACAGAAAATAAAAATAAATAATTATTGAATTAAATTAATGTTAAATATTTATTTTTAATTTGAATAACGACTCTTCTGAATCTTTTTTAATTTTAATTTTTTTAAATTTATTATGAGCAAAACCGATATAAAAATTAATAAAATGTGTTGTGTATTATCATAAAAATATAAAAAAAAAACATAAGACGAAATTCAGAATTAAGATAAAATTAATAAAAATTTGCATATTAGAGTGGGAATCTGATCAAACAGTATTTCGAATGATTCATAAAATTTTATTCCATTTCAAATGTTTCACCGTAACACAAAATAAAATTTAAAAAAATAACGAAATAATGTTAAACTGGCGCTAAGTCTCACACAAAATAAACATAAATTTAAAAGGAAAATCAATAAAAAACCGTGTTAAATGATCAAGTTCGACAAAAAAAAGGCGCCATTAACACTAATAATTATGTCTTGTTCGATCGGAAATCGTTTTTTTTTCTTCTTAATTTTTCTCTGATTTTTAATTTTTTTAGTATTTATTTATTCAGTTTTATTTTATTTTATTATCATAATAAATATTGTTTAAAGTAGCAAAAGAGTCAATGATGATGATGGAACCAGTTGTTTTTATTATACACAGATATTTTTTTGTGTGATTTTTTTTTATCATCATGCACATGTGTGTAAAAGTGCTTCATTTTAATTAAATGAACAGGTTGTTTGTCTTCTAGAAGTGCATACATAATTTATTTATTATTATTTTTGCTTGTTTCAGATTTATTATTTTTTATTATAATTATGACTTTATTTTGATACTTTTAACGATATTTTATTATCATTTGAGATATTGAATAACGCTACTTTCTTAAATATTTTTTTTAAATTTTACATTTTGACAATAAAATGAAAAATAAATGATGTGATGATCAGAACATTTATAAAAAATAGGAGTTTTTACCTCAGGTCGGTTCATAAAAGTGCATTGTGATGAAAATCGGTTTTTTGAAAATATTTCGAGTTTTCCCCTTATAAAAAAAATGAAAAATTGAAATTCGAAAAAACTGGAAAAAGGAAATTTTTTTTCTTGAGCTAAAAAATTGCGAAAAATATTTTTTAAAATTGTCAAGGCCAATATGTGAGCTCAATTTACATGAGCTCTTCCAAAAATTACTTTTGAACGGTTTTTTGAGCATAAGGCTCACTTAATATGAAGCAAAAAAAGACACCATGTTAAAGTTTCCTATGAATTAAAAAAAAACTGCATTGCCTTATTTAAATTTCCCTTAAAATTTTCCCTTTTTTTCGATCCATATTTTGACTTTCGTTTTCCATATTCGTAGAAATTATGGCAAATGATGTAAAATCGATTTTCCTGAAGAGCTTTTTCGATTTACATCGATTCGTCGGATTTTACATGCATAGAGGCTAGATACGCATTTATAAAAAGGCAAGAATTTACGTTCATAGAAAGCATTTGAATGATTTTTTCGATTCAAGTTCATTTAGGCATGTAAAATTCGTCGTATCAATGTTAATCGAAAAAGCTGTTCAGATAAATCAATTTTAGAGCGACTGCAAATTTTTTTACGAAAAAATTGTTGAAAGACAAAATACGAATTTAAAAAAAGGGAAAATTTAAGGGAAATTTTAATAAGGCAAAAATTCGTAGGAAATTTCAACACAGTCAAAAAGACTTAGCCCAACCCTTTTTTATACAAGACAAAAACTGATCTCGCTTAAATGCACCTTTCTTGACCCTCGTGTAGTGACGGGCTTGGCATTTTGCGCATTTTGATTAATTATCAAATTATGTTCTAAATGAGCTTGCAATTTTAAATTCCGTGTAGCTTATTAAAATTCTGTTTTTTTTTTATTTTCTTCTAAAACTAAGAGAAAGAAATTATCAGGGGTTTAAGTTATTGCCAATGTCAGACTGACCGTCTTCGAAAGATCATTTTTCATACAAATTGAACTGAAAATAAATATATTTTTACATTTACATTTTTATTTTAATGATTACAGAAAAAAATCATATTCAACTTTTTTAAAAAAAATATACAAGGATGATTAAAAATGGAAGGAGACATTGATAATGGTTAAACATAACCTTATATGAATAGTAAAATAATTATTAAACATTATTTGCAAAAAAATAAGTGAATATCCAGTGAAAATTAAAAAAAAATATTATTATTAAAATATAATTATATAATGTTAGTATAAAAAAAAATATAAGGAGTAAAAAATGAAGAAAATTATTTATTTAAAGCAATTTTCATTAAAATTAGTTCTAAGTTTAGTATTACAATTAATTTTCCTTATTGACTCATCTAAAAGTGAACAAATAATAAGCCATGAAGGTAAGAATCAGATTTATTTTAATAAATGCATGATTTTATATTTAAAAAAAAATGATAGTTTAACATTAAAAATAACCTAAAGGCGTAAGATTCACATGTGGCGCCAATGTGTTCTGCATTTTAATACATTTTTTTAATATCTTAGTGAATCATGATTTTGTTTATTTCATTCTTAGTATGACCGGTACAAAATAAAGTTTGTTCTGTTTTTTTTTTAAATTATAAACAAACATGTTAAGTTTAAATAAAAAAAATAGAAAAAAAACAAATAAATAATAATCATAAGAACCCTTGATCACATTGAAAGATTTCTATCTCAAATCACACATCATCTTTATGTAATATTAAATAAAAAAATGTTGTTGGCGCCTCAAATAAACAATTCTCCTTATTTTTTTCCTTTGAATTCTCTAGAAAATATTAAAAATAAAAAAATTACTTACAGTTTGTTGTCTATGAATATTAAGTTCATGTTTACAATAGGTCATTATTTATTTATTTATTAACTCTCGGGCTTGATTGTATCTTGACCGCAGTCCTTTATTTGTAACATCACGTTTCTTTTATATTTTAATATATTTATTCACTTTATTATTATTAAGGCATCTACACAAACTTCATACGTGATGCTCATCTCATTATTCCACGAAAAGTGAATTTCAAAGGGGAAACGATATCACACAACCTGACACATCACCACAATGAGCTAAATCCACAAGATAAATTGCATTATCATATCGATTTTAAAAATGAAACACTTCATTTAGAGCTCAGGTAAAGATTTAATTTGAATTTATTTATTTTTCACTTCATTTTCAAAAGAATTTATTGTGTACTATAGGCCATCAACTAGATTTTTATCACCGCGAGTGGTGATAGAACGACATAAGCGTGACTTGAGAACACGCAATAAACCAAAACAGCATTCAATGTGCCATTATGAAGGACAGGTAAAGGGAGATGAATCCAGTAAAGTCAGTTTAAGTAGTTGCAATGGAATTGTGAGTAAATATTTTTTTTTGTTTTTTAATGAATGAATGAATGTAAACAAATTTATTATAAGAAAAGTGTTAATTAAATATACTCCTACATCATACACACATCTCTTTATAAAGATTAAAGATATTAACTTGTTATTTATTTAAATTATTGTGCGAACAAGGTGTAAATTTTATACCCACATGATTACTATACTGTTATAGACCAAGTAATACATTTTTTTTTCTTACATTAATATGCATTCTATGTTTCATTTTTTTTATATATTTAATTTAAATGTACAATAATAATAATAATATAGAGATGTGTAGTAATGTGATAGTTTTGTTTCATTTTGAATACACAAATACCGGTATGTGGAAAAAAAAAGAAATAAATTTAATTTCCGTATTTTGTGGGAATTTAAATAGGTTATTCACTTTTCATTGATGATTTCTTCGATTTGTTTATATTTACATTTTTATATATCATTAGGTAGGGATGATTAAACACAAAAATAATGAATATTACATTGAGCCCTCGAAACATCACGCTCCTTCATCACATAGCGGCCATACTCATGTTTTGTATGATAAAACGGCGTTAAAACAAAATAATGTAAGAAAATTAATTTTTTTTTAAATGAAATTTTTTAAGGAAATTTAAATTTCGTTCCAGGAACCAGTCCTCCAGAAAAAGAAACGTCGCAGGAGACGAAGACACCGTTTAAGCAATTGTGGCACTAAAGCAGATCCAAAACGTATGTCTGAAACTTTGATTGAGTATCAGCATCAAGGCAAGGTATGATCAAAATACATATCTTTAAAACATGCAAAATATCGAAGGGACCTTAATTATAGGTCATTGTTCAAGGTGGTCGAAAGTTGAGAAAACACAGGGAAAAGCGATCAATTAGCAGTCCACGTCACGTTGAAGCACTTGTCGTTGCTGATCCCTCAATGGTTGAATTTCACGAAGATAATGTTGAGACATATTTGCTAACAATCATGAATCTTGTATCAACATTGTACAAAGATCCAACAATTGGAAATTCAATTCAAGTTGTCATTGTTCGGATGATTATACTGGAAGAAGACGAGTTACATGAAACACTTAACATCACAGAAGCAGCCGGTACAACACTTGATAGCTTTTGCAAGTATGTTAAAGATTAAATTAAAACAGTTTCCTCTCTTAATCACTCATTCAATTCTTCTGTTTTTTTTTTTAATTTTATCATTGAATGAAATTTAAACAGATGGCAAAATACAATGAATCCAAGTGAAGATGATGATCCGTTACATCACGATGTTGCAATTTTAGTGACACGAAAGGATATTTGTGCCAATTCTGGATGCTCGTAAGTTTGACATGAATTTTTGGGTAAAAAAATTGGATAAAATTAAATTAAAATTATTATTTTTGTTTTTTTTTAAATGTGATTTAATAGTACGTTGGGCGTTGCAAATGTAGGTGGAATGTGTAAACCAGATCGTGCATGCAGTGTAAATGAAGACAGTGGAATTACATTGGCACACACAATTACGCATGAAATTGGACATAAGTGAGTTATAATCAATCTAATTTTTTTTTTGTTTTTTTTTTGTGAAACTTAAATTTTATTTTATTTTGTAACATTAAATAATAACAGCTTTGGAATGGTACATGATACTGTCAAGACAGGTTGTGAGAATAGAAATGGTAGAATTTTGCATATAATGACACCCAGTTTTGAAGCAGACACAGTTCATGTTTCATGGTCTAATTGTAGTCGACGTGATATAACGAGATTTTTAGAGTGAGTGCTGTTAAATTTTGTTAAATGTTATTTTCATAATTAAAATAATTTTTTCAGTCAAGGACTTGGTTCATGTCTAGAAGATTCTCCACTGGAAGACAGTGTTTATGAATATCCAGATCTTCCAGGTAATTGAAAAAAATGATTTTTAAATCAAAAAACACGCTCAATTTTTTTTTCATATTCAAAAGCCGGTGCAATGTACGATGCAGATCATCAATGTCGTTTGCAATTCAATTCAACTGATGAAACAATCGTTGTCTGCTCCAAGCCAGAAGAAATTTGTCAAACACTTTGGTGCACGACAAGTGAAGGATGTATCACAAAACTCAGACCAGCAGCGTCTGGTACAAAGTGTGGTCATCACAAGTGGTGTCAAGATCAGCATTGTGTTGAAATGGATGATCCTCCTGTAAAAATTGACGGTGGCTGGGGAAATTGGTCGGATTGGAGTGAATGCACCAGGACTTGTGGGGCTGGAATTCAATCTCAAGTCCGGTTTTGTGATCATCCGAGTCCAGCAAATGGAGGTGAATATTGTGTGGGTGAAAGGGCACGCTATAAAGTTTGTAATACAGATCCATGTCCCGAAGGAGAGCAAAGGTAAATTTCATAATATAATTTTTTGTATCGTGAAATAAATTTTCCATGAAATTTTACAGCTTCCGTGCTTTACAATGCGCTTCCCATGACAACGATACAGTGAAAGGACAACAATACACTTGGTTGCCATACTTCGATTCACGTAAGGGTTAAAAAATTTTACTGTAATGCAATTTTTTAACATTCAACAAATATTTCAGATGAACCATGTGAATTGTATTGTACAGACGTTGAAGACACAGTAATAATTCCTTTTGGTCAATTCGCCGCTGATGGCACTCCATGTCGAATTGGCACAAATGATATGTGTATCGGAGGAATTTGCAGAGTAAGTTATTTTTAACATCTCTCATTTCAAATTACATTAAAAAAATATCAATCTACAGAAAGTTGGATGTGATTGGGTAGTTGATTCAAATACAACGGAAGACCAGTGCGGTGTCTGTGGTGGAAATGGAGAAACATGTGAAACAATTACGGGAGAATTTTCCAAGAAAGTCAATATATCTGAAGGATATTACGAGGTTTTGACAATTCCATCGGGATCCAGGCATATTGTAATTAAGGAAAGTAAGGCCAGTAAAAATTACATTGCTGTATCGAACACTCAAACAAAGGAATTTTATTTAAATGGAAACAAGTAATTAATAAGATAAATTTTCGTTTTAATTTTCATTGAATTGATAATTTTTGTTTTTTTAATTTTAGTTTGATTCTGATAAGTGGTGAATATGAAATCGCCGGAAGTTTGGGATTATATGAAAGGGAGCATGAACTTGAAAATTTGACGATTCCAGGTCCAACAAAAGAAGATATCACTATTCATGTAAGTTTACCATTTTAAGATCCTCATTGAAATGAAATTTTAATACAAACTATTTTAGATTGTGTTGAAAGGAAAACACAAGAATATCGGACTTAAATATGAATACACACTTCCAACGATACAAACAAAGGAGCCAAAATATTACTGGAAACTCGGTGAATGGACTGTCTGCAGCAGTACTTGCAATGGAGGTAAAAAATATCGCCTACCAATTTGTTATGAGAAAGATCAAGGCATTGTGAGTGATGAAAAATGCAAGGAATTTGCCGAAAATAGACGCCCTGAAAAAATAACAAAATCCTGTAATGATATTCCATGTCCATCACCTCACTGGTGGGTCGGACCATGGCAACTTTGTTCAGTTACATGTCACAAATTCGGGGATCCAGATCCAATTCGACGTCGATCTATTATGTGTGTAGATCAAAATGAAATTGCTCTTCCGACCGCACAATGTAACGACCAAGCAAGACCAAAGGAGACTGATACATGTAATGTGCCACTTTGCAATACAACGGAAGACACGCCAAATGACATGCTAGAAATAGATAACAATAGCAATGCAATTGAGAGTAATAACGATTCAAATGAGAGTTATAGCGAGATAAGTAATGTTATTGAGTAACATTAAGGACATTCCACGAATTTCATGATCGCACGTTTAAGAGGAAAACAAAATGAAAAATTTATTTTAAAATCATTTTCATGTAATTTATTGCACAACCTTTTTTTTTATTTTTAATTTAATTTAAAAATTTGATTTTAAGGAAACAAAACCATGACTTAATCAAAAAAAATACAACGTCTTGAATATGTTCATTTTAATAGTATTTTAAAAACTTTCGTACTTAAATTTTATATACAATCAAATATTCTTATTTTTTTTCATCATTGTATTTATATGTATTTAAGATTATTTTTATTATTATTATTATAGGAATAAATCACTTATTTCGTGTTTTTATTTTGAAAACATAATACAAATTTTGGAATACTTTCATTTTTCTATCACTTTCAAATCTTGTTACTTTTAAAATCGAGTATTATCTGGCATTTTAACAAAATACGCAACTTTATCTAAAGGAACTTTGTAATTATGCATCCATCGACTCCCTTTTCGCAGTGACCCATCGATACCGTCTTTCCAAATACCTTGTGGTAAGTATACTGTGAATTAAAAAAATAGAAAAATGTGAATTTAAATAAAATTTTTTGGTTGACCGTTAAAATTCTTACCCTCTCGTTGGAATTGCGATTGATTCATTATTGGGGCCACAATTAAATCTTCACCCACCGAAAATTCATCATCGATTGTAAGACATGAAGCATCAGTTGAATCCATCATCCATAATGGACGAATCAGGGCAAGTCCTTCATTCATTGCATCATTTAAATATTTTTTCAATACTGGAATCACCGTTTTACTTCTAATCGTTGTTAATTCCTTGGCAACTCCTTCGACAACTTCATTTTTATATTCCGAGGGAAGATGATTGAATCGTATCACTGGCAAAAAAGTACTCAATTGTAACCATCTTATGTACAATTCAGGATCAGGCAACGGTGGTGCAGTGAGAGTGCTGTACATAATTGATTTTGAATTATTTTCTGGAATGAGAAAATCGCCTCCAACCGGATTAGAAATAATAAATGGATATCCTGTGACACCATAAGTGATTGCTGAAATGACAACAGTCCTCATTCCTTCCCAACTCGCATTCACAGGTGGAAGACTTAAAAATGTGGGTGGCTTAGGTACGGTAACCGAACTTGAAATTCCAATCATACTCAAAACATTTTCTAATTTACTCAAAAAAAGTGTCTTATATTCATCGGGATTATCAATGGGTCTGTGACACTTGTAATGCCGTGGCACATTATGTCCATTTCCTATATCGAAGTAAAATGAATCAATTGAATATGCTTTTCTCAATTTCTTGATTCGATCCATCATCCATGGTAATGTTGCGTTATTTGTAATATCAAGCATTGCAACACTCGGAGCATTGTGATAACGAGTCAAAGCTGGCACATAATACTCGGCTCCACGTTCCGATATGACGAGTTGCTTAGCAACAACTTCCGCGAATCTGGCACTTTCTGTACTGATAAATGGCTGAATTGTTAGTACAATTTTGAATCCACGTCTATGTAAAATGTTGATTGTATTTTCGAGAGTTGGAAAACGTTCCTCGTCCATCTTAAAATCACCAACGTTCTTTTGCCAGAATTCATTGATCAAGACATGTCCAAGACGTAGAAAGCCCATTTCGATAATTGTTTCAGTGTAATTGTAAATTGAGGTTTCCGTGAAATTTTTGAGAGATAACGCAGGAATTTGCCAAATGGGTTCTTCGAGTAGAGAGTGAATGTTGATGTTACAATCCTTGTATTTGGCGTTTGGAAGTGCATACATCATAAAATCTTTTCCACAACTGAAATTCAATAAAAAATTGAATTGTTTCAAACATAATTTATTAACAAAATGAAAAAGATTACCTGATATCTTCTTCCTTAAGTCCATCCCAGAGACTCTTTTGGGTCATTGCACTGTGTAATGATTTCATGTCAGGTCCAGTACAAATTTTGTATTTCATTTCAGGGAGTTCAGTTTGACGATTCAAAAAAGCAAAGTCATCGTGTTTTGACTTGAGACACATCAAATTCTCATCAAATGCTCCCATGCTGAGATATAATGGGACTTTTTCATCGACTTTAATTGCAGCACCTGTTAAATTGATGTAATTTCACTAAATAAATGTCAAATTTCTTTATTTCAAATTTAATTTTACCTTTCGAATTCAAAAAATATCTTTTCACGGCATTGCCAAACTGTTGATTGTGATGATCTCCAGTGATTAACGGTGCAAAATTAAATCTTCCTTGTTCAAGTGGCCATTCAAGTCCCTTAAGCAACCCACCACCAAACCAATGACCTCGTTCAGGTCCAGTGAAGAAACAGTCAGTTGGATACCAATTTTGTACAAGGGCTTTCCAATGTATCGTGTAACATTTAATATTTTCATCATCGGTTTTCTCTTCATTTAGATAAAGACGTGCCTTTTCAACCCATTCCAGACAAACACTTCCATCATCAAAAGTATCTTCTGGTAAACATCGAAATGGTCTTCCATTACTCAAATTAGCACCTAACAACCCAGTGATAATATCTTCACCCTTAATGTCCAATATGCGAAATACTCGTGTTCCTTTATTGAATTTAATTTTTTCAAAGTATGATCGGGCCATCAAAGTTTGTTGATACATCACATAAGCATAGCCAACCTTTTTAATGGATGAATAATTATTTAAATTAATTTTATTACTATTGAAATGAATTTGATATGAAACTTACCAGGAAAACAATTACTAAGAATAAAATTCCAACAAAAACCTTGATTTTGACATCTTTTCTCGGTTTTCTACGTTTCCGAATCATATGTGGAAATGCCTGTGATTTTGACATGAAATAAAAATTATTTTAATATAAAAGACAATAAGTATCAGACAACTAATAGATGCTAATTTGATTTTTTGCGTCAAGACAATAATAAAATATAGTAATATTTTATATGATTTAACACGAACAACTTTGATAAGTGAATGACTGAATATGTCCTAACTGCTAACTGTGAATATACCAAATATGAATTATTTCCACCAACGGAATTGAAACATTGAGAAGAAAAGATTTGAATTTTTGATGGATTTCATTGAAATTTATTTGGTGATGCAAAATTTGATATTCTGTTCAAATTTTAAGTTCCCTTTGTTCATATTTATCATCCATCATATCAGAATAAAACAATTCCATGAAATAAATTTATCAATTAAAATCCTCTCTCATGAGACTTCTCTCTCTTTTGTTTCATTCATGAAATTTCTGAACGTTATGAATTAAGCACCCGATTACTATCAATTTGGATTTGCATCGATGTGTAGCATGAGACATAAATTATTTATTTCAATGAAAGCAAGTAATTTTTCATGAGTGTGAAGTTTGCACATGTACCAAATTTTTTTTTTAAAACAATTGGAAGCCCTATTTTCGTTTATCAAATGGAAAAAATAAGTTTTTTATGAGTTTCAGGTACGTTAAAGTTGAAAATTTTAGATGGAATGTTTCACTTTGATCATGAAAATCTTGATAATTTGTGAGAAAATTCAAAAATTCTCAAAGAAAAAATTTTTGGTACATGTGCAAATTTCACACTCGTAATTTTACGTCATTTCAAATGAAATTCGATATCGCACGTGATGATTTTCTCATTTTAAAAATATTTTCATAACATTACCTGCATTTTTTCTTTCAACAAACTAGCAAGAGATGAGGCTGATGTGATGGAAGCCTGATTGCTTATCATACTGTGTGTATCAAACTCGTTCGCCATTATTTCCTTGTCATTGACTCTCAATGATGGTAAAGGTGCTATTGATAAGCGACGTTTATTCCGAAAAATATATCTTTTTATTTGTTGGAACAATTAGATATGAAATGAAAAAAAAATTAAATTTAAGAAACAAATAAGAAGATAAAAGATGAAAAATATTTTTTTCGCGATTCTGACTCTCTATGACAAAAAATGTAAAACAACTAAACTCGTTCAAATAAATAAATTGCTTTAAATTATGTTTTGTTCGTTTATTATTATTATCTGAGTATGAAACTAAGTTAAGTGAGTTCAAATGCTACTTTTATATGAGAATATTTGTGTGTTACAGAGATTTTTTCTAGTATCACATTCAGTTAAGATTGTATCTCGAATATGACTCACATTGAACTTTATGAATGATTTTGAAAAATTACGATCATTTTATCTTTGGGAATTTAAATGTCAAGGTCTTTGCTACAATAAAAAATTACCTTTGATAACACACAATTTTAAAAATTATGGAAAAAAATCACAAACAAAATTACTATCAAAATTATCATGCGTTATCAATGACAACATTTTTATGACCCTTTCTTCTTATCATTCCCGCATCAAACAACAAAAACATTTATTTCCAATTCAATTCAATTCAAAACAAAGAGAGTTTCACTTCCATATCAAAAAAAGAAGAGAGAATCTTAAATACATTCATTTTCGTGTCATTCATTCACTATTTTAATTAAACACGTGTTTCTCATTTCAATTTAACGTACTTTTTTGGATTATAAGCTGGTGGTTCCTCTTCCTCATCTGAACTGAGTACAACTTTGCATGGGGTTTTATATTTAATTCGTGATTGAAGTGATTCATTGAAATCATGATCTCGATCGGCTAAACTGCATGCCATTGATTGATCTTCATCGTCAGCCAACTGTAAAATATGAAGTCAAGCATTAATGTGTGATATTAATTTTGTAATCATAGCTAATGAGTTAGATGTGGTCAGTTCTGAATGCATTTTAAATGGAAAATTGAACTGAGACCAACATGGTCGGGGTTTTGGTGTTCGAATGAGGAGCTCTTGCGGATTGTCAGAAGATCTAAAATGATCTACTTAATTCTCCGACGTCGTAAATGTTCAAAAATCGTTAAAAACCGTTAAAATGTTTAAATAAACAATTTTGGAATGAAATGCACTCTTTCTAATCGTCTAAAGTCTAAAATTGCATAATTTTTATGATTAAAGCCAATTTTTTTACATGAATAATATCCTCTTCACTTGAAAAATGCACTGACAGCACTGAGGCTTTTCTAGATCTAAACGGCGATTCATTGACGGAACTTCTTGGTGATGAAGACGGAGTTCCAAAATCAAACGTTGGCACTTGTAAATGATTTGTATCTTCATTCACTTTTTCAACTGTAAACCGTTTCATTTTGATATTTTGTTCTTGCGACATTTTGAGAATTTTTGTAAGGGTTTAGTGTTTAATTTTTAAAAATAATTAAACTACATTTCAATGGAAAAGTTCTGAAAGTACTAAACGATATAATTTTATGAAAAAATGAATGTGTTTTGCTCAAATTTTACACCTTTTATCATTGAATAATAAATAAGTGGCATTATCATTCAGTTATTATTGATTAACAAGTTACGTTAAATCAAAACTGGATCGTACACTGTAAAAATTTGTCTTATTGATACCCTTTTAAAAGATATTCGATAGAAATTACTATATCGAATATAATCATACCTTGGTATTTCAAAATTTTTCGGTAGTCAGTGTGACTTTTTATGAAGGAATTTTGGGCGAGACACTTTTATATTGAATTTTGGAACTTTATATGAAATTTTTGCTCATTATCCGTTGTCCCTAATATTCATATAAATATAAATTTCATATTCTGAACTTTGCTATTGGTCAAGTTCAAAGTCGCTGAAAAATCTCGTGAACGGGTTTAAGACATGTACTCTTCAAATTTTAATCTAATAATCGCGACACATGTATGTCATCATTAATTACATAATTAGTTCAAGATATCAGAAAATCCACATCTTAATTTATTCTGACAAGTAATATTTGTTTATCACAATCAAATGAATAATATAAATTGTGCACATGTTGATATTTTTTAATATTTATTCAGTGCTAATTAAGTCACCTGAGATTCAAATTTGTGTCTAAAGTCTTACCATTGAATTTCCATGCTGTTCCGCATCATCTTCTGTCTCTTCTTCTTCTTCGTTATGAATTTTTTTCAAAGCATCCATTTGAATTGAGTTCAAGGCTGGTAATGAAATTGAATTTCTCCTCAACTCCTTTCTCCGCATCTCAGTTGAATCTGGCAAGGGGCCAGGACTATCACGAGCCTCCTCACGATTTAGTGATGTATCACTTTTATCTGGTGTTTTCACATCTTGACTGGTAACTTGAATGAAGTCTTTTTCATTGCTGATTGTGGACTCCTCGTCAACGAAGGGAATTTTTGAATTTCTGTTATTTTCTGTCATTTTTGATCAATTTTGTTTTTTGTTTTATTTTTAGTATAATATCTTAATTTAATTCAATAATAATTTACAAGTTTATTTGCATAAAAACATCGATCAAGAACTTAAATTGATACTAATTATGATATTATTTCAGTTAATCCAAATTTTAAGAGGAATTTCATTCAAAAAAAGCCAAAACACCGACTTTTAATGTAATAAACAAGGATTTTAATATAATTTTATATGTTTATATAGACTCTGATATTTTACAAATGAAATGCCTCGTAAATTCATAAATTTATTGTTCACTAATGATTTTATAATCAAATCAAAATCATGACAGTAATTTAAAAAAAAAGTTTAAATTTTTTTAATGCATTATTTTTATTATTACTATTCAAATCACATTTATTTACTATTTTATTGAATATTGACCTACAAAACTCATGACAAAATTACATTTTTTTTGTTTTAATAATATAAATTTTAATCACTTTCACAGATCACTCAGATTTTTAAAATGAGATTTTTCAATAGATTGGTCTTAATTAATATTTCACGTTAAAGTTCATTATTTAATAATTTCATGGTGTAAATTAGCAAAACAAGTTTTCTTTTGTTTTTTTTATATTATTTTGTATTTACTCGAAAGATAATTGTAGGTAGAGTAAATAATTCATTAGTGACAAACAGAAGACGACTGACGACTGATTAGTTAAAACGGAATATAATTTTAAACAGGCACTAGTTATTTTACACAAAAATAAAAGAAACATATGATTGTGTGGGGTAGTTGATTATATTCGTATGAAATAGCACTACAATTAATTAAGTGTGTTTCATTACATTTTTTTTTAAATTTATTATTATCAGAGTTTTGTGTGTTTTGTGTAATGTGTACAAAAATATAATTTAATCAAGAGATACAATCTTAAAATATTTGCTTTTTTAATATTTTTATAGTTTTAATGCTTTATTATTTACTTTTTTAACTCAAAATAAAAGTTTGTCAAATATGAAGATAGCTTAAAATAATTTTTTTTTAAATTTTCAGATCACTTTTGATATTGAATTACTTTTTCGGTTCGTAAAAGATTTTGCACATCAATTAACTGTGTTTGTTATTAAGTTTACTTAAATGTATTACTTTTTTTGTATTAATTGAATGTTTGTTCTTACAGTTTCGTAAATTTAATGATAAGATATCGCATTGTATATCATGTGCTAAATATGAAGATAATCTCAAGGAGTGGTGAATGAGCGGTTGCTTAAAATTATTTAAAAAATTCTATTTAGGGTCCAATTACCTACTTTCGGTGTCTTTAGAACACATAACGTACATTTTGATAAGTGGAACAATTCATTGTTTTAAAACTTTTATAAATTAAAAAGAATCCCGTTTCTCTTAATTATGATATAACTTGTTAAATCGAGGAAAACTCGTTCTCTGTAGATGTTTCTAAGTGATAGCAAAATAAGCAACAAAGTCTAATTTTATATCTCTCATTTCCCTTTCAAGTTTACATATCAACAAGCCTAAGCGATATTACAATTTGCAATTTCCATATTCATCAAGAAAACCTAAAACATCCTCCTCTTCTGTCTCAACATTTAGAAGTGCAAAAAAATTGAGATAAATGAGAGCAAAGACATGAAAGATATGGTTCAGCATAAAGCAGAGAAGTAATAATCGATTAACAAAAAAACCAAGCATTTATTACATAGAACACCTTTGATTTATTCGAGTAAACTTATTCTTGGTCGATAGTTCCACTGGATAATAAAAATAAAATGATAAAAACAGAAGATAGCGCACAAAATCTGATTTTACCACAGCAAAATATTGGTAGTCAGGAGAGGGCTTTAAAGGGGGAGAAGACATTTTTTTACTATTGTCAGGACGACAACTACGCTGCCTAAAATTTTAGTAATCCCGATCTTAAAAATTTTGAATTGATTCAATTGAAGGGAGGAATAAACAAATAATTAAAAAGGGATAATTCAACTAAAATGGCACGTAATAAATGGGTATTCAATCAAATTTTCTTGCAACTGATTAAGTCATGCCTGGCTCACCTCAAATTCTTCAATCAATTTTTGTTCTAATCATCCGAAAAACAACCGCAACATCCTCCTCTTCCGTCCTAACATTTAGAAGAGCCAAAAAAATGGGAGAAAATGAGTGAAAAGATATAAAAGATATGGTTCAGGATGAAGCAGGGAAGGAAAAATCGACATAAAATAAAGCCAAGGATTTATTCGTGTGAAACTTAGACAATGCCACTGAATGATCCAAATGATGTAAATCAAAAGATAACGCACAAAATCTAATTTTAAGTCTCTGATTTCCCCATCAAGTTCACATACCACGACAAACTAATGATAGCTGTCAAATCAGTTTACTCCAAAAACTTTCAGTTAAAAAAACATTGAATACACGGTATTGGGTTACAAACGAAAGAAAGTACAACGACCCTACTAAATATAAAACTTGAGAATTTATTTCAAAAAATTAATTCAATGTGTGATATAAAGCGAAAAAAGATCAACATTTTCTTTTGATATAACTCAATTTTTATTGATTTATTTTTAAACTTATATTTTTTTTTTATTTTAAATATTTAATAGCATTCTACTTTACAAATATTTTATAATTTTATTGTAATTAATATATATTTTTTTTTTGACATGCGATCAGGTCCATATATTTCTATAATATTGAATCAGTTTATATATTTTTTATTTAATAGTAGTATAATAATTTCTTATTACAATTCATTTATTAGTCTTCTTATAAATATTTTTTATTTATTTTTATAATAATAATAGTAATATTGAGTTTCTAAAATTTAATAACACATTAACATGGACACTTTTTTTATATGTTTTTAAATCTTTTATTTTAAATTTATTTCTTTTTATTGTATAGATTTATTAGCTTCAAAGAATTTAAATTTCCCTTTAAAATATTCGGTGTGTATTATAATTTTTATGATATTTCTGTTTGATTTTAGTTCATTATATCTTTGTATTTTTTTTCATATTAAAAGTTATGTTAAGAGCTTCAAGTGAAATTGCATAATAACAAAAAGTAAAATAATTTTCTTTAAATTTTCATTTAAATTTTAAATAAAATAATAAGAGATCTAAAATTAATTTTGCATGTTAAATCTAAATTTTTTCTATGAAGTGTATAAAGACTAGCACAATTTTTTTTATCATTCAATGATTTTTAATCAGATTTTCCATTCATTTATTTTTTTTTCTTCTATCATCTAACATTTCTAGAACAGAAATTGAAATTAAAGTAATTTTTTTTATACAAAGATTTTTTTTTGTAGTTATCTAAACTAACATTCAAAATTTTATATATATTGCTTTTATCATTATAAATTTTTGATATTCACTGAAACTGTTACTGGAATGATTTTATGATAATACGATAGAGGTTTTAATATTTGAAGGAATGCTAAACATTAGAAAAAAGATGTTTAATATTCGAATTTTAATACATTTTATGAAATTTCCTTTAAATATTTTATCATTTATATACAAAAGGCTTAGAATTACTATATTTTTTTTATATTTTGTGATTGCCTTTATCGATGTTAGTTAAAAGGTTTTTTTTTCTATGTGAAATGTAATTTCCTGTATTTAAGAAAAAAATTTTAAATTAATGAAAAGTGCTTGGTCGTTTCATGTTGTAATGAAGGCAAAACTTAAAACTTAATAGCTTTATAATTGATGGCATGTATTGTATATAGTTATTTTAATATTTTTATATTAATATTAACAAAATGAAATTAAAACTATACAAAAAATATAAATATAATTTTAAAACAAATAATGTTTCGAGTATCACCAAAAAGATTTCTAGGTTTTTTTTTTGTTTCAAATAATAAGACTGAGCTTACTAATACTAAGAGTTTAATTTAAAGATACATTTTCAAAGTCAGCTTCTGACTCAATTTTTTGACTGTTTTGTTTGTTGTTGTTGTTATTGATATTATTTTGAGTTGTAGTAGTGGAACATTTTTTACATTGTGACAATGCATCAGTTGAATGTTATTCCTCCGTGTTCCATTTACGTTCTTCCATTATTCTATCAAAACAATCAGCTAAAAATGCGTGCTATTGAAAAAAATAAATTAAAAAATGTTCAAAATGAAATTAATTTATGAGATTGATATTTGACTTACATATGGTGTGAATACTTTGACCCATCGTGAGGGTTTGTCTGGTCGGGAATATTGAAAGCAAAATGCCATAGCTTCATCATCACTCTCATATCTATCAATTGTGTCCCATTTTAATTCAACTGTTTGTGCTTCTAATGTGCCATCTTCACGACATGCATGCAATCGAAAACTAGCCATACCAACTGCTGGTATAACATGTCCTTCTTTCCTACTATCACATTGACAATGTGGAAAAACTAGATCTGCATATCCAGGCAGAATTCGTGCCAATGCCAAATATTCTTCTGCTTTCTTTGAGTCTTGTAATGCCTTTAATTCATAGAGACGACCATCTGCTCTAATATTGCCCCGATTTACTTCATCTACTGCTTGATAGAAAATAAATGTAGCTGCTTGTTCACCTGGTGGTAATGTCAATTCACGTTCAATTGAAAAAAGCCATCGTTTTACACATAAACATGTGCTTGATGCTGTACTGTAATTTTGTACATACAACTGATGTGGTATTTCATTCGGTTGTAATTTACGCTCAAAATTATATTCAACTATTTCAAAGAGATAAAAATATTGTTGTGTGTATGAGGTAAGACTAGCTCGTTGCACTAAGGTATCCCAAACAACTTGAGCATTTGCCGATTTACGAACACTAACTGTCACCACTTCATGATCTGGCAACATAACTTTTATGTCGACAGGTGTAGCTGACAAATCATCCTCTGAGTCTGTAAGGAATTCTTGCATGGCATCATTTTCGGCTATCACCCGGACAGCACACACTTTTTCCAAATATTGTTCGAGTCCACGGCGACGAGCGTCTAATTGTTGTTCACTCAATTGAAATGGCCATTTTCCAGGTAATTTTGGAAAACTAAATCCAGTAAATTCTTTTTTCAGTATCGAATGTAAATTGGCAAATTCACGATAACGTCTTGAACATAATTGACGGCCAGCCATATGTATATTGAACACGACATATCGTTCACCATTACGTGTCAACACATTGTAATCAGGAATGCTTTAATGTAAAATGATAATAATAAATAACAATGAAATTCACTCGTGGGAATTACAAAATCACGAAATAATTAATTAAATATACCTTATAGGCAACGATCGTTTTTCAGAATAATCAATGTACGAATATCCAGTTTGATCTTCAGCTGGCTCTAATCGTTCTGCTTCCTATTAAAATTAAATTTAAAAAAATAATTTGATTATTTAATAAAATTCAATATAACTCACTTGTTGACTGACAGAAATGACTGTTAATGTTAAACAGTCACCACCGGATTTGATTAAATCGACAACCTGCTTATGTGTGGCTCCCTCAACATTCACGTGATTTCTGTAATTAAATGAAGAAGTAAAATAAAAATTAAATCTTTTGTTAAATTTGTTTACTCTTCATCGTCAACAATTTCACACAAATCATCAAATAAATCTGGTTCAGATTCGGTGGTGTAATATGATGAAAATAAGCTTCGTTGCATTTTTTATGTTTATTTTTATAAAGCTAATTTAAAGTCAGATTCTAAAGAATTTCAAACCAAACACAATGACCGATGGTAATTGAATAAAAAAAATTAATGAATGAATGAAAATAATTTCCCAAAGAACAGATGCATGATGTGATTAAATGACTTTGTCATTTTTGTTGTATGTGTGTAATGTGCTTAGGAAAGAATAATTACAAAAAAAATAAATAACAATACAATTATGACAGTAATATTTGTATACAAATTATTATTAAAGTTCATTTTAAATAAATAATCATTATGAATTTTGTTCTTTGAATCTCATATATGACGTATCAGACAAAGGTCATCCAGGATGGGTACCATGATAATTATTCATTTAATGAATGGGCTCGCAAAAATTTGGATTTCATTGAATTTAACCCAAAGAACCTCAAATTATGAAAGAAAATTTCCGTCTGTTTCAGAAAATATTTTGACTTAAATTGGAGTGCTGACATGAAAAACTGTCACTATATAGCTCTACAGGGCTTCCATGCACATGCACAAAGGATGGCAAAGTCCTGAGAGACCAAACACATTTTCTGAACCACAAATTGGAACTTTTACTATGCAAATTTTCTTCATGAGATGAATTTTCACTGAATTAAATTTCAAGATCACAAAAAATTACATTTATGTCCATTTAAAATATTCCTTTAATAAAATATTAATCGCCCTAATTTTATTTTACATTACACAGTCATAACACAACTGAAATCAACAAAAATTTTATAATAAAAATCAATAATTATTATTGTAATGCACTGCTCATCTTCATTATGAGTAAATATTTTTCATGTAAGTTGAATGTATGATTAAAAGAACAAAAGTATGCTAATTACAATTAATTAATATGAAATTCTCTAGAAAAAATCGTAGTAGACAAAAATTTTATATTGTACTTACACTTCTAGTATACGATCCCCTTTTTTAATTCCTGCCTTTTCAGCGGCACCCCTTTCAAGCACTAAGTTAAATGAAAATCAAAATAAATTTTTAAGATGCATTTAAAAAAAAAAATTGAAAAGGGATCACAATTACCTGCACTGACATGTTGCAAAGGAGCATAAAGCTCCCCATTGATACTCCTCAATTGTCCACCTATGAATTAAGTACAATAAAAATGAATCATTCACATATTTTTATCATCATAAATATTTGAATGTATTGAGCAAAATTGAAAAATATGTTACATTAACCAGATTCTTGTGAATAGCGAAAAAAATAATAATTGTATATGTGCTGTATACAAATTCATCTGGTACTAAAAAGAAAAAGGAAGAAAAAAAATCTAGAATTCACCTTCACTAACTTGTCCCCTAACATTGAATCCAAAGCCTGTTTCGGTTTTGTGAATTGTAACCACTCGTGGGCCACTTGCTTTCAGGTTACTTTCCATTTTTGTTTAATTTAACAGCTTCAATTTATAATTAAATTATGCAAAAGTATTTGTCAACCACCATTATAATAAATTTGATTGACTTTTCTGTCATACGGGCAAATGGAAGCAGTTATGAATGAATTTGGTTTGTATCGTATTCAGGTATTTGAATGGAATTTATAGTATTTTGATTGCATTGAGAGTTTCTTGAACAGCTGATTCATTTGATTGACGTAAACAAAAAAATATTCCGCAAAAATTTTAATTTTATTTAAATTTACTATAAATTTAAGTTCAAAAAATAATCAACGAGACCAAAAATTGTTCAAATTTCAATTTTAACTCAAAAATATTTATTAAATTCAACTTGAAATATGACAAAATTACTTCAATGGTTGCTAGCGTTATCAGTTTTTGCCGGAATCTACAGTGCATTTGTATTTAAATATGTTAGAAATCAATTTGTGGATGAGAATGAATTCCTTGTACAAATTTCACCAATCATCCTTGTCGGATTATTTGGAGTAAGTTTTTTTGATATTGAAAATTAAAACATGAAATTAAATTTTCTTTTCTCTCAATGTAGGTCTACTCAGTCACTGTTGTTCTTTATCGGACACTAACGTTTAATGATTGTAAGGAGGCGGCCGATGAACTTCAAGCACAGATACAAGAAGCCAAAAAGGATTTGAAGAGCAAAGGATTTAAATTTGAATGAAGAATGAATGAATTTAAATTTCCATTAGAGTAATAAAAAAATTCACATGTTTTAATAAAAATAAATCGCATTCCTTTTAATTGATTCCTTGAAATTGATTTTTTAACTGTGCCTTTCAAACGAGTGTCTTCAAACAGGAAATGCACTTAAAATCCTTGTAATTTTTTTTATAACGGTTTATCACGTGGTCAACATTCAAAAATTAACTTTAATTTTCATTCGGTAGAGGCACGCATTTAATGTTTATTTTGATGATGATTGGCGGTGAAAACAAATCACATCGTTAAAATAAATGTTCCAAAGAAAAGTGTGAAAAGAATAATTAAATTAAAATGACTGGACGTGGACGTGGAAGGGGAAGCAGAGGAAGAGGTACAGGAACAAAAAGACCTGCTAGTAATCCGATGCCAGGACCGAGTACTGAAGGAAATTCAGAAAGTACAGAAACAGGAAACGTCGCCAAGAAACCAAAAAAGTTCAACTTTTATAGACGAGGATTTTGGGGTCGTCGAGGAAATTGTAAGTCCTATTAAATGATTATTTGAACTTTCCACAAAAAAATTTTGGTCCTTTTTTGATTAGTTTTTCAACGCAACGAAAAGAGAATTGTAATTCATCTTCCACATTCAATTGAATACGACGACGATGATTATGATATCACATCCACAGAACCAATTGTTCCGATCGAGAGTTTTGGAACAAAGGAATTCCCTTATTTCAAGTTTTATTTTCCCGAAATAGGTAAAAATTTTTATTAGGATATCAAATCACACATTTTAATTGTCATATCCTTTTTTATTTTCCAGAATACGATGAAAATTCTGACTTAATTAAGCAAATCAATGCATTCGGAAACTTTTTCACAAGAAATATTTCGAAATATGAACCACATTTACCTGAAATCGCTGAAAAACGGACTTTCACTATCAAATATCGATCTTTATTGAAAGACCAACTATTCATGAATGATTTCGACGATTTTTTGAGTCATTTGAAAAATAATCCTTACACAATTTTATCGGCAGCTGGTTTGGCAATGCATCAGATTGTGATGACAAAGATTCAAGAGACCAGAATTGATTTGGAAGTATATCGACCAAGATTGATGGGATTTGGTCCAATTCAAACTGTGGTCGATGCAAATGTTCCTGAAAATATTGATACACTGATAACAGTCCGAGGAACTGTAATGCGTACAAATGGTGTAAAAATTCGTGATATGTGGCAGGTGTTTCGTTGTGATAGTTGTGGTCATGATCAACTTGTGCTCCAAGAAAACGGGAAACGAATGTTACCCAATTCGTGTCGACCTGGATGTAAAAATAGATCGCTGTTTGATATTGTCTTGAAATCTCCGTATCGTGTCTTTGAGCCAGTGCAAGAAATTTGTGTGAAGGAATCAATTTATGCGGATGAAGCGAGATCTAATATGATGCAAACTATAGATCTATTTTTGAAATATGATCTCGTCAATGAATTGGCTCCTGGTGATGATGTTGTATTTACAGGCGTGCTAAGAGTAACACACAAACCGGGGAAAAGAGCTGATGAATTGAAAGAGTATGTGGATTGTGTTTCAATTGCAAATAAAAATAATGGTTGTACTGTAAGACGATTGGACTTCACGGATAAGGATATGCAATCAATTCAGTTGATCAAATCAGCTCCATCTCCTTTTCGATTGCTGGTGAATTCACTTTCAACCAAAATTCATGGCATGGAAATGATCAAAGCTGGTCTTGTATTGAGTCTGTTTAGTGGAATGCCATCATTTACTGATGTAACGCGTGATTACAATCAAAGAGATAATGTTCACATTCTCTTAGTGGGTGATCCTGGCATGGGAAAAAGTGTTTTATTGACAGCTTGTTGTAATGTCGCACCGAAAGCCATTTATACGGTTAGCAGTCATTTGAGTGGAGCCGGATTAACAGCGTCAGTAAGACGATCAAAAGGACAGGTGACAATTGATGGAGGTGCACTGGTATTAGCTCATGGAGGTGTTTGTTGTATCGATGAATTGGATAAAAAGGAAAAAATGCATATTGATCTCTTGGATGTAAGATTTCATTGAAATTTAATGGAAACTTATTAACATTTTCAATTTAACAGGCAATGGAACGTCAAAAGATTTCAATCATAAAATTAGGCGTTAAAGTTAATCTCCCCGCACGAACCACAATCATAGCAGCTGGAAATCCAGTTGGTAATATTTACAAAAAATCAAAAACAATCGCAGAGAACTTGAAAATAAATCCAGCTCTATTGAATCGTTTTGATTTAATTTTCATAATAATACGTGATACGAATGCAATTCCAGGTGAAAAATTAAACAGGTCTTTCACGTCAACGCAACGAGTCCTCAGTGAAAAGGCCTCAGCAATATTTGGTGCAGCTGAATCAACTCTCGAATCATTTCTCGAAATATCGCCACACGAAGATTTTATTCCAGTTCCAGCGGTTTTATTCCAAAATTACATTGGATATGCACGATTAAATTGTTTCCCTAAAATGACACGAGAAGCTGCAGACAAATTAATTGAATTTTTCATGGAACTATTCAGGAAACAAGAATTATTGGAATTTTTTGAAATTACAACACGTCAATTTCAAGCGTTACGACGTTTGGCGATTGCTAGAGCACGCATTGATTTGTCTGATGTTGTCACGATAAAACATGTCCAAGACATTATTGAATTAACGCGATATAGCTTAATTGATATATTTACAACGGACTCTGGAGAGCTCGAATCACGTGGTCCACAATGCAGTGGAATGAGTAAAAGTCGTCAAAAAATGGTGTTTTGGGAGAAATTAAAGAAAATTGAGACGGAAAACGGTCAAAAAATATTCACAATGGAACAATTGAAGAAAATTAAGGAAAATTTACAGATTACACTAGAAATTCATGATATAATCGACAGTTTGAATATTCAAGGATATCTTTTGATGATCAAACCCAACGTATACAAATTAGTCAAATAAACAGCCACAAAACTTTGTAAATATTTTTTCGTAATAAATTTATCATTTCAATTATTATTTCCTAAATCTATCATTTCGAGTCCTTGATTCATGATAATTGTACCAATCAAATTTTCACCCCATTTTTCGTCTTTTTTCACATCATCAGGCACTTTTGGTATGAGCCAATCGATTATCAGTCTCACAGATGAGACAAGATTCTGATACAAAACTACAAAAATCACACGAACAGCTAAAATTTGCCAATAAATCAACGATTTTTTGTATTTTGGCAATGTATTCGGTCCATTTCGAAAACTTTCATAGTAACATGTTTGTAAATTGCTGAATTTCGTTGTCAATGGTGCTGCTCCTTCCTGAAAAGTATTAAAAATTGATATCTAAATATGATTGATGGACATTTGACATGTTACCTGAAAATTTTTCACATCAAATTCAGAGTATGTGAAATTGAGATAACTCCCTGAATTGCGGTAGAACGATTGATAGACAATTTGTGGAATGAAATCTGATGAAAATGCGATTAAAATGGCGTTTGTGATAACAGACATCCGACAAATCATTTGGAGTATGTTATTCCAATGTCCAATATCTTTGACTCGTCTCGGGACAGGTCGTCGAAAATGCAGTAAATATTTTTTCGCATCCAATCGCATTTCAAGGACATTATTCAAGAGGGCCAATAATGGCGCCAAAGGAAATGCCACAATAAAAAGCATTACAAATCCAAATTGTATCACCAATTCAAGGTATTCCTTGTAAATGAATTGCGATTCCCATTTCAGCAATGAGTTGTCTTCTTCCCATTGTGTGTGTGTCAATGTGGGAGTTTGCACGGAAAATCTTTTATTCGACTTTTGACTTGCAACTAAAATTTTATTGTATGTTTTTCGCGCAAATGGCACAAAATTTTCCATGACAGCATTAATTATTTGCTTTCCAATCATAAAAACTGCAAGTTCGATGCATAATTCGGTGAGACATCCACCTGGATTGCATTCCTCTTGTCTCAATCCAAATATTCGATTATATTTTGCTGGATATCCCACCAGCTTACCTTTGATGAAGGAAATGTAAAACATTGAACTGTAATAATTCACAAATTGAAATAGATAAATTTTGATTGAAACACTCTCGTCATATTCGATTTGGGTTCTCTTAAGTTCGAGATTTGTCAAAATAACCGCAAGATATTTGTAGGCATAATTGAGCATTGTTATGATGACTAAATCAATGATGGCAGTTGTAATTGGCAGTAACAGGGTTTGATATGTCATGGAATGTTTTTTATCGTAAAAATGTTGGGCTTTGATTGTAGCCATGCGGAAGACGATTATGCTGCCGATTGCGATGAAAGAGAGTGCTATCTGGAAGAAAAATATTATAAGAATTGAATTTTAATTGCATTTCATGTAACTTACTAGTAAAATGATCGTTGTGTAGCTTAATACATATCGCGGAAATCGCGCACTCCAGTAACTTAATTTCGGTTCTTTCATCAGTGTATCAACATTGACTTCGACTTGTTTCGTATTCTTTAATTTCGATAAATATTGAGGCCTTGGATGTTCTTTTCTTCGAGCATAATTTGAAAGACCCCAATTGTGAACTAGTCTGGTGCTGTATCTCTTCCACATTTCAAGGTAGATCGTTGCTGTAAAAATTCTTATTGAGTTTTACTCTGAAAACTAAAATTTAAAATTTAAATTTACCCCAAATTGACATAAATATTGCAAAAATAACGGTCATTTGATTATCAAAGGTATTTTTCAGTCTTGAATACAAACAAGTCTCATTAAGATGCCAATAATCACACTGTTCATCACATTCCGGACAAACAACTATCGTATTATTAGTTGAACATATTTCTTTACTAATTTGATTACTAAAAATCGTTGACAGGCCATATAAAACACAAATAATACCAAATATTGATGGAACGATCAACATTTGACTGTAATATCCAATCCATGCGAAATATAATGCGATTTGTGCTCCAAAATACTCCTTAATTTCATCTAATGGTTGGTGTCGCATCCAATGTTTCACTGAAGCCCATTCATCAAGCAACAGATATCGTTTCGATTTTTGTTCCGATAAATCACCCTGAAATTTGAATTGAAAATATTTAAAATACAGTCAAAGTGAGAATTTGTAATTTAAATTTACATCATGTAACGGAAATGCCCCTCTAAAAACCTTGTCTTGGAGTAATTTTTCAATTCCAACTACATTTCTTGAGAGATTTGAAACATCTAAAATCCCTGTAAAGCGTGTTCTTTCCAAAATATATGATGCTATTGAAATTCGGACTGATTGTGAAAAAAAATTTCTGTTATACATGTCAAATCTGAAAAAAATGTTTATATTAAATTTACGTTTAATGTAATTTTCAGTGAATTTCCTTACAAAAATTCCTTATTCCGTTCAAATTCATGATAAACCTTAAATTCCGATCCAGGCTTCAATTGACTCTGCAATTCAACACATTTAAATGGACTTGACACAAAATCTGTAATTTTATTCCATAATCCTTGTCCATTTTTTGGCTTTCGATTCACTTCACTTAAATACTTTTCCCTTATAGGCATACGAAATTTCAGGATTTCACAATATCTTATAAGGACATTTTGTGGCACATGAATTTTAATGAATTGTTGTGTGGCATGTGATGAGTCATATTCCAACTCAAGACCTTCAAGTTCAAGGTTTTGACAGAACATTTCACGCTTTTGTCTGTGTTTTTCATTTAAATTATTTTTGGGATAGACAAGGACGAAATCGACTTGGCGGTGGCCATCCATGAAAGTGTGTTGGATCTGTGATTTTTTATGAAAACAAAAAAAAAGTAAATTAACCGGCATAATTTGAATTTATTATTTATTTTTATTTATATTTAAAATGAGATAACAATTAACATATGACTTAACGTTGAATCATCATCTTCAAGTGGTTGTCGTAAAAAAAAATATTAATCTCATAACCTGATAATGACGTATTAAGAAGTTGTACGATTAGAATGACTTAAAATATATTTGACTTGATTGATCATCAACATTGAATTAAAATTAAAGTAAAAGATTATTATCCATTAAAATAAAACCGGTTATGGTGCAGATTTTGACCATATGAGAAATTTGGAATGTCACAGGATGTTCTTGCTTCAAAATTGGCTCATTTAAAATGTCTTAAGGAAAGTGACTTAAAATACTTACATTTCCATCACAATTTGGCTCTTCACAGATTTGACAACTTTTTTGTCTGTATTTTGCCATTTCCGGTTCAATTGAGATGCAAAACTATGACTCAATTTTGAATTTACAATAATAACAATAAATAATTTCTATTATCAGAATAAGCGAGATTTTAAATTGAAATGAGAGATTACTTCTTGATACATTGGATGTTGAGTTGAAACTAAGCGTTTCGCGTTGATACATGAATGAAATCTTTCAAAAATCAACAAAAATTACCTCATCAATTCATATTCGACCACGCACGATTATCTCTCTTATAGTATGTATATTTTCTTGTTCCATTGAGTTTGTATTGAATTCATAACAAAATATTTGTTTAAGATTTGTTATTTATTGAACCTGTTCAAGTTAAGGCACAATGCTATTGAGTTAATTGGATTTCATCTTAAATATGCTAATTTTACAGGTGTCAAAGATGAAGTTCTATTAAAGCGTATGAACTGGATTAAGATTACATGATTGTTTGAATTCGGACTGGATTTGAAGAGGTAGGACAAGAATCTGCCCTCATATAGCACTATAGACCCCCATACACACGAACATGTGGCGCCAAATCCTTAACGATCAAAAATTTAAAAGTAAATATTTATTTTTATTAAAATTCAAGGAGTTTTATTTAAATTTAACAATATTTTAATAATAAAATTTTATCATTTTACTTTCATTCTCTGTGACTTTGCTTTTTTTGGATTCTGAGCGTGCAATTTATACAAATAACATTTAATTTTTTTTTATTAAGTCTAATATTAGTATAATCATATTTTTTTAAGGAGTATTTAACTCGCAATCGTCACACTTTTATGAGGCAGTATACAATTCAATTTCTTATTATTTTAAATGTTACAATTATTAGTAATAAAAACCGTGTGTGTTAAAAAATTTTTATAAGTTTTGTGCAAATTTCCGTTTTCTTCTGTTGATGTTGATTTTCAACATGCCACACTCACAGCTCATTTCATGGACAATTTACAATTTATATGATTGTCTCATCATCAAATCAAAATACGCATCGTTATCAATTGAGGCACTTATGGCTGAGTAATAATTCATAAATTCTTCATGTGTGACTTTTCCATCGACAATGCCACCTTCCTCGAAGTTACCTAAAAACTTGTGGAGAATTTGTTCTTCGGTCATTTCACCACTTTGGTACTTGGGATGACTTCGGACACTGTAAACGTTCCTAGGAAAAGATTTTTATTTTCTATTTAAATCAATTTGACATTTAAATTTATGTAAAATTACTTTAAATCATCTAATGTTAGAAATCCATCACCAGTTTTATCCAATTTCTTGAATGCTTGTTCAACAATTTTGACTCGAGATTGTGACATATTTGGCTGTTAAAAGGAAACAAAAAATCTGATTAATTACTTTAAAACAAATGTTTGAATAATCAATATTAACTTACGCGTATTGCCACCAAGAATTCAGTCATGTCAATGCCACCACTACCGTCTTTATCGAATCTATGTATCGGGGTCAAGGGATAAATAACGATTAATATAAAAAGAAATGATGTTAGAATATTTTATTAATGTACATTAAAAATGTTCTTTAATATTTTATTATCAAACTTACCTAGAAAACATATCAGCTCCTTCCTCTTGAGTGACAGGAAGTCCACTATCTTGAAGTCCTTTGATGAATTCCTCCAAATTAAGTTGTTTATTTCCATCGTCATCCATGCGTCTGAAACACCGACCTAGGCCTAAAATTCCACCAGCACCTCGTGCTAAACACAATTGACGCAGCTTTTCAATTGGATCGGTTATTTGCCCAGATTGGACAGCACGATTTGCGCGATTGATCATTTCACCTTCTTGACGGGACATTGCACTTGTTGGACGGTTTGCCATCTGTAAAAAAATTTAAATAAAAAAAATCATGTTACATATCAATAGAAATCAATATTCAATGTGATATTGGAATTAAATTAATAGAAAATTTGTATGTAGACGGTGAAGATTTGAAAAAAAATCCAATGTTCCATTTTTTAAAATGTAATATTAACATAAATTTGAATTGAAAACGGAAAATAATGTGACTTTATTTACAAAATCAGGTCAGAAAATCCCTGAAGCAATCAATAAAAAAAAAAAAATGTTTCATCATGACATCCATCAAAACTCGGGGTATTTCAATTATTATTTTTATTTATGTTTTTTCCCTTCACATGTAAATTTCACTTGTAAAAAAAAACATTTTTCTTCACCTTCAATGGTATTCGCCGATTATAATGTCTCATTAACGGTTGTTTATGCATGACTTTCATATATTTTTCTTTTAACAGATAATTGAAAATCCAATTCAATGAAATAACAACAATAAATTAACTATTTTCAGCATAAATAAATGATTTAACAATAAATTGGTCTAAGGACTAGGAACAACACGTCTCATTTGAGAGTGAGCCCATTTTATTCTTTGAATTTCATTTTGTTTTTATTCGTGATTTTTATTTTAATTACACTTTTGAAATTCTTTTAATGTATTCAAAAGACACATTTTTAATTAAATTTTACTATCAATTGCTTTATTTTTCATTTCAATTCATTTCACTACAATTTTATTTTTCTTAGAATTGTAATTTATTTTGTCTTATTCTGTATTTCGAGGAAATTTCTAGGAACAATGTGATTTGTTTTTTAATTATTAAAAATTGAATTTCAAGGAAAATAACGAGTTTTATTCGTCCAAAGATTAATCATGACTAAAATGAATGAAACGAAGTGGGTTGTAAAAAAGTGTACAAACAAATGTTTTTTTTTATTTTCAAATTATTCATTACGTACGATAAATATACATACACACACACACTAATGCATAGACGAACACAATAATCGTATTTTACTATTTTAATCGTCCTTATCGTGTTTGAATTAGAAAAATACAAACAACATCGTATACATATAAAATATAGTTAAAAGACGGTGAGCCATGCCGGTGAGAGCCATACAGTGAGTTCACCTGATAAGGACAAACAACCGGACGTTCTCGTAGCTTATTTTTACGTTATTGTTATTTTAGAGAGAATTTTTTATGAATGGCCTTTTTTTAAATGGTGAGGCAGAAATTACCCTTGAACACATGAGGTACACATATCAACGTAAGGTGAGGCTTGAGAAGGGTAAAATCCTGGTCAAATGAATCTTATTTTGGTCCCTTCGATTTAAATTGCCTCATGTCATTTTGCATTCAATGTTCTTTTACTGTCTTGCTATTTGTCATCATATATCATTGGCACATAATCGTACGGAAAGAAGAATGATTAAAAGAGGAAATTATTTAATCATGTTTTTTCCTGTATATTACTTTTTTCTTTATAAAAAAAGAGTTGAAAAGCAATATCATAACATGAGTAATTACAAGGAGCTTCCTTTCGTTCCTAACAATTATATCCAAGAAATAGAAAGATTACTGTGAATAGTTCAGAAAAAAAAATCAAATTTTTGCTTGAACATGTCATAGGGAACTTTTAATTGATAGGAAAAAAAAAATTTAAAAAATTTTTGACTCATTTTTGCTTTGAACCTAGAACTTTTTATTCTTTTTCATATAAAAAATCTAAAATTACTTTTTCTGACAAACCTTCTGAATTTTCTGACATTTTATTTTCAATTCAAGTCCAATTCACCCCAATGACCGATTTTCATTTCATAAACTATTCATTCACACATGTTAAAGTGTATTGAGTTCAATAACAATTGCTCTTCATATAACTTCATTCTAATACAATCAAACGAAAAAAAAAATATAACTACAGGAAATCGATATAAATTTCCACACTAATAACTGTATTTTGATATAATTTCCCTTTTTTCATTATTATTATCACATCTATTACAATTCAAACATACACTTATAAATACACACACAAACTCACGTACATCGATTGCATTTAAAGCCATTTAAACCTCTATGACCTTTTAATATAAATTAAAGTTAGAATTCATATTTTCATTTACATCATTTTTGCTATTATTTTTTAATAATATGTTTTTTTTTATTAAAAATTTTTTTTACACACACACACATAGAAAATTCAAATACATGCCAAACAACGAATAGCTTTTCAATTTTAATACCCTTCTTATATTAAGTGTGAGGACCATATCATGACTTTTCCTTTTCTCATTACAGCTGTTCCTTTTCCTATGTATTTAATACGTTCTTTGTATATAAATTATTAACTTGTCAAGTAACAAAACAAAAAAAAATTGTAGTTATTATGAAAAAAAACGGAAATTTTACATACACCCTTACACTTACACACACTTTCACTACATAATTGCTTCAATTTAACTGACCCACTTTTTTATTATTGTATCGTTTTTTTATTTTATTATTATTTTTATGTATACTTTAATTTTATTAGCTTACTATATTGTTTACTATTGTTATTGTTTTTTTCAGATTTCATTCAACAGATTGACCGGTTACGAGTTTTGCATGAGTAGGAGTAAAGGAATTGCATGTTATTAAGATGGGGTTTCAATTAATCATTTATCGTCTTTATCGTGACATTCACCCATTTTCTTTGAGTGTAATGAAAATCTTGTATTTATTTTGTTTTTTTATAGTTTTTTCTTCATTTTAATATAATAATTACTTTCGACTAGACAGGAGACAGTTACATTGTGTTTCTTCTTGAGAATTATGACGTTGAAATGACATTTAAAAAAGGAGGAGTTAGGATAAGACAAGACAAAGGTATCGTGATAACATGATAAATTTAAATTGAAGTTTTTTTTTCAGTAGTGAAATTTCTTTTTTGACAAAGACATTTTTTAAATTGATTTTTAAGTTGAAGACGATTAAATTATTGAAAAATTAACCAGGCGTCTCCATTTTTGGACATTTCATAATAGATATGATACACTTAGTGTTTCAATCAAACTAATGTGACTTTTTTTTTATCATTTAGCAACATAATAAAAAGGTAAAATTGCAATTGAATATGTTTTACCCACAATCTAATCAATTATATGACATTTTTATAAAATTTATCAAAGCAATAATCCGACGGACTTTTTATATGACTCAGATAAACAATTATGATATGAAAATTAGACTAGTGATGTTAAGAGGGCAAATTATTAACACTTTCTTTCACAGCGTCCAAGCAATGGAGTAAATACATCGATAATTGATCCAAAATCTACAAATCTCAAAATAAAGTGATACGTCCATGAACTTCCTTTACTCTTTCCAATTTTGTAATGTTATGTCATCATGCGACAAAATAATGTGCTTAAGTGCAAGTAATGGATTTCATGCTGATTTTTTTTTCCTTTTAGACTTGAAATTTATGTTTGTAATGTACTTTTTTTATCAATACAAGTCAATTCAAGTCACGTGTATGACTTAGGAATCCGAAGTAAAAACCACACGTATTTGAAAATGAGCATTTGGCAGTCTTCCAAAACATAAAATTAAAGGAAAAAGAGTTATAATGCAATTGAACATGATAAATGTAGTGCAGAATTTAAATCTAATTATGGACTTTAAATAAAAATTGAACATAATTAGTCCCAATTTGTACTAAATGAGACTAATATTCAATTTTTGCCATTTGACATCTCATAAATCAGCTTGATTTGCTTGAATTGTGATTTAGAGTCATGAAGTCGCGCTTTTGATATCGATTTTTTCGTATTAACATCCCTAATTGAATATTCATGTTAAAGTTATGGCAGTTACATAAACATTAATAAATTATGTTCGATTATCGTTTAAGGGAAATCAAATGGTGTTTTGACAATGGTAGGTGAACATATTTTTGACATTATACCAAGCATTATGGCAATCAAAAGAGTAAAATTATTTTCGAATTGGATCTGGAATATAATTGTGAGACACCCTAAATGAGACCAAAAATAAAATGATGTCGAAAATATCCATCAGCACTATATTTGATTGGTCTTTGATTACAATGCACACAAATACACACACACACGTATGAAAGGGCATTGAAACAACCAAAATTATTGTATTGTTTAATTTTTATGTCATTAGCTTAGTTAGTAACTGAGGTGCTTTAACTGTAATTCATTAGAAAAATCTCAATTATTCTGATTTTTCATATCTGAGTCATAGAAAATATATTTTTCTTTTAATTTTCTGTTAAATTTTCATGTCCTTTAAACTCAAATTCTCAGTAATTAAAGCCACCACTTCGTGTTGTTTTGCATTTTATTACTTGATATGATACATTTTATGACATGAAAAAAAACACACACACCCTGAAAAATTCAAATCATTTATTATTATATTTTATGCTTCATTTAACTTTTATCATTACATCATGCAATTATCGTGTTACTTTAAAGTTAAGCTCATGTCATGTCAAATGAATTTTAGCACAAAAAAAAATTAATGTTAAATTTTAATGAGTTCCAGTGAAAGAGAAATTATTTTTTCACATAATTTGACTTTAAATTCTCTGAGTTAATAACGAATTTACACGTAACAGATTTTTTTTAAATTTTATTCAAAAAAAAACCTTCAAACTTACATTAATAATAATAATAAAAAATATCCGTTGATTTAATTATCACTTATAACTTAATAAGTTGTTAATAATTAAAGAATTACTCTGATTTAATTAAGATTTACTGTGTATTTGTTTTAATATGAATATTTTTTTTAAGATAACTGTTCCGTTTCGACTGAATCACCCGGCGACTTGTATTGAACTGAGAAAAATTATGACTAAAGTGACAATAGAAGTGTATTGTTCAAGTCACACATACTCAATATGTGTGTATATGCGTGTGTTTTCCTAATAGAGATAATGGATTTATTTTTTGTTTTAATGGACTTGAAACAATAAACGTGAATTAGCACGATTTGAATTGCAATTTCAAAAAAAATGGATAAAATTAGAAAAAATTAATTGATGTCTTAATTAGAATTCAATGCAAAAAAAAAAATAATAAAATTTGATTCTCATATAAGAGGCATAAAAAAGACCATCCCAAGACATAATGACACTACGCATGAACTCTAGCAATGCCAAAGACTTGAGCGTGCATTACAATTCAATTCAAGTCAACGTATGTTCATGTGTGATATAAATCGGATATGTGGAACACTAAACAATAGATAAAAAAATGAAATAATAGAACTATTGACTAATAATTTTTTTGTGATTCTCGGAATTCGATTATTATTTTTATGAATTGTCATAGAAATTATTAATTTATTATTTATTTGCTTAAGAAATGTTCTCATTTAATGAATTTAGCATTGGAAAGCGAATTTCATTAATATTTTATATAAAAAAACACAAATATTTAAAATATAAATTAGTACTTTTAATTCCTGAATTGAAGCATTTAATATTAGAATTAAATCTTACAGAAAAATTGCAATTTGTTCAATTTTTTTGTGTGTTATGACATGATGACATTGAATTTTTTTTTTAATAATTTGTCAAAGGAATTCAAGCAGAAAATTGTGTAAAATTTTAATCTTATTTAGATTGTGATCGTTGAGTTTAAATTAAAATTAAAATTAAAAGAAATCAATTTAATAATGATATTGATCTTACGTTGATATGATTGACTGAATTTCATCAAAATAAGATAATGGAGACGGCTGGTTTTTTGATTGTAAAAATACCTTGAATTGTTTTAAGATCTCATTAAAAATATTTAATTTATCGTAGTGAGCTATTCAGAGTAATTGTCGGAAATCTAAAGTGATAAAGTCGATTCTGGGTTAGAAAATATTTGGTGGGATGATTTGTGGCCTTTCAGGACTTGTACATGACTATGAACGGCTTTTAGAGCTGTAATGTAGTAGTTGCTTATAGCCAGACGTATATTTTCTTATATTATGAGATATTTCTGAGTAAATTCGACATTCAGAAAATTTTTTCATTCTCTTATGAGAGTATTTTTTGGTACATTTCTGTCGATTTGGAAAAAATGAACGTATTGTGCGCAGTTAATCCGTCTGTCTGTTTAAATTTCAAAATGGCCGACTTTTCCAATACCGTGGAAAAGCGTAGATCATGAAAAAAGGTCACTAGACTGAAGTTATCAACGACCTTATCAGGCTCGGGCAGGGGTTTACTCGCACTCTGGACACTTTCTGACACGCTCAAGGTATCATCAATGACTTTTACCTGCATTTTTTTTTTGCTGTTTTTCAATTTTTTTCTTCGTGCTAATGCCAAAAACAGTTTTTTCAAAAAAAATCGAAAATGGCCCACATTTTTTTTGACTTGAGTGCTTTAAGGTAATATTAAGTGACTCACTTGACAAACGAGGCTCTTAACTCTGAGCCTACAGCTGGTTGTTTTTGGTGGGAATATTTTTTCAAAATTTTTCAATGATTGTGAATGTCAATGAAAATAATGCAAATTTTAAGGTCACTTGTTAAATCTGCAAATATCACTGTTGATTTGAACTTATTTACAGTTGAATTTGCTGTGACGATGTCGTTTCAACATTTTATTTTCATTGCATAAACTTTAACGGTAAATGCCGCTGACGATTGTCCAATAAAATATTTGAATATTCAAATAAAAAATCGTCGCCTTATTACGATTTCCATAAAAAGCATTGCATATCATTTTCATGTTAGTTCCTGAATTGACCACCAGTTGTCCATGAGCAGCTGTCAGTTGTCAAATACAAAAAAAAACACAAATTTCATAGTCTCTGGAAAAATAAGCTCTACTTTAATTCCAAAATTTAATTAACAAAACTAACTTTTAAAAATATAAAAATAGCATAAAAAGCAAGAACAAACCCTAATTTAGTGCATTTAATAGAAGATTATTTTACATATCCATAATTTAAGTAGTTAAAAACCATTTTAAACAATTTGTATTAACAAAATTCTCTGTTATTATAACTCAAGTTATTTGGATCACAATTCCAAATAAAAAAAACTGTGTGTACGATAGTACGATATATGATAATTCTTTTTTTTTATATGAATGTTACATTGTTTATAAAGTGAAAAGGCATAAACAATTAGTATGCGAAACCAGCAAAAGACAAGTGAAAGAATTTCTATAATAAAGCTGTAAATCAGTGTCAAAAATTAGGTGAAAATATTTTTTATTATATTGTGCATTGGATACACACCCTAAAAATCACTTCATGAATTTCTTGTTTTGATATGTGAAAATTAAAAATAATAATAAGATTTTTAAATGTAAAGTAAAATAAAATAACAATAATAGTCATAATGAGATAAAACCGCCTACATTAAACAAAATATTGGCAATATGCAAGAATAATAATCGTTTAAATGTATTTTTGTATAAAATCAAGTGTTTTACATATAAATATTTTTATTAAAACAAATATTTTATGGTTGTATTTAAAAAAAAACTGATAGACAAAAATGTTTCATTACATTTAACGTACACTGACCATGTATGAAAATATGTGATATTCGTATAATGTTACATACGGTGTCTGGTTCTTTGCATTTTGCATAGTTTTAATAAAAAAGAAATAAATATACGTGGAAATACAAAAAATAAAAAAAATTAACAACATATATTATTATTAGTGAAGTAACGGTATCATTAGTGTGTGCGCGTATATTAATTTGGTTTGGCTCTCTATTAAAATATTACAGTTTTTCATTTGTGTTGATACAGAAAAGCAAAAAAACAAGAAGCCAAAATGTTTAATTTTATGAAAAAGGATAGTGAAAAGACGGATAGAGATGAAAGAAAATCCATGAAAAGTAAAAAGAGTAAAAGAAAAGAAAAATTACCGTCTGGCATAACAGCAGATTATAGTTCATTTTTTGCAAATAGTGTTGGCGGTGGTGGTGGTGGAATGGAACTTGATCGTGGCACCGAAGAAATTCTAGCTACCGCAAATACCACGACTTACATTGATAGTAATGGAGATTTAGTTGAAAAAATACATTTAACTTCCGCATCCATACAACACACAACACTTGTAGGCACTGGTGCAACAGCCATTCACTCAGACAGCTCAGAAACATCAAATCATTCAGCGACAAATAGCAAGGTGTGTATAACATTATCAAATATTTGTTGTTATTAGTATTTGATTTCAAATGAAATGAGTCATTTTTTATTTTGCTTATTCAAATCGGGTTTTGAATGGACCTTCTCCGTGAATTTAAATATTTGACTCATGCTAATAAAAAAAATCAAGATACCGAAGTGATAATTGTCATTTTAGAACAAAAAAAATTTCATATTCAACTTGAAGTGGAATTGAAAAAAAGTGATTGCTTATGAAATGAAATCATGACTTCATATGCTATTAAGATTTACCCACATTCATAATTTAATCAAGTTATTTTGAAGAGATTGAAATAATTAACCACTTTTCAATTCAAAGAAAAAAAAATGCACTATAATAGCTTGTAATCGTTTATGCTTGTAGGGTCAAGTCACCGATTTTCGTTACCTTAATCCAAAATTTGTATAAATAACGCGATAGGGAGTAGGGTGGATTGGCATTCATTTTTGGCGCTGAAATTCGTCATTCCCGGCAGCCCGTAGATATTATTTTTCAAAATTCGTTAAACATGGTCCTAAAATTAATTACTTCAACTCATTCGACGCCGCTCCTAGAAATATTCTTTAGGTAAAAGTGAACACTTTTCTCTTCGATGAAAGTTTCAGGTTTCATATAAAAATTTTACAGGAGAGCCAAAATAAAATACGTATAAGTGCTACACAAACCATACAGAAATCTTGTACGAGAATGAAAAAAACGCGACTTTTCTTAAAAGTTTAGCTCATAACTTTTTAGTTTAAATTCAAAAACGACTCAACTGTTTGATAAAAAATATCTTAAATTAAGACTCTAAAAAAGATTTACAAAGAAATTTTTTGATTTGAACCAGAAGAGAGACCTCAAAGTAGATGTTGCGTTGACGCAACGGATGACGCGAATGAGTTAAGCAAATTCTGATGAGGTTATTAAAAAAAGTACCTTAAAAATAAATTTTACGGTTTTTTTTGACAGTTTTTAGACTCTATAGTTTATCCTCTCATATGTCGTATACTCAATTCACCTAATTATGGGGTTTTGAACGGTAGACGGTGACACGACCCTTATAATTTTTCGTCCAACTTGTTTTGATAGAAACCAAAATGGGGAAATCTACTTATAATTATCTAATTCATTTGCGTTTCAATAAAATTTGCTAATGAATCAACAAAGAATAAAAAGATTATTCATTTAAATGATGATCAATTCAATCCATATGAGGATTTGTGGTTTTTAAATTTTAGTTCTTCTAACTCAAATCGAACGGGAAAATTTAAATTTTTGGATAAAACTGTGACCAGTAACCAAGCTCGTCACATTCGGCCAATTTTGGTTAAAATTTTTCTTGTATTAGTCTGAACGAACCACTTCATTTTATTTTAAGATGGCGATAATTTATAACGATCAACTTCATACCCTTTTTTATTTATATTTATATTTCATTCAATTCCCATACAGCACATTACCTTCCTTAATTTCAAATTAAATTCACTTCATAGCCAAGACCATATCAAATATAACAATCACTTACCGAAATAAATATTTATCCATAAATTACACATAATTTACATTAACCTATCAACAGAACGCTAACTTCCGACTAGACTGCTGCTGTTTTGTGTATGCTTGTATATTTGTCTTACTATTTTATTTACTATAAGAAAGGTCATGAATTATTGCATGAACTGTAACGATAGTAATCTAGAAACAGAAAGTGCTAACAATACAAGCCATGTCAGCTACTGAGTGTGTGTAAGCTAATTGTAAATTTTAAATTTTATGCTATAATCTGTCGTTTTTTTTTCAAAACATTGTTTTTTTATTATATTCATTTCATATGAAGAAAAAAAAATTTAATGTCTAATATTTTACCACAAATTAAATACATTTTTATATGAACATCAGCTTGAAACTGGGTCTCAGTCATGCAAACATCACATATGTGTGTAATGTGCACGATGCTTGTGTAATAATACACTCTATTAAAAACATTCCATTGAGTGCATAATTTTTCCGTATTATTGTTATTATTAATTCTGTTTCGTAATTTCTTTATTTCTTCTCTCTATAACAAAAATTAAATGAATTAATTTCATTTATATTATCTAAACATCAAAACTGGACTACAATCACAGAATACAGTCTGTGGTAATTCAGCACCCAATTCACACAATGATTAGATTTCAATGATACTTTTTTTTTCTCATAATGTTACAGTTCAATTAAATTCAGTTCAAAAGACTTTTTTAATACAAGCAATTTTGTGGTCAAATATTAATTTAGAGCAATTCAACTGATACACCACTGTCCTAGAAATTGATCGCCAGATTATTTGAAGATTAAATATTTATCCATTAGAAATTGATTCAGGTGATTATTTTTTTCTTTAAATGGATTTTGATATGTAATCGGTAATTTATTTTATTATATTGATCTACTTGTATTAATATTATTATTATTTTTATATTGAAGCGCTTATATGATTATTATGTTACGGTATATGACACTGTCTCAATCATCTCCATGTATGTTTAACAAGTAATAATAGTGTGTTTTGTAATTTTATTTTATTTTATTTTATTTCATCTATCTTTAAATATATTTGATCATCATCGTTAATATGATCGTCATGGTGTCATGGTATTGCTCGATTCAATGGTGTGTGTGTTAAAAATATTCTGTTTTTGGTTAAAATTCTATTATAAATCATGGGTCGATGAATTATAAATTGCTCAAAACATGTATGGTGTTAATTTTTTTTTGTTTCTTTCTTTTTTTTAAATTTTTATTACATGTTATTCGTAAATGTCTGTTAAAAATAAAATTAAATGAACATGAAATTGAAGATTATTAGTCAAATGTTATTTCTTTTATACGGCATTTTATGTACAAAAATTATTATTATTATTGAGTTTATAACTTTATTAAAAAAAAGAAGAAGAAAATAAATCAATAAAGAAGCTTTTTTTTTTAAAATAATAAAAAAAAAGTATATTATGATGATTTATATGAAAAAAGAAAGAGTAGATTTAAATATTTTTTGTATTCTATTGTGTTTTTTTTAAGATAATCTCATTTTTACTATCATAAGACTTTCACCGAGTCGTCAATTTAATGAGATTTAACGTCACATTTCCAAAATATAATTCATAATGACAAATTATTTTAATTTTTTTGTATGAAATATAAATCATTTTAATATCAGATGTGAAAATCAACACAGAAATTTACATTATTTACTGTGGATTAACGTGAATGTGTAAAAATTGAGAGTGAAGTTCGAGACGCTCAAAATTACGATTATGGTGGCTAAATTTTATAAATAAAGAGAATGATAGAGTGATGCAGTAAGAGAGAGAGAAAGAGAGTGTGAACGATAGTAAGAGAGAGAGAAAGAGAGTGTTAATGATAGTAAGAGAGAGAGAAAGAGAGTATGAACGATAGTAAGAGAGAGAGAAAGAGAGTGTGAACGATAGTAAGAGAGAGAGAAAAGGGTTTAGGGAGAGAGACAGAAGGAGTGAGAGCGAAATTTGGAAGAAAAATGAGTAGAATTATGGAGTCTTAATTTTACAATTAAAGAGAGTGAGACAGGAAGAATAAGAGAAAGAAAGAGAGAGAGGATGAGTAAAAGAGATAATGAGAAAGAAAAAAATGGGAAGCAAAATAAGTAGAATTTCAAATAAAAATTCTTTTTTAGTAAAACCAGTGCAAACTTTACAATCCTTGTAAATTTTTTTTCATCGTGGCAAAATTTTTGCTTGGAAAAAAAATTATATGAAATATCGATAAAAATGTAATGTATTCGAAGAAGAATGTTATCTCAATTTTTTTTTGTTATTTGTTATCATACTTAATCGATTCAAGGAAAAATTTCTATTATTACTGTAAAAATGTTTTTATTTATGACTCAAATGATCACATAGCCACATCACATTTTTATGAGCTCTTATCATTATAATTGATTTTATCTTTAAATTATCTTTTTTTTTACAGAGAGTTTTACCACCAATACCACCTCGACCCCCGAAACGAGGTATTTTGAAAGGACCTCGTGTCAACATCACCAATATAGCTGAAGAAACCGATTCCCGGACACTTCTCATGCGTAATACATTGCAAAATGAGTTAATTGCTTACCAGAATTTAACAAATGATCCAAATGCCCCCAATGACTTAAATAATTTACGGGATTTTAATGATGAATCAAATCAATCACCACAAATGCAGCATTTAAATGTCATGACATCACCATCACCGAGTGCAGAAAGTTTAACTGACACCACAAATTCCTCATTTGCCACTCCTCCATTTTCGTTGAGTCCTGTTGGCGAGTCCCAAGGTTACTATCCCTGGGCCCGCATACAAACATTTGAAGATTTGAGTTTGCCATTGCCACCGATACGGTTAGTTTCGTTACCACCACCAAGAGAATTAGTCATCAAACGACAGAAAACATTGAGAAATGATTTTGGATTTAGTTTGAGGAAAGCAATTGCATTGGATCGATCTGAATCATTAATGTTACCAGTATTGAAACCTGTTATATTTGCCGAGCCTGGTGCAGGTGGTGGCTCGACAGGATTATTACCAGGCGATCGATTACTTAAAGTAAATGGAAAATCAGTTGAAGATTTGCCACGGGAAACAATCATTGAAGCGGTAAATTGAATGTCAATTAAATTTAAAGCAAAAAATTATTATCACATTTTTTTTTTCAATTTAGATTCGTAACAGTGGCGATACACTAACAGTTGTCGTTCAACCCGTAGCTGAACTTGTTGAATTGTCTCGTCGATGTATGGTCACAACACCATCATCCGATGAAACAGATAAAAGTGCTGTAAATGTATCAGATTGTAATACATTGCGACGCAGTGCAAGTAAACGATTCAAAGCAGAGGTGAGTCAATGTTAACGGTTTTTTTTATTTGAATTTTAAGCGACGACACGAACCACGAATTGACTTTCATTCATGGAAAAGACTATATTTTACTATTAAATGTTCGTTTCATTCATACATTTCACGTTTACTCGCAGTATAAAAAAAACTTATAATGAAAAAATGTAAACAAACATTCATTTGAATGAGTTACCTCAACTCACAATACATTTAAACCGGCTTTTAAACGTAATAATAATAAAACATCGGTAGAAGTTTAATATTTGTGTTTTTTTCTTATTTCAAGTCAACATTTAACATGATATAGAAGAAAAAAATTAATGTTTTTGCATTAAAAAAGTGTGACAACTCCCAGGTTGTAAATTTAACACACAACTTGATAGAATTTTTACGAGTTAGCTTTTATATTTGCAATAAATTGATTATTATGTTTTTTTTTCTCTTGTAATTCTTACATATTTTTTCATTTTCATTTTTAACGTGAGTGCATATTATTAAATATTTTGTTTTGTATGAAGGCTTGATTAAAGTAGTGAATTATTTATGTTCTTGCAAATTGTTTTTGATCAGTTAAATGACTTAACTGAAATTCTGGTTTTATGTTAAAAAATTACTGTTCTAATTCAAGTTTATTTCTTGTTAAATTAGTCATGATTTTTTTTTTGTATGTTTAGTACCATGGTTCATAAATAAACATACTCGAAATATTTATTGGTTTAATATTTTGAAAAAATTGAAATTAAGCGAGCGACGGAAATCAAGAAACACTTTTTCAATTTCAAATTTTAATCGAATATCATTTCAATTAAATTTATATTAAAAAAAATGAGAAGTTCTTGTCACTGGTAAAGGAAAGTGCATTTCAATCGGATTCAGTTAAAAAAGAATATTTTTGAATTTAAAATGAGAGTATTTTGGAGCTGGATCTGAAAGAAATGAATGAAAGGAAATTTTTGAAACACTGGGAAATTTTGGACATGTAACGGTTTTTTACCATTATTGAGATCTGAAGTTCAAATCTTGAGTCTGGTTCCAAAATCAATTATTTAAAACCTCTCATGATGAGCTCATCATTTTATCCGATAGAGTCACAGAAGGGAACACAAGGCCTGAGCTCTTCCTCAAAATAGGAAATTCTTCAAAATTTTATTCGTTTAACAAAAGCAAGATGGCAAAAGGATATTTTAAGGCTTTGAAACGCAAATCTTGATTCCAACACCATAACGAATGATTGATGACAAATCCTCATGAGCTTCGCTTTCCAAAAATGAGCTTAGAACTTCTTTGATGTTCATTGAATGTCAGCCTCAAAGTTTCACGGACTAACATTGAACAAATCCTCTGTAAAAGTGCATTTTATTCTAACAAAATGCACTTTACAAGAAGAAATTAATACTGTAAAAATAATAAAAAATATAATTAAAGTTATAAAATTGTAACACATGAATGACACATTTAATATCATAAAATTTTTATATTGGATAACATCAGAGATGCACCGCCAAACATTAATTAATATGCGTTACACATTTTATTTAAGTGACTGTCGCATAAATTAAGAAAAAAAAATTATATTTAAATAAAATTAATATAAATGAAATGTTTTGCATTTTGTTCATCTATGTTTTTATGAGCTTTTAAATGTATTTTCATAGGAAAAACTATAAACAAATTAAAAATGGTGATAACTTTTGGAACTTAATCATATTTATGCATATCTTGAACTTCATATAAATTTATCAAATTTCAGATATTGAATAAATTTTGATTTTTTTTGTTACATGTTAAGCAAAGTAACTTATGATTTTGTTTTGTAACCTCTGTAACATTATACAGCATCTTTAAATAAATATCAATTGTGTAGGAAGTAAATTTATTGATATGATGTGTTTCAAAAGTGCATCATTTTTAAATGAGAAAAAAAAATAAATTGGATTTTAAAGTGTGGATCCCAATAATTTAGTCAACATAAGTTAACATGTGAGTGAATTTAATTAAAAATTCAATTTTTCCTTTAAAATTATAACCAAAAATAGTCAATTTCACTTTGAATGATCAAGTTAGATTCAAATGAGACCGCATGGAAGCCAGTTCAACTAAATTTTACCCTTAAGTGATTTTTTTATTTATCAAATATCAAAACAATTCAAAAATTTATTCATGCACGACTGTTTTTTTTATTTTTTGATCCAAATAAATGCATTTTGATAAGATTTTTGATTGAAATTCCGTTCCGTTAAAATAAAAATAATTGGTTTCTATTATTGACAAATGACATTTGGACAATATTCTGGAATATCATCATCAATGCATTTATCGATGAAGAATATTCAATGAAATACCGTTAAATTTTGTTATGACTAAAAATAATAAAATCAAAATTGATTTGAAATTGGATTATTTATGAAAGATAATCCCAGGCAAATACAATCAAAACACTCATACACAACAAAATGAAGTTTTTCTTTAAAAGAAGTTTTATATTTTTCGTGTTAAAAATAGAACAAAAATGTAGGTTTATGCGTTTTTTTGCTTCATTTAAACACATTTTCACTAATGGAAAATGTTCTTTTCTAATTTAATTTGTTTTTTAATTTTTCTGAAACGTTTTCCTCAAATAAACGTGAAAATGTTAAAAGAAAGTGTTTAGTTTGAAGATTTTCATCTGAATGAAAGGAAATGAGATATTTTTGCTCTAATTTCATTTCCATGACAACGATCACTTGATTTACTTATTGCTCATGTCATCACCCTCTGCAATTAAATTCAATTTAATCATAATTTGCTATATTACAATGTTTGTTTATTGTTGAATAATGTTAACATCGTTTTAAGAGTGATTGTCTTTTCATTGAACAAAAAAAATATTATACAATGATTTTTCTTCAAATAGACAGCTTTGACGACAATAAGACTCAAATAATCATAAATTAAATACTTGACCAGATGGTGCACCACTAAAATTTGTTTGTTTTAATGACTTTCACTTGTTGCTTAGATGAAATAAAAAAAGTCAAAGACATAATGCTGTGATCGTAAATTCCAGTAGTTAAGTACAGTTGTCATTACAGTGCAAAGAGTTAACATGCATGCCATTGATTATGACAAATTTGTATTGTAATGACATTAATCAATATGTGTTATTTCATTTTTTTTTTATTTGAGTTGAAATTGAAAACTTAATTTAAAATGTTTAATGAAAATCGTCATTCACTTCAATTTTTTTTTTAAAAGTTGCTTGAACTGAAAAACGAGAGTGCATTTTGCCAATTGATGGAATTTAATTTGACATTTCTTGAAATTCTTTTCGTTGAGTTTTTTTTGTCAATTTTATCTCGATAGACCTCACACAAAGAAAATTGTTCAGATTCATCGACGGCTATTTCGACACTGAGCACCATTCGATTTTACCTTCAACCAATGCAGTGTTCGACTGGCCCATTGCTCTCGAGACTCAATCTACTAGTTTTAGCATTGATAGTCCATCATACCGTGATACAAAGGGTATTTTACATTTTTACCTGCAAATAGAAGAGATTTTGTTTAGTCAAATAATTTTTACTAATTTGAACATATTTTTTTATTTGCCTATTTAAAAATCATGGTACCATTATGCAGTTAATTTAAATTTTTATTGACAAAAAATGCTCTTTTGAGGTCATTTTTATTTGTATGTCTATCTCTATAAAAATTTCATTGAAATCATATCAAAATTTAAAAGAAATAGATTTTTTCGATGATTTGTAGCTCATCTATACTCTATGCTGAAGATGCCTCCGATGCTTACCGATTCACCCCTCTTACTCAAAATAGCGAGATTCACAGAAATATTTGCGGAATGCAGCGGATTTTTAAGAAACCTCAGAAAACGGCCGAGTTTTTAAAAACTGCGGAAATTCCTAAAATTGCAGAATTTTCAGAAATCGTGAAAAACTGCGGATTTTTTCTTAATCGAGGAAACCGTAAAATCTCTTGAATCGCAAAAAACTCTGATTTCGAAAATTATGCAGTTTTTTCTCGATAATTCGAATTTCCGCGATTTCTAAGAATTTCCACATTTTAGAATTTTCTACAATTTCAAAGCATGTCGTTTGCAAGGTAAATCGACGAGCACTGTGAGATGAATTTCGAGTCAGTTTCTACTCAGACTCTAAATTTTCATTAAAATGCACTTCCACTTACCATTTCATTCACCTTTTTTTAAAATTAACAAATTTTTTTTGTGTTAATACTTTGTCAATTCAATTCAACATAACGTTTTTAACTCAACTTACATATAAAATAACCTGCACGACCTTCACTCGCCTTCACATATTCAAATATTTGCGTGGATTGGTAAAGTTAACCACAAATAGAGTTATTAAATAGTTTAATTTCCTTCCTTAACAACAAACTTTTTGACCATAAACCATGAGACTGAAAATGAAAAAAAAAATTTAATGATAAAAGATAAAAATTTATCATGGGAAATCGGGCTTTCAAAGTCACACTTTTCTATGATTGTGTGTAATGTAATTAATACCTAAAAAGAAACATGTTTTAAACTAATAATTAGTTGTTTAATTCATGAAACTGAAAAAAAATTGTAATAATTACAATAACTATAAATAACAACAATAAAAGTAAAGGCGTTGCACTCGCGCATTTATTAATAAATTCATTATATATTTTTTCTTGCTGTTGTTGTTATTTTTCTCTCTCTCTAAGTCTGTAAAATAATAATTTAATTTAATTCAAAAAAATAAAATTAAATTTATCTATTGTATTCTATCTCCGACTAACATTAAAACATATATTATTAAAAGTTTGACAATGGGTGCAATTTGAATTTGACAAAAATTGAATTTAATTTTTTTTGCTTATAGCTAAAATATTGTGAATTATTAAATTGATTTTGATTTAACTTAAGATTTATTATTTGTAGCGTTGCACAATGTTTTGTTATTTTACTTCTAATGTTGCAGCCCAAAATCACATTACTCTTTAAGTAAAAAAAAATATTCATATGAATTTAAATTTATAAAATAAAATAAACAAACAGGAAATATGTAACACATTCTCTTCACGCATAATTGAAACGAGACTTTTTTTTTCATGAAAACATCAAACACTGATATTAATATTAGTAATAATAATAAAATAATGTTAGAAATGCAAGTTGTACCTAAAACTGGGTGAGGTACACCGAAAAAAGTTAAAATAATGAAAATAAAATTAAAATATTATTTTGTCTCTCTTTAAATCGAAATACTAAGCATTAGAAAAAATACAATTGCATGTTTTTGTGTATTTTTTTCGCTTAAACTTCTTTTATTTGACTTACACTCACACACATCATATGACTGTGAAAAGATAAAAATATTACAAATAACTTTTGTTTTATTATGAAGTTTACTTACACTATTTTCTGTTGATTTACCTACAAAGAAGCTGTCTTCGGAATATTTATATGCAGTTTTAGTGTATATTTGGGTACTATTAGTTTTGTGTTATTCTAAATAGATTCAGCGACTTCACGTAAGTTGAATGTGTATTAGATATAGGTAAAATGCACGTCTTTATCTTTCTTTTCAGTATTTTCTTCTGTATTTTTATTATTATTATTATTTTGTTTTATTTTATACGTGGAATCTAATGTGACACACTCATTTGTATGTTACAGCTGTTTTCAGTTAAAGTGTGTGTGGATTAGAGTGGAACATGTTTTGATTAAATTTTTTTTTTCGTATTATTGCTATTATTTGAATTAAAAATAATATGTTTTTCAGTGTAAAAAGTGACCCAGGGGCGGATTAAAAATTATTGACGGCCCTGGAGTTCTGTACGATTCTTTAAAATTTACTCTAAACTTAACCCTTTCAGGCTACTTCCCGTGATTACGGAATCAAAATATTTTTTTCATGTAATTTAAATATGTAAGAATGGAATGGAAGTTAATTTTCATCCTTTTTTTGACGAAATGTATTTTTAAAAAATTCTTGAAATTTTGTCCCTTATATGGGACACGGGGACTTTTACAAGACGATCGACTGCGGCCCTCTAGCATTTGCCAGATTGCCCGTATGGCCAATCCACCACTGCTCAGACCCACATTTCTTATGGTCCCAGCATTTCATCTAAACCTTTTTGAGGAAAAAATTTCACATTTGGGATTAATTTTTTTTTCTGTACATGATTTTGGACTTGATTTTTTTTCGTCTGAAACAACAAATCAACAATTTTCATGGATTTGCCATTCTCTAAACGCTCAACTAAATTTGAACAGTTTTTGGAAGATATCTCAACATTTTTGTATAAAAATTCAAAAAGTGGTTCAAGAAAACATTCTAGCTTATATAATGAGCAACAACTTTGCAGAACAAAGTGAGTGATTATTTTGAACCAGACTACCATAAAAATTGATTTTTGAAATCTATTTCATTAAAAAATTTGAAAATGGTATTAAAAATTCAAATATCGAAAAAAAATCAAATAAATTTTTTTAAGTGTTTTCAATTTAGGATCCACGAGGAAAAACAAATCAAGTCCAAAATCATATACAGCAAAAAAAAATTAACCCCATTTATATCCAAAAAACAAAGCAAAAACGACCCACCCTTACATAATATCTAGACAATCATATGCTACAACTTGTACGTTTTTTTTTATTTCTTTATAATACTATTTTTTTTATTATGTATATTTATTTTAAACTTCTCAACTTCAAAATTAAAGTTAGGTATCTCAGTTTAATTTTAACATCGTCCGAATCAAGTCTCGTGCATTAGCATTTTAATCGGCATTCGGTTAAAATTTGTTTATTAATCCAAACATATTTAAATTAATATAATTTTGTTTTTTAAATTGCCTGAAGTGAGGAGAAAAAAATTAAAAAAATAATAATTATCATTTAATATACTGCAAAGAAATGCAAATTTATGTTATCATTTATTTATCAATGTGTGTCAATCTAATTTGTTTTGTTAATTTAGTATAATTTTATTTGAAATTCATAATAATTATTATATAACTTCATATTATTATTGAAAAAAAATTATAGATAAAAAAATTAAATTATTATTTATTAATAAAATGTGTAAACAAAGATCTTGATAAAATAATTAAAAATAATAGTGTTTAATATTAATTTAATAAAAATTAAAACAAAATTAATAGTATCGTGATCGTTTTTATGGAAAAAAAAATAATTATCTTAGACAGATTAAATGTCCATAAGGTTGTTAAAATAAAATTCAATTAAATTTAAAGAAATTGAATCGAAATTAATTTTTTTAAATAAAAATTTTATATATGAATGAAGGTCAAATAAAGTGCAAGGTGAAAAAAAGTGCAAATAATGTTTTGTATTTATAAGGGAGATAATTTTGAAGCACATCTGTTGTTAAAAAATTAAATTTATCGTGTTTTTTTAATGGATTAATTTATTTTCCTTTTTTTTTGTTCATATTTTTGAATTTTAATGAACATAAAATTGGTTTTTGACTCAATAAAATTTAAGAAAAAACTTTTATTGATGTCCTTTTCATATGAAATCTTCATGAAATCATGATAAGATTTTATTAGATTTTTTTTTTATTTAATTTTATTAACGAGAAGAATAATAAAGTTTTTTTTGTGTTATGTAAACATGAATGCTGTCCACGTTTCCTTGAATAAATGTGTTTATTTGTATTTATTTTCAGTTATATGATGTGACTTTTATTGTAATGGTATTATAAAGAAGTGAATTATGCCCAAAATTATGATTCATCTCATGCATTTGGATTTAAATATTAATTCTATTGAAATTTTTTAATAAATGAAAAAAATTGTGATGTTTGTTAAGATGACATAATTTTGTGTATGTTTTATGTGTTATTTTTTTTTATGATTATTTTTTTTAATGTCGAGATGTTTCATTGATTTTAATTTGGGATCTAAAGATGCTGTCGGCTTATGGAGAATTTCGATTATTTTGAGCCAAAGAGAATAAAAACTGAAAGTGAACGTAACAGAGAAAGGAAAAAAAGAGAGACAGCCCGATGAAGAGTAAGAGAGAAAAACACAAACACAGTAAAACACAAAGCCAGAGAGAGAGCCAGATGGAGGGATAGAGAGAGCCAGATGAAGAGAGAGAGAGCCAGATGAAGAGAGAGAGCCAGATGAAGAGAGAGAGAGAGCCAGATGAAGAGAGAGAGAGTCAGATGAAGAGAGAGAGAGTCAGATGAAATGAAAGTAAGAGAGAGAAAAAAAAAAGTAAAGAGAAATTGAAAAAAGACTGATTGAGAGAGAGAGAACAAATGAGAGAGGAATGCACAAAGAATGTAAAATAGAGAGAAAAGAGAGAGGTTGATTCACAAGTGGAAATTTAAGAGAGGAAAAGAAGAGAGTTGCAAACTAGAATACAAAAGTTTTAAGAGCAAACTTATGACAAGAAATTAAACGGTTTTTTTGATAATTTATTCAAATTTAAATGTTATACATAAAAATGTCAAATAAAACCACTCAACCTCATATTTTTCTATTTATATCAAATTAATTCACTTATTTTAACACTTTTCTATAAACATAACATTTTTTTCGCATTTCATAAAAAAAATTATCATATCCCAAAGTCTTTCATCTCAAGCGATTCCAAAGTAAACAAAACGAATTTTATCATTTTTTTTCCCCAAAACACAAACTGTGATCACGTTTATCAAATATTTACTTTAAAATCTTTAGTTATTTCAGATGAAATTAAGAGCAATTTGAATGTAAATTAACAATAACCAAAGATTATTTATATAAAATTAATTTTAATTTGACTAAAAATAACAATAAAATTAACATCATTTCGTGTGAGATTCAAACAAAAATTCTTTCAAACCTGATTCTTTCAGTTAAAGTTAGAAACGATTAAATTTAATGTTAATAGTCCAGTACATTAATTATAATTATTTTTTTTTGTATTTTATTTCAATAAAACAGACACCGAAACAAAAAAAAAATAAAATGCATTTAACTGTTTTACTGACCAACTAACATATTATTCATTATTATTTATTCTGCCATTAGTCTGGTTCTTGTACATAGAAAATTCATCTTATCATCAAATGTATTAACTTCTTTTCTTAAACGAACGAGTTACTTTGAAAAATAAATGTGTTTAATTTGTTTTTTTTATGATAAAATTAAAATGTAAATGGATTTATATGCAAAAAAAAAAAAATAAGAATAATAATTAGTTTTTAAAAGTGGTGGAGAGTTGTTGCAAAATGTAGTCTGTTTGTTTTAAATGTTTTTTTTATTGAAGTGTGTCTTGATACCGTTTTAATGCACAATCTATTGAACAAATTAATAATAATTCGAAAATTTAAATTATGATTATTATTATTATTATTGGATAAAAAGTTATAATTATGATTACTTTTTTTTATTTTAATATTTTTAAAATTACTGTTCCATTGAAAAAAGTTGCAAATTGTGTTTAACTTCAAGTTCAAGAACCGAAAATTCCACCTGCTTAGTGATTATGATCCATTTCATTTCTCTTTGATGGTTGTGAGTGTGTTTTTTAAGGTGTTTTGGAAAGTTTCCATTTTTTGAGAAGTTTTTTATACCCATCAGATGCTTTTAACGTTGGATATAACTGTGGCATTGGACAATCTAACTAAGTGAGCATGAAATTTTACAAACTCAAAAGTCCTGTTTTTCGATTCCTTAATTTGAATTAAAGGCTAGATAAAAATTCTACATGTTCAAGGCCGTTAAGGCCACCTGTGAAGTTTCTAACGATGGCAAAAAAGAGTCACAGGTCAATTTTACAATTTAATTTACATCTAAACTCAATTCTCATCACTCATCCTGAACCACAAGGTCACTCAATGCTTGAAATTTCAATTTCTTGACCCAGCAAGACTCTGACACGGATATTTTCACGTTTTTTTTCCCACTGGTAGAAACTTCACATTCATGAAATGAGCCCTGTTTAAGAGAATTTTCGATTTTCAGACGGGCAAACGTGCGATTTCCATCTAAACTCATTTAAATTTATCACTCATTCTGGGCCACAAGGTCACTCAAGGTCTGAACTTTCAATTTTTTGACCCAGCAAGACTCTGACACGGATATTTTCACGTTTTTTTTCCCTCTGGTAGAAACTTGACACTCATGAAGTGAGCCCTGCTTATGAGAATCTTCGATTTTCAGACGAGGAAACGTACGACTTCCATAAATTTTTCTAAATTCACTGAAAATTGACTTCATTTTCATTTTAATCAGAACTTTTTTCAATCGAATCCAATCCATGCATTTTTTAAAAAAAATTGTAAAGCAGTCATACAACTCAATACGAACAATATGCGACAAAGAGGTCAATCAAACACACCTCCACACTTTTTTGCAAATCAAACCATTTTTATTTTTTTTTGTAATATTAATTAAAGAGACTACCAAATGTCTACTTTAACAATTACTTGAATCAATTTAAATTCGAGACCAGGTGTCATAACGTTTTCTGTTATGTATGTAATTTTGTATGCACAAAACAATTATGACAGATTTATGAAAAAAATTCATACACCTTCTCACCTACATCACAATATTTGTAATGATCATACTAATAATAATAAGAAATAACAATAAATACACGAAATTAGACAATGTGTGTAATGAAAATCAAAGAAAAAAATCATTTGAAGGTCATTCTGAAATGTATTTTCGCTAATTTTTGTCGTATTTTGCAATTTTAATGTGAATTACATGTAATTGAGCCCTCATTTTAAAAATAAAAGAGGTGCGGTTAATGTGTGAATTTGTAGTTTAAAAATAATAATCTTTGTCACTTTGTAAATCAACCAATTTGAAATTAAGTCGATTCAATGAACTTTAATTGAAATGTGCTTCAAAATTATTACTTCATTTAATATGGATATGTTAGGAATCGTAAAAAAAATAATAAATAATATTTTTAAAAACATGGCTTTCAATTTTTCAAGCTATGCAAATTACGTATGTGACTTAAATCAATAATTACAATAAATAATAATGATAAATTTATGCAAGAAATTATAATTAGAATTGAAAATGATTAACAGTTTTATGAAGAAACATGAAATAATAAAAAAAAATACATGTAAAAGTTATCAGTGACTAATTCATCATTGTTAATATTCAAAACAAACAAAAAAAATACTGTTCAAGAAATTGAAGGAGAACTTGATTCAAGTCAAATTACAAGAAAAAAAACACAAAAAAATTAATTGTAATGGCAATGTATCATCTACAAAAAGCATTTGAAAATTCATTGAGAGCTTCGTCATACGAAAGACCACCAACTTCAAATGGAACACCATTGAAACCGGAAATTCACAGAGGCTGTACAGGAAAAGCACATGCATGTGGAACACTAAAAAACAAAAAGTTAGTTCCAGAAAAGCCACAGAGGAAAAATAGTGTGAGTTCTGAAACTATAAGTGACAGTGGATCTGAGGGATCATCGTCACTCAATTCAAACAGTGCTGAAAGTAGTCAAACACAAGCTAGTAGTCGAGATACAAGATCTCACTCAAAATCGAGACGCAAGACAACAGATAACAATCACTTAGCACCATCAGATGAAGTTGATAAGTCATTGCAACGTCCGCGTCTTGCAAGTGAGGGTGACGACAAGCTCATTGTACCAAAGCCAAAACGTGAATCTCCAGGAAACTTTCAGAGAAGTTCCAGTTTTCGCATGCCTCGTTCTAGTCCAAGTCCATCTCCGAGTCGACCACCATGGAATTCAAATTTGGGCAGAAAAGATTTTTCACCAAATACAAAAATTGAAGTTTACAGCAGAGGCAAATCCCCAAATGTCAGTCATCTGCGTCGTGGTGGCTCGTTTAGAAGGAAACTCGAAGGAGTGAATTGGCTCAACATTTGGGAACAGTCATTAGGACAAAAGTCAGATGGTGCTAATTTTAAACATCTTGACAAGTTACTTGAATCCAAGGTAAATTCAATATTTGAATTAGATAAATAATAAAAACAAAAAAAAACTCAATTTCAAAGATAAGCGTTTCACGGTTTTACTCTAGTACAATATCTGCAAAGGTAAATAAAGAGACTATGTGACGTTCAAGATAAAATTAATAATTCTCAGACTCAAATGAAACGTGTGTTATACAAAATATATAAATTTTAATATTTTATCTTGATATTGCGATAATGATGATTATTGCAACAATAAACGAAACATGACGCCAATTTATTTTAATAATTTTTGTATTTTGCTTTCAAACAGCTGAACAATATGATAAAGTAATAAAAAAATAATAACAATTATTGTTGTTTTATTTGAATTCATAACAAGCATTTAGATTAAATCTCAAAAAAATTCAATATACTACTAATAATGTTTTGTTTGTTAAATTGAAAATTAGAGTGCAATTTACACGTGGGCACTTCAAAAATTACGTTTTCAGAAACCGATACGATAAAAATTTGCCTTGAACGACTCGGAATTGCATTGAATGCCATATCAATGTTGAATTTGAAGAAATTTGAATCAATTTTAAATTCATCAAGACAAATCTTACATGAAAATTAAAAAAAATTCTGTCATTTTCTTATGTAATTTTCCTTTTAACGGCATTTTTCTTCAATTTTTTTGAATGTCACGTTCAGAGGAAACCTAAAAATACAATTAAAACACAAATTAATGCAATTAACGCATCATTAATAATCCCATGGACGATTAGAAAAAGTAAACATTAAAACAATTTCATTAAATTCTATCTAAAAATGACATTTCATATTAATGTTTAACAACATTTTTGTTGAACCGGAAAGAGAGTTACTATTTTTGGATATTTAATTTATGGAATTCATTTTTCCTTTGTTGAAATTTTCTTTTTCTTTTATTTTTTGACAATATTTAATTTCAATATAATTTGAAACAAAGTATCATTTATAAATGCATATGAAAGAAAGAAATTTTTTTTTGAGGTTTGGCGTGTCTTGTGTGTCTTATTGTGTGTGTGTGCTTGTTTTTCTTTCAAAATAAAAATAAAATCAACAATCATAACCATTATTTTTTTTTTAATATGAACTTTCTAGTATTTTTATGATTATTTGTTTAAAGACATTTTAAATTGTTATGATTTGTATATATTTTTACTTGTGATCGATTTTCATGTGCATGCACCACGATAAATTGTCAACGCGACTCAAGTCAGCTCAAAACAATGCCCCGTGATAGACAATGCATTTCATATCAAATTATTGTGTAATCATACTATTAATAAAGACAAAAAAAAACACACAATAAATAACTCTAAATAAATCCCACATTACAATAAAATAAAAAAAAATTGTATATTTACATATTATGTTGCATTAGATGTGCGCCCATTATTTTTATTATTGTTATTATTCCAAATATAAACTAGATTTTGTTACAATTCCATATTGTGTGTTTTGCATTTCATATTAAAAAAATAGATTGTGGTAGTACTCACTAAAAGATGGTTAAAAATAATAAATTTAATTTTAAAAAATTGTCTTATGTGTCTCTCATTACCTTTATTCTTTATAGTTTTCATCAAATAACCATGAGATGTGATGTAATTATATGGTTTTGAAGCGTTAAAACTGGTTTAATTGTGTAAAAAAGAAATAATTTAACCGATTTTTATTATTATTACGGTGATTTAATGGAGACAATATGTAATTAAATCTATTAAATTAATATAAAAATGAATGAAAACGGAAATAGCTTAAATATTTCTTTGTATCAATTTTGTTTGGGTTTGACGTCTTCCTAGAAAAAAGATTATATTTATTAAATTAAGTGATTAATTTCAACTCAAAATTAAATTAAAAGGAAACCTGTATCAAGAAGTGTGTTCGAAGGCGCATTTTGCCATGAGAGAAGTGAAATTGAAATGTTTAAGTACCAATTTGTATCATGAAAAGTTTCTTCCATGAAATGTCAAGAAGTTAATCCTTGAAGAAGTTAATTCTTGTTCTCATATGAAACTTAAGCGTGGTTTTAGGGACTTAGAAGTTCATGAGGGCGGGTCGCTTTTTTTCTGTATCAAAATGCACCATAGAATTAAAACGCGTGCTCAATAAGCAAAAATGCAAAAATGAAAATTTTTGAAGTTTTTTGCATAAAAATATGAAATTCTGGTTGTAATTAGCAAAATTTGATATTTTTTGTTACTACTACATTGCTTCTAAAGTCATAAAATCCGGAAGAAGCTAAATTAGTAATTTTAGAGTTGCTTTCACTATAAAACTTTTGCAAAAAAATACTACAAAATATACACAACTTTTTGGTTAGGAATAAAAATATCATATTTTTGTAAGTTTTGGGCAAATGTGGCACGAAGCAAAGTTGTAAAGAATATTTTAAGCTTCAACTTTGCTGAACTGACCAAGTTGATATTTTAAATATAAAGAGGTCTAAAATGCCAATATTCATGAATCGATCCAGGACTGAATGAAGGAAAAAAAATCTTCTAGGGCGCTTATCTTCCCCTTTTATTGCATCTGGTATCAAGTATCCTTTTGTGTGATTTTGATGACATTTAAGATAATGAACTTAATTATTCGGGGATGGAAAACAGACAGACAAATGAAGCGTTTACAAAAGAGCATTTTTCATAGAAATTACATTAATTTTTTGATATTGATAATTTTGCAGAATTTAAAAGATAATTTAGAACATTGAAATATTATCTTGAGTTCCATTAATTTCAAGTGCAAAGTCTATTCTAAAATGAGTAAATTTTATAAAAAAAAAAATATTATCAAAGTTTACATTTAAATTAAAAATTCATAATAATAAAACTCACTCAATTCAAACAATTAACGGTTAATGCTAGCTTAAAGAACATGCTACATACAAAAAAAATTTGCATATCCCGGTTTCGCACATTGTATTCACAAATATGTTTATGTCATATCATTGAATTGAATTGATTTGACAATCAAGTTTTATTAATCAAATATCACATACATTAAAAAAAAAAAATTAAAAAAAATCGTTTTGAGTAAATGGTTGAGATAAAATTATAAACATTTTAAGCTAATAAATCTTTTCATATCAAATTTACTTTTAAACATTAAACAATTTTTTTTTTGTAAATAAATAATAAAATCCCACGCCTAAGGGTGACATGCTGTTTATATTCATTCATTTGTTATGAAAATATTTTACCATATAAATAAAAAAACAACAAAATATTTAAATTTCTTGTATAGATGTACAGAAAATCAATATAATAAATATTATTATAAACAATTTTTTCATTGTAATTTGTAATTGATCGTAATTAAAAAAAATGATCATTAATTGAATCAGATGTTAAGTCATGCGTTTTGAACAGTTTATATGATGAAATTGCAAAAAAGGTCTAAATTAATTTTATTTTAACACCTAATTTGTCACTCATTTAAGTTTTAATTAATTTTCCGTTTACTTGAAACAATAATAGTTACTTTTATGGGCAAATTAATGGAAAAATTGATGTTTAATTATTATAATTACAAATTACTTACATATGAATACAATAAAAACTTGTTTACATTAAGCTGCTCAGAGAGACAAAGAGACTACACTGAGATAAAAAAAATATGAAATGCTGTTTTGATCAAATTGGAGCAATTAAATTTTGTTTATACCCCGCTTTTATTTTTTTTAATGACATTTTACAAGATTTGCATTCATAAGAAAAAACGAGTTTCTAATAAATTTTTATCTTATAAATTTAATATTTAAAACTTAAGCCGATTATTAAATTTCAATAAATGAATGAACATTTATTTGGATCAGTCAACAACAGGTTGATAATTCAATTTAATATTTATTAGAGTTATAAAAAAACAATTTTGCTTCTCAAAATTTTGTCACACAATAAAAATTGTTAACTAATTCATCATTAACTTGTTTATTTATTTATTTATTAAGTTGTCAATAATGTTAATTTTATTTTATTTTATTTTAAATGAAAGAAAAAAATGAATTTAATAATGACAATAGCTTCTGTACTTTTACCGTAAATAGATCGTCACCCACTTGGGCAGCTTTTAATATGAAAGAGTAATTTAGGAAAACAGCGAAAAAAATGTGGTGTGTCTCCATTTTAAGGTTGTTATCTCATTAAAAAGACTGTTTTTTTTTAAATTGTAATTTATATTTGCAGAATAAGTAATTTGTTTGTTTACAATATTTTAATGATGTTAAAAAAGGATTAGTAACCAGGCTAATCTTTTTAAATGATGATAAATGGAGTTTTACTTGTAAAAAAGTTGTAAGGTGTCATAGACGTAAGAAAAATGCACAATTACAGACGTTTTGAGGAGTTCAATCATTACGAGAAAAAAAATAGTCCAAAATTATCTGATGAAGCTTTTGAAAACAAAAGTTTCAATTTTGTCTATTCTTCAACTTAAGTATGCAAAAGTGACATGGTTTTGTCTGTAATAAGTATTATGTTTCTTTTTGAAAGTTGTAGATAATGGTCTGCTGAACAAACTTTTTATTTACCGTTTTTAATGTTTTCATACAAAAAAATTGAGTTTTCGTCAAAAAATAATTTATTGAAAAACTGAAAGCGTAAATTTTAGTTTATTCTATAAAAATCATATTTTTGATATATTTTGACAAAAAATCGATTTTATTGTATAAAATGGTAAATAAAAATTTTTTTCTTCAAAATTTTATCTACAACTTTCAAGAACAAACATCATATTTATTTCATACAAAACCATGTCATTTTTGCATTTTTAAGTTTTAGAATAAAAAATATTTACCCTGTTTTTCAATTTTTAGGGCAGATACAAAATTTTTTGTTGAAAAAAAGTTTTAAATTTTAAATTGGCAAAATAGATAGAAAATAAAAAAAAGTTGAATGAAAAGCTACCTTTATTTTCTGCAGAGTCTTCAGATTTTTTTGGCACTAGTCTCTACTTTTCTGCACCTCAACCCTTTCTATCAAAAAATTAAACCGTTTAAGACTCTTATTATTAGATATAGTTAATTTTTATTTTCAACTCTGCCCAAAATTGAACATTAAACATAAATTTACAATAAAAAAGAAGCCTTACAGATATGAATTTAAACGAATGTTAACATTTGCGAGTATTACGTTGACCTATATTGGTTCTTGTTTCCGCATTTATTCAAATGCTTTAAATTGTGATATATGACTGTTAATAATTTCATTTTATTTTATTTTATTTTTACTACTTCATCTACCATAAACATTAGACATGAATATTTATTTTAAAACTGTTTAATGCATGTAAAAACACATGTCATGCACTTTTAAACATTAAAAGTATGTTAAAATAATAATAATGATAAAAAACTCTCTTCAATTCTTACTCAAAGTTAGATAATAATAATAATTTTTTGCATTTTAATTTAAATTTAAATTCATTAAATTTATTATTATAATGTTGATGTTAATTAAATGTTTAAAAATAAATATTATAATGGTGTTGTCTTAACACTATCAAGTCATGTCACAATTATTATTCCTATTATTCAAAATTTACTTCCTTGATATATGAATTTAAATTTAAAAAATTCTTGATTAAATATTTTGATTTTATTAATTAAAATAATTGAATGACAAGTTGACGACTTTATCTTACATTTGACATGAATAGAAACTTCAAATTATGCTGATTTAATGTAATTTAATGATTTAATTTAACTTAATTTTTTTTTCTTTTAATTTCAGACAAAATTTGATAATAATCATGCAAATGGTGATCTATGGAAGACCGAGACTGGAGAAAATATTTGGTTGGTTCATCGTGGTGGATTTTGTGCTGCAATTCGTTTGCCAATTCCAGCAACTGAGCCGGGTAAAGTCCTTATACAACTTGAGCATAACGGCGAACAGTTGACCGTTGATGAGGATGACATTGAAAAAGCAAATACAGCTAATTTAGATTTGTGTGAAGATATTTGCCATTTGAAACACTTGAATGAAGCATCTGTGTTACATGTTTTACGCCAAAGATATGCCAGTAATTTAATTCATACACGGGCTGGACCAATTTTGATGGTTGTTAACCCAATGGCACCACTTTCGCTTTATTCTGAAAAGGTAATGTTAAAAATTAAAATTCCCATGACAGAGAGAAATAAAATTGCAATTTATGCTTGCACACACATGAGCATGAAACACACAATAAATATGAAAATATTTGAGAAAAAATTGAAAGTTTATGCCTTGAGGCCGATAAACTTAGACATAAATGTACAATGAAGTTGCGTTTTCAATAAAATTTTATCTTAAATAGATGTTTTTTCCTCTATTTTATGTAGTATATCATATTTAAGTGCACTTTCAACCATAAACTCACATTTATATTGTTAATAAAATATTTTTGCGTGCAATAAATCTCTCGTAATGAATCATTTTCCAAGAATTGACTGTTAACCGGTTTCAAGTTAGTTGAAATTAAGGGTATACGTCAAATATAAGATTAGGCTCTTTTAAGGATTAAGATACTCGAGAATTATTTGGAATGAATGTCCCCTTCACTTTAATTTAAGACAATGTTTCATTTAAAATTAAAATAATTTTTTACATAAATATTAAATAATTCTCGTAATGACCATACATTATAAGCATGAATTGCCAAAAGGGATGAGGTAACTCAATAATTATTATTATTATTAGATTTTATGAAATTTTAGATAATATTTTGCTCACACGAATTCAAATTCAAGCTCCAGGGTTGAAATTTTTATAATCATAACATTTATCAATGCAACTCTTCAATATTTATGAGTTCAAATATGCACAAAATTATAATTTTATACGGTCTTTATTGGAATTAAGTCAATTTTGTATGAATTTGATAGAATTTAATACAAAAATGTTTTATCTATATTTGAATTGAACGTAAATTTATCTCAATAGCAGTAATTGCAGTAGCACTCTCAAAAAAGTGAATGAATAATACAATAATAGCACTAAAAATAGTTAAAAAACATCAATCAACTAACATTAAATTGACATAAAAGGTCAATATTGTGATTGAAAGTGTCTTTACTGTTTTGTGTTTGATAATTTTTTATTGTAAAAGGCATGAATTGTTTTGTTCTCTCAAATATTTTATCATACAAAACTAATTTTTGCATTATATTTAATTTATTAATAGGTCGTTTCAATGTTCCGTGGTTGCAAAACAGAGGATATGCCACCACATGTGTATTCGTTAGCTCAAACAGCATACAGGACAATGATGGAAACAAGACGAGATCAAAGTCTTATTTTTATGGGAAGGTCAGCTTCTGGGAAAACAACCAGTTTTAAGCATGCATTGTATTATCTCACACTGGCAGCTGGGTCAACTAACAAATTGTTGACAGCTGAAAAAGTCAATGCGATGAATACGATTTTGGAATCATTTGGAAATACAAAGACATGCATGAATTCAAATGCAACACGATTCACACAAATATTGAGTTTAGATTTTGACCATACTGGGCAAATTGCTGCGGCTTCTGTTCAGGTAATGTTCATGATTTTATTGTCCAAAGTCCTTTTAATTTGATGTTTAATTTAATTCAACAGGTTCTTTTGTTGGAAAAATCCAGAGCAGGCCGTCGTTCAAGCAATGAACACACATTTCATGTATTAACTCGTTTATTGGCTGGAGCAGAAGGCAGCTTACAAAAGGAGCTTCATCTTGATAACATAAATTTCGATGATAGTAATCCATTTATTTCGATTCCAACAAAGCTTGATGAACGTGCTAAGGCTTCATCAGATTTTGTTCGTTTAGTTCAAGCATTTCAAACCCTGGGAATTGCAAACAATTCTGTGAAAGCAATCTGGTGTGTTCTCGCATCAATTTACCATTTGGGTTGTGCTGGTGCAACGAAACTTGGTACTGGATCAACTGCACGAACACAATTTGCTCATCCATCATCGGCCCGAAAAGCTGCAATGTTACTTGGAGTGTCAATGGATGATTTGACAGCAGCTGCATTCCCTGTCAATACCTCAAATCCTGGAACTCCGACACGATCACCTGCTGACAGTCCTGAACACAGTCCAAATGCTGCGTGGGATAGTCTTGAAGGACTTGTCATTGGCTTGTACGCTGAAGCAATGTCAGCTGCTGTTGCACTCGTAAATAAAGCCATTTCATCTCCAAGTCATACGATTGCTTCCATTTTATTGATTGATACACCTGGTTTTCAAAATCCAGCTAGTTGTGGCCAACAAACTGGTGCAACTTTATCAGATTTGAGACATAATTACTTACAGGAGCGTCTTCAATTGCTATTTCACCATACAACTTTAGTTGCACCACGTGATAGATATGCCCAAGAGCTGGTTGAAATCGATACCGAAGGATTTATTGAAAGCAATCCCGGGCCACTTGTAAGCTTACTTGATAAAGCACCACAAAGTCATGTAATGCGAACATCACAACGTGATTTGAGAGATGTAGATCGTCGTGGATTGCTGTGGCTCCTTGATGAGGAATCAATGTACCCCAATTCAAATGATGATTCATTCCTTGAAAGACTCTTCTACCATTATGGAGACCGAGAATATCAGAATATCATGAGAAAAGGTGCTGGAACACGACAATTTATCCTGCAACATTTACAAGGCACTAATCCAGTATTATACTCAACAAGTGGCTGGTTAAAGGCAAGTCGTGAACATCCATCAACCAAAAATGCCACTTCGTTACTTCAGGATAGTACTAAAGCGGATATAAGTCATTTGTTTATTGGCACATTGGCACGTGGTGGAAATGGAATATTTTTTGGATCGATTGCTGGTGTTGAGGGAAGTCAATCGCTTAGACGAGTTTCAAGTATTAGACGATCATTTACGACAGCTGGCGTGAAAAAGAACTCCGTGATGCTTCAAGTGAGTTAAATTTTGAAATGAGTTCTTGAGATCATTAAATAATTTGTGTTTTTTCCTCTTATTTTAGGTGAAGTTCACAGTGGATGGTATAATTGATACAATTCGAAGGACAGGAACACATTTCGTTCATTGCTTCTTGTTACAACACAGCGCTGGATCCTCGTCACTCGTCAGCAATAAAACTTTCCATCAAAACAGTGAAGATATCGTCAATGTTCCATTATTGAGAAGTCAGGTACGAGACGCAATGATCGAGGATAGCAAAATAAATATAGGATTTAATTAAAAATAAATTAAAATTTAAGTTTCTCTAAATCAGTCACTGAAAACGATTTAAAAAAAAATTATTGTCGACAGTAAAAAGTTAAATATTCTAACCGATGAAGACGCTTAAGAAAAGTAAATACTGATAGAATTGAGCTCATTGAAAATTCAATTTAATTTTTCATGAAAACTTTTTGGAAAATATTATAAAGAAATTTCAAACTTTAGGCTTTGGGGCCAAATCCTAAGCTACGCCCTAAAAATATTCTTAAAAGAAGGAAAATGTTGAATTGCAAACTTCAACAAAGCCTGTGCTCAATTTCAAGACTAATGAGTTTAAATTCATCTCTCTGACCCAAAAAAAAGCTTATCAAAGGCTCTTAAAATCTATTTGACTTAGAGAAACTTAAAATTTTATTTTTTAACGGTTTTATTTTTAAATCAATAATGTTAATTTACTTTTTTCCTCTTTTCATTTCAGTTACGTGGCTCTCAAATACTCGAAGCAGCTAGACTTCATCGACTCGGATTCCCTGAATCGGTTCCTCTCACCGAATTCATTCGTCGTTTTGGATTACTCGCTGACGCATCAAGCAAAGATATCACAGTTGAGCAAATTTTATCACATAACGAAATTGATCCGTCCTGTTATCGCATTGGTCCAAGTCAGGTAAGTGCTCGTCTTGTTTTTCAATTAATCAAACATAAAAAATATCATTAATTTATGTAAAGAAACAGTTTAATGAAAAAAAAAGATAAAATTTATCGGAAGTATCATGAAAAGTGTATAATCATATAATTTTTTAGCTGCAGGTTGTGTATTTTTTTCATCATAATTTTTATTGCTATTGCACGGAAGACGTGGTTTGATAATAATAATTACAAGTATTTTCTATTAAAAAGAAATGAGATCATTGAAGGAAAATTAGCTCAATTATGATAATAATAATGACTTTCAATCACACGATGGTTAATTGAAAAATAATTGTAACGGTCTCAATTTTTAAAAAATTTAAAAAAAAAATCATGAATCAAATCGATATATCAAAAAATCATATATGACTTAACTTTTAAAACTTAGCCATATGTAATATAAATGAAAAAAAAAATCGTAAAGGAAAGTTTTGCTTCCTACAACAATGAATACCACAAAAATTTGCCGACACAACCACCTAAATCAACAACAAAATCATATCATCAATTTTAAACAATCATATTAACAATAAGAAAAGTAAATTAAAATATTATATAAATCGAAAGCAGGTTCATCTCATGATCTTTTGTTGTTATTGTGTTTCTTTTTTCTCTCATGTCTCAACAGTATGGTGCATTTTTTTCTCATTGCTTTAAAATATTCATGAATATCGCGAATGAAAAGGGATAATGGAATGTTTATATGTGATGTATTATGGCAATGTATGATAAGAATATGACATGAACACTGTGTGTGTACTTTTGTTGAAAGAAAAGAAAAAAAATTGAAGTCACGAAATCATTTCACTTTCTTTCGGTCTTTTAACACCAAAAGCACACATAAATAACGGAGGTAAAGGGCAATAAACTGACCGTTTTTAGCAATGAATGAATATTAACTGGTTTTTGTTTTCCTTTTATTAAAATTGTGAAATATTTACAGAAGTAAGTGATCTTGTGCCAATGGTCACGTCCATTTATGATGCATCACGTTCAACATTTGCCATTAAATTTTGCATTTCATTCATTTCAATTCAGCATCCTCGATGAACAACGCCACTTTACGTTAAGGCACAAGCACACACTAAATTGTAAAACCACGATCACTAAATGAAATGATAAATCGATTACAATTTAATGCGGGAGTTTTGAACCATGATCTTGTATTATGATAAAACTTTGATATTCAATTTCAAAATCTTTCACATCGATTATCACAGATCGTAAAAAAAATATAAAAAAGTTAATAAAAAAATAAACAATTTTGTATGATCTTGACTCTGTGATACATTTCCTCACAACAATAGTCCAATTATAATGCATCATAAAATTTTTATTATATTTGATAAAATTTCAATTTGTGTGTTAAAATAATATATAAAAAAAAAGAAATTTCACAGTTATTTGCATTTAATGTAACTTTTATTAACATTTAAAATATGTACAAACAAGAGTTTAGATAATAATAATAACACAATAATAAATAGGTAAATAAAAAGCGAAAGAATGAAAGCGTGCACACAATAGATTTGATCTTGACATTAAAATTTCCATTTTATGCTACATTATGCCTGGTATTTTATACGTTTTTTTAAAGCAAATTCAAGCATGAGACGTGTTAAAAGTCGTTTTAATTACGGTATTTTGAACTTCAACGCTTGAATCTGTGAAATTTGCATAATTTTATAGTACAATAATGAATATTATATTGGGAAAAATGTGTATTTTTTTCTGCATTTAAAAGGTGGTCTGTGTTAAGAGTGAATGGCATTTGTGTGATTTTTTTTATTCTATCATGGAAGTTAAGTGATTTAATTTAAATTTGTGTTGACCTAATTAGACACAAAAAAATGCATTAATTTTTTTTATAATGCTTGTGCGCAATTAAACTTAATCCTTTCTTTCCCGGTGTTCCACCGAAGGAAAATTGATACGTTTTTAATACATAATTTTCACTTTCTGGCAATTTTTTCTTAAATAAACAGATTCTTTAAAGGATTTCTGTGATATTTTTTGTATGGAATCAAAGCTATTATGTCAGAAAAACCAAATTTTCTTTATCGGAGTTTTTATAGTGAAATTTCTGTACGTAATTCTATGGGAGTTGTACGTTATACCTTTTTCTAGCTCCTCCTGAACATTTTCTTCTGTAAAAACCAAATTTTTTTGATTGATAAAATCTACTAGTAAATATAAAATTTTATTGAAAAAATTCAGCTAGATCTATTCCCGGGAAAGAGAGGGTTAAATATTGTCAAATATTGCATTTAAGTCTTTTTTGAACTCTTGAAGGTGCGTTATAACAATTATTCACAGTTAAGTTAGATTTATTGGGTGACCTTTTGAAGAGAATTTGAGCAAAGCAATCATTGATATAAACAGAAAAAAATCAATTTCTTCATAAAATTATCATCACATTCTTTTGATCATCAAAATATTCACTAGAACGAATCACGTTTGATTTTAATCTTTGAAATAGTTTTTTATTCATAGAATAATTATCACAGCGGCTTACTGATAATTGTCAAAAGAATGATGAGAACCAAAAAATGATATTAAAGATTTTTAAACCAGATTAAACTAAAATGAAATTTAAAAACGAAATAATTCAATAAAACAGTTTTTTTCATTCAACTTGAACTCCCGCTGCTATCGTTCTCAACAGGTTCATACTTTTCAATCAAATTAATTTTTTTTTGATTTTATAATCACCCAAAAAATTTAACATGCTCAGCTTTTTAAAATGTCTCCCACTCATGTAAATGTCGAATATCATACGCCCTTTTGATCAGCAATTAAAAAATTTTAAGAGATGACAGAACAAGTTGCGTTGTGTAACGTTTCATTTTTTTTTTGATAATTGTATTGATAATTTATAACTTGAAATTTGAATGTCAATTATGCGAGAGTTGCACATGAAAAAAAAAAATTAAATTTATTATTTAAAAAAAAGAGACATTACTTAACACAATTGTGATTATTGTTATTATTAATATTATTATAACATCGCTGTTAACTGATTGCATTTTAAATTAAGACAAAACAAACAGTGAAGTTATTACATGACACACTAAAGCAACAATATGTTTTTATGTTTAAAAGGCGGAAAATGTTTAAATTTCAAAAAATTAAAAGAAAAAAAATATGATTAAATTAAAATTATTTCCGTCACACGCACTCCTAAACATAGGCAATGGTGATGCAGCAAAATCCTAGACACATATCTCATGTTTTAAGTTTTTTTACATCCAAACAAATAAACGCCACTCAAGTAGATTAATGCAACACCACCACGTAAGCTTAAAGTGTTGAGATAATGAAAAAATAAGTGCAAATTACAGATCAAAATGCATTTTAATACACAAATAAAATAAAATAAGAGAAGAAATTAAAAACAATCTGCAGTTCACTGTGTGAAACAGCGTGAGAAATTGTAACATGAGTTTTTTTCCTCTCATTCTTCCATTTTAATTTAACATGATAATTTTGTGATGTTTTCATTTCATTTCATGTTTCACAAAAATTTTTTGAACACTTTCGGTTTTTTATACTCAAAATCTTAGAAGATTTTTTTTGGATCATGACAGAAAAATTAGGACCAGAACATGAAAAATTGAGAATATTTGGCATATAAAAGTGAAATTCAATCATTTTCTGTATCAAAAAAAATGCTTGATGCTATAAATTACACGATCATATTCACACGTGCACAAAATTTAAATATTTCGTCTAATATTTTTTTTTAACTTGAAATTAAACAAACTAAATACACTTCACAGCATGAATAAAATAGAAAAAAAACTTTCTAATATTTGATATACATGTAATATTATTATTTTTTATTTATATCTATTTGAACGTGTGAGAGCTTTTAGTAGATTAGCGCACATATGAAATACAAAATATACTCTGTCATTGACATTCTGGTATAATTTTTGCAGTAAGTCAAGTTGCTAACAAGTTGTTTTCGATTTTTAAGGAAAAATCAAGTAATTATCGACATGTTGTGAACACTGATGTTTTCAATACTCTCTTGGAAATCAATGATAAATGTGGAGATTTTTATAATTTTTTTCCTTTACTTTATTACCTGAATTGAGTTAAATTTCATGAGAAAAGTACACTTTTATTGTAACTTCCTGTCTGCATTTGGAGGAAGCCACACCTACACGCATGTGACAAAAATAATTGATATAGTTATAAAATGCAAGTGATTATCTTGAAATCAATTTTCATTGAAAATGTTATACATTTATTTTATTTTTTTTTTGAAGTAGCATTGTGATAAAAAAAGGTATTTCCACGCAATTTTTATGACAATAATTAACATTTTATGAATTCATTGAGATTTTTTTTATTTTTACTTGAATTGAAATGTAACAAGGTTATTTTTTTTTTTGATATTGATATGTAAAAGTGGGCAGCTCATCTGATCTGTGAAAAAGTCATAGAGTGTAAAACCTGAAATTTAAAGCTGGAGATAAGAATCATTGGAATGAAATCATGGAAACTCGAGATTCGTCCATACCTGAATAAATGTTGTTCGTGTAGGTCAGAAAGAAGCTGCGAAAAAAAATTTACGAAGAAATTCAGCCCTGATTAACATCTACATGAACTTCAACTCGATCTAGAGCTGTAGTGTTTCCAAATTTGACTAAATCGCTTATGTAAAGCCTTATAATGGCCTATTTTATTCTTCAATGTTCGCAAAATTGCGTTAAACATACACATATACAAAATTTAGTTTAATATCCACCAATCAATCGCTTAACCAATTCTAAATCATTCGTTTTAATTCGAAATCAATCAATCGCATATTTTGTTTTAAAGTCACCTTCCCAAAAATTCAACTCAATTCAAACTTATTGAATTTATAATTTAAAATCAACTTTAAAATCTGATCAACAGATTTATTGCCAGAACTACAATTAGCACTTTTCAAGTATACGCGAAGATAAATTTTAAGATGATTGAACTTATACTAAAAAAAAAACCAAAACTTAAATCAATGTACGATGCTATACTAAAACACATTTTATAATAAAATACATTAATAATAATAAAAAAAAAAATAGCAAGTGTATGAATAAATAAATAAATCATTTATATCTTCAAAGTATATTCAATACAAACCAAAAAACTTATTCGTACTTGTACATATTTTTTAATAACTAATGCTAGTACACACTAGTTACTACTTTTAACCAATACATTTTAAAATTTATATTATTTAAATAGAATGATTTCTGTGTTTAAACGAAAAATGAAATAATAATAAGACGAAAGAAAAAAAAAATTAAATTCATGGATCTAAACTAAATTAATAACCACGTTGATTTAATACATTGGCATGGGTCGCAACACGAATGGAGTAACATTTAAATAAAATCTATGAGGGAAATTGAATTAGAAATAATTTATCAATTATTTTTAATGTTAAATAGGATTTATGTTAATAGATAATTGTTTAAATTTATTTCAATTTTAAAATCAGTGTGGACATATGAAGAGAGATGAAGTACAAAATTTGTACAATTATCTTTGATTGTTAAATGGGGTGACTTTGGAAGTGCAATTTTTTTATTGGAAATTTATCATATTTTCGATTTTTGATGAATTACTAATTAGAAATTCGTAACATAATATAATTGCAATGGTCTTTATGCGTAGTACGGCAATATGCTAAGTTTTAGCTAAGTTAAGGAATCTTGCATGATGCACTGTTCCAAAAATCCTCGAACTTAACCTATCAGGCTCAGTTTCATTCGATATGGCAATTAGTCTTTTGATAGTAAACCTGAATCGACCACTAGCAACAGTCATTTTCCGGCTTTGAACTGCGCTGATAGCAAACCATTGAAAAGGCCTCTTCTAATAAAGAAATTTCCTAGTTTACCACTGTTGGAATTTGGTCCAGTGGTTCAGCCATCTAGGATCTAAAAAGAAGATCAAGAAAACATAAAAAATACCTTCATTATCATATTTGACGAAGAGTTTTCAGTATGAGAAATGGTCTCGATGCTTGCAGTAACGTAATATGTTTGCAGCTAAGTTTAGGAACCTCGCGTGATGCACTGTGTCAACGATTCTTCACGTGAGGCAAATGTATTAATGTTATTGCTAATCTTTCAATAGTAAATCTCTATCGACCACTGACAATAGTCATTCTACGGCCTCGAACTGCGCTATTAGTAAGCCATTGAAAAGACCTTCTTTTATAAGGAGTTAAAAAAAATCATCTTCAACATTATGAATTTCACAGAACGTTTCAAATCTTTCTAAATAATTATTTATATTATCAACATCACTGAACTATTTATATGACACTAGTTGACCATTGTAAGTATTTGACCCAATGGTGCTGCCATCCAGTGTTTTCGCCAAGGATCGCAGATAAATATAGTATAGTCACCCCATTTAATAATAATACCCAAAAAAATTGTTCGCTTCTTGTTTTACAATTCGCAAAATAAAATAAAAAAATTATA
>LN483371.1:1046182-1076984 GCA_900002565.1 Culicoides sonorensis
TAACTAGTACTTGTAAATACACGCTTTGATGTCTCTTTGAGTAGAAATATCAATTTAGAAAAAAGTTCTTTTGCTAATGAAAACGTGTCACGGAATTGATTTTACAAAATTTATTTGAACCAAATGAGATAAGCAAAGTTCTGCAATTGGTAAGAGATTAAAAAATTGATAAAAAGCCGGTAATGTTGTAATTACATCAAAATTGTGGTACCAAATTTAAATTTGAGCACTCAATGTCATTCATAAGTCGTTTAATTTTTGTGTTATTGTGAAAAAATTAACAAATTTTTGTATTTGAATTGCTATTGTTTGCTTTTAATTAAATTTTGTTTAATTAAAATAAATGAGTCATTTAATTTTTAATTTGGAAAAGACAATCATTTTTTTATGAACTAATTGACTATGAAAGGCGTTATTCATAAAAGGTGATCAATGATTTATGAAATGTTTTTGACACACTAATGTGATTTGAGCCTCATTCAATGAATGAACGCCACCTAACTAAATATTTTCTAAATCAAGACAAAATTGAGTGTGTGGATACTTGATTGAAGTCTTACTACAATTTTGATGGTTACAATATTATTTGCTTTTATTATCATCATAAATGTATGAAAATGTAATCTCATATTGAATTTTCATTTCAATTCAATTTAATAAGATGATCATGTTCAGTACTAGTAGTAGCAAGTATAAGAAACGTGAACGTACACAAAATTGGTGTATTGATGAAAAGAAATATTTGCTCGAGTTATGCCGTAAAGATATGTACATAATTGAAAACAAACGATTAGATAGTGCGTTAACATCACTTAAAAATCGTGCATGGAAAATCATCCACAAAAAATTTTGTCACACTTTTGGTACAGATCGAAATTGTAACCGCATTAAAGAGCAATGGAGACGTATGAAAGGTGATTATTATTATTTGAAAAGAAAAATAATAAATGAGAACAGTCTTTATTTTGTATTTTCCTATTATTTTTTTAACATTAAAAGCATGTGCTCGTGCTGAGATATTAGATTATCAACATCGCGTATCAAAATTTGGACCAGAATTGGCTGACAAAAAGAAACCAAGTCAATTTACATTTGAAATTTGGGATTTCATGCAAGATGCAAAAAAACTGTGCAAAAATGAGCTAACAGATGAAGTTGATTACACTAAAATTAAACTTACATTAGAAGAAAATATGTCACCCGAAGATTTAATTATGGATGATGAGGATGCTGGAACTGATTCAAGTCACTCATCAAATTGGTAAAATTAAAATTACATTCAATTTGAATTCGATTCGGTATTTATTTTGAATTTTGTAATTAGGGCGAATACATCACAAAATATATGTGAAGTGCAGATCAAAGACGAGTCATCTGAACAACCACGTTTGCCATTAATACCCGAAATTAACGGTTACTTTTCAAATTTTCAAAATACAGATACAAATTTCCGGAACAGTTCTTCCAATTCAATGCCAGATCTCACTTCAGACTTCTTTAATTTCATTAAAAACCAGTATTTAACACAGAATGAGCATTTAATTCGAAATCTCGGTACAAACAAAGAATTTCAATCAACTGGCACCACGAGTACTAGTAGCAACAATAACAGTAACAACAATGAAGAGAAATTCAAGGAACATATGTTGAGAATGGAAATTCTTAAAATTGAATTGGAAACGGCAAAGATTAATAAGGAAATTGCGGAGATGAACAAGGAAATATTACTCAAACAACTTAATAAATGATTGGCTATGTGACTGCACTTGATAATGAAATAAAGAGCAGATGAAATGAAAAAAAGAAAATAAAATTAACATTTAATTATGGCAATTTCATTTCTCGATTTACTTTGATAAGGAGTTGAAATGAAAAAAAAAATATTATTTTACAATTTGTAAAGTAACAAGGGAAACATTGACTCTAAATAATTTCACTATTTAATGGTTAATTCTTCTAATCGTCTTAACCTCCGCCTACATGAGATCGATTAACGAGAGGTGACTGACATGTAACTGTCATTTAGGGGTATTATTTTACTCAGGATGCACCTCAAAATCGAAATCGTCTCAATTTAATTGTAATTTCAAGTCCTCTGATGCTCAAAACTAATTTTTAAGGTTCATCTCATATTAAAATAAAAATTAAACATTATCTCGCTCTTCCCATTTTAATTTTATCGTGGTCTTCTTTTATCGACATTCATTTTAATAACAATAATAATACAATTTTTTTGATACCTTTTTATTTCTTCATCTATTTACGAAAAACCAACGCATATTACTCTGATAGTTGCACGACCATTAAAAAAAAAATTACAACAAATCTACGTCAACTTCGAGTAAAAACTACACACAGTCAATATAAAACATGTTATTTTTTTTTGTGTTTTGTTTCTTCCTCAGTATATTATTATGTTGTGTGTTGTTTCACCAGTCTTTTTGAATCGTGTAGTTAAAATCAGTTACAACTTCAGTCTACTACTAACTCTATCCGATTCAACAAGTGTTTTTAAATCGTTCGTCTGTTATTATTTTTCATGTAATTTTATACACACATTTCTTGCATATCAAGAAATTTATTAACAAAAAAAAATTTTATATGCACTTGATCATATTTTGTGATAAATTATGAAATTTAATCGTGAATAAAAATAATTTTTGTCATTTAATTTGATATGGACAAGAATTTTAATCATAATTCTTGATAAACAAATATTATTAATATAAATAAAGTGTTAAATTATAAACAAATAAATAAAAAAACTGTTGTAAAAATAAAACAAAAGCACAAAATGTGCCAAGTATAAAATTGAACTAGAAAACAAAAAAAAAATTAAATGTATGCATCATATAACGGTATCAGGTACCTATATTGAGAGCTCGAATTGTAAAATTGTAATATTAGCATATATTTTATGCTAATTTAAACAAATAACATTATTATTATGATCAGCAGAAAAAAAATTAGGCAATCAGTTCAATATTTTCTGTATAAATTATTAAAACAATGATAAAAATAAAAAAAATGAAAATAAAATAAAAATAATTATATACAAAGTGTATTTTTATGCTTAATTGACGTTATTTATCACAATTCTGGTGAAATTTTGCTAAAAAGATGAAACTTGATATGTGGAATATGTTTAAATAAAAATATAAATAAATAAATAATAAGTCGATGGACTCTGTCAACAATAAACAATTAGTGTATGTCTGTTATAAAAATGTACAAAATTAAATAAATTTAACTTTCAAATGTGCGATAAATTTGCATATAATTTTAGTAGAAGAAAAGTATGGAGATGATGAACAGAAGAGTGTTGTATGATAAAATGAAGATGATGATGTGCATATCAGTGAATTAAAATGCTTGTTTGTTGTATTTTATTTTTATGGGTTATTGACATTGATTTGTGCGACAAATTTTATTGGAGTTTTACTTTTGAAGTAAGTGTTTTTTTTTTGTCTTTGAGAGCCATTGGACAGGATTTCTCTGATATATATAATGCAAGGTTGCATTACCCACCACAGCTACTTGTTTTGGGATGTTTTGTGGGCTCAAAACCCAAGCGAGTAATAGCATACGCTAAATCACCATAATCGGACCTTAGCTTGTATCACGCCATTCGAAACAGCCCTGTAAAAGCTTGGTAAATTAGATTTTTACGACATGTTTGATGTTTTTTAATGAAAAATGTTTTTTTTGTATGAAAACATGTAAAATGATGTATGGAAAGTTAATTCTCCAAACGATTATCTACAACTTTCAACAGTAAACATTACACCTATTTCATATGGAACCATGATTTTTTGTGCATTTTTTTGTTCAAGAATGAAAAAATGGAAATCTTTGTGTTTCGGTTTCTAGGATAGATACAAAAAATTTAATAGAACAAAAGTTTCAATTTTTTATGGACCATAGACCTGTGCGTTCAGATTGGTAATTGTGATCGGCACTAATTTTAGAATGGAATGCCACAATTGTTAAAAATTTAAAACAATTCAACGAATAGAGTCAATTTCACTCATTTTATCACTCATAAAACTGTAATCTCCTTTTAAGAATCGATTCCAATGAAATTCTTTACATTGATTCAATAATTCAAAAAATATCAATTTGACATTCAATGTAACATTAAAATAAAATAATATGAAAAAATTTCTCTGTCATTTTTTTTCGCTTTAACTGAATACCTCAAAACCCATGAATAGGAGTTTCAGTGCTAAAAGTAATTTAATCATTAACATTTCAACAATTTATTGAAATGACAGAACAATACATAATATTTTTGTTTGATTTTAAGTATTTTATTAAATAAAATATTATTAATAATAATAATAGGAAGAATGTGAAAGTAGTAGCTGTTAAAATCAAAGCTTTTGTTATAAAAAGTCATAGAAAAATTATAAATTAAATAAATAAATTTGACATTATATTTTGATTAAAAATTGTACGAAATGCATGTGAATGATTCATGAATGCACTTTAATTTTCCTATTATTATAAATATTTTTAATAATAATATGAAATTTCTTTTGTCTCGTGTCTTGAAATTTAACTCGAATATCATTCTTTTTTTTGTTGTTATTTTAATAACATTCAACATTTCACTTGCTACAAAAAAAAATATTTAAACTTGCATAAGAAGAAAAGAGTTTAAAGCAAAATAATATAATAATAATAATGAAAAGTCACTAACATTTAGATTTTTTTTTCCTACAGTATTATTTAAAACATATATGATGCAAGTTTGCTCATTTCCAACTCATTTCAGAAAGTAATATTTTAATAAGATGTTGTTTTTTGTTGTTGTTGTTGTATTTTTTTTTATTATTATTTAAAAACTTCTTTTTGCTAAAATAAAACAATAATTTAATAATAATAATGTATGCCAATTTTATAATATAATATAAAAGAGAGTTACGAATTGGTTAATGAAGTGAAAGTATTTGTATGTACTTTTGCGGCATGGCATGGATTGGAATGGCATGGTGGCACCGCGCATACTTTTTCTCTCTGTGTTGTTGTCTTTTTTTCTTGCATATTATTTATAAATAAATATATTTAATATTTTTACCTCATGTCTGATAAACAACTTGATAGGTTTTTATTTTAATATTTTATTTTTTTCTTTGCAAATTATGTCGAGGTATATTAAAATTATTGGATATTGATAGTAATTTAACGCAACTTAATATAATCACATTAATAATTTGCACGCTCTCATAAATTTTTTCTTTAAAATTCTTTGATTTTTATGCACATACACTGTGAATCGGTTATTAATTTTATATTTATATTTTTTTTTATAAATGCATAATTAATTTCATTAACATTTTCTTTAAAAGCTTCGTTTTTTTATCTCTCTAAGCAAAATTAGTTTCTTTGATTGATGTTTTTTGAATGGAGTTGATTGATTTTTTTTTCTCCCAATGAGAGCTTGAGAAATTTTAAATCGATTCTTGGATTCAAAATAAGTTTAACCCATTAACCGCCGCTGGTCGATTTTTCGATCAGTAACTTTTGAGCCCGATTTCTCTTTCAACTGGCTGTTCTTTAAAATTTTTGTATGAAACTCAAAATTTTCATCGAAACGAAAAGCATTTAATTTTACACAAAGAACAAATCCTAGAAGAAACTTTTGCTCTAAACCCGATATTCCTAGGAGAGGCAGTTAATGGGTTAAAATAAGTTTTGAAATTTTCCTGAAAAATATTCACAAAAAAACATGGTCAAGTTACTTCAAGTACTTTTAAAGCTCAATGATCATCATAATTCATTTTGTTGTTATTTAGTTTTTAATAATATACATAAAAATTTTGACCAATATTTTTTTCCCATTCAATTTTACGATTACTCAAATTTCATACTCAAAATTGAATGAAGTGAAATGTATTAAAAATATTATTTTAACACAAATTCCATCAAAAATTAATACAAAAATCAATAAACTTAACATTAAACTTACTTTTTTCCAAGCAAAAATAAACATTGATCGGAATTAAAAGTGAAATTTCTCTCGAGACAGCTTAAATTGTATTTTGACAGACAAAAATCATTTGATAATTCACTTTTTTGAATAAAAAAAATTATAAAAATAAAAATAATAACAATAAATAATACAAAAAAATTTCATCATGTTCCTCCTCATAATTTTTGCATGAAATTTTGGCAAATCATGAAGTGGTCAAACATTTTTTTTTGCCATAATTTTTACTTTTCAATAATGTCTTTGTTTCATTTGAATATTTTTTTTAATGTTTATTATACTCATTTTGATTGAAATTCAAAATTTAAATTTAAATTCAAATTAAAATGAAAAAAAAATTGAAATGACTAAATAAGTTACCTCTCATATTTTTTCATTTTTTTCATGTCAATGAAGAATAATATAATAAGACGTTGTTATTTGGATTTTTTTTTTCTATTAAAAAAAAGTTTAAAATGTGGGTGTATCAAAAAAACATAAAACGTTTACTTGAATGAGAATGTCTTTGAAAGTTATAATAATGTTATTAAATAACAGTTTTTAAAGGAGAATGTTCATTAATTTGATGGAGTTTAGCAATAAGGAATGGCAAAAATTGAAATGTATTACAATGAGAGGATTATGTGAAGTTCTTTAAATTGAATAATAATGATTGATGATTTATTATTAAAATATCATTAAAGTTAAAAAAAGAAATTGAGTTAATTTTTACAAGAGGTTTCCTCTTATTAGTATGACTACTTATGCTTATTTTTATTAGATTTTGATCTTTAACTAATAAACAAATAAAAATTTCGCTTTCATTTTATATTTTGAATTTTTTTTTATAATAATTTTTTTGTATGAGTCATTTGTTGCTAAAATCATACCACAAAACACTTTCTTCTCTTTCACTAATATGATTAATATGGGTTTTGGTGAAAATAATTAGAAATTAATGGGACATTATGACACCTTGATGTTCGTCGGTTGGGTCAAAGTTTAATTTAAATGGAAATAGGCAGGGACGGATTTATGAAATGGGGCGCCAAGGAGGGTCTAGTTCCCTTACATTTAAATGTGTTTATAAAAAATTTGAGATTTTTGACTGGTAAAACTTGAATCTAAAAATATAGTTTCCAACTCCTCTGATAATAAATATCCTGAGTCCGTCCCTGGTGCCCAAGGAATTGGACCTTCTCTTCCTTTCCAGCTTCGTGGAAAAGTTTAGTGAAGCCAATTTCTCACAGGTATTGTCCAGTGTAGAGGTGCACCGTCTTGTTGGAAAAACAATGGAAAGCCTCTTTGATTTAGAACAGGTACAACGTGTAATTTTAACATTTGAAGATAATTGTAGCCATTTATATTTTCCAAATAAAAAAAGATCCAATTAGCGTTGTGCCCATTATGCACATTAACTTTTGCCGAATTTTGTCCTTTTCTCTCTTCCATCCAGTGAGAAATTGCTTCTGTCTATTCGCTTCAAAGTGCCTCAGATGTCCTTCGAACTTCTTGTTACCTGGATATCTCAGGTTAATGACTTCCAAAATGCGCTTACACATTTCAAATGAAATGAATTTTGCATTTTTTTTTTGAAAACATTTCAAATACAAATAATGTCCGATCTATGCTTTATGGTGATTTGAGTATCATAACTATCAAATTCACATAAAACAAAATTATCATGTTAATATATCTTTACAATGAACTTGATCAGAGTTGATTGCTGATTTAACAAAAGAAGGTATTTATAAGTAAAAAAATTTACTTGAATTTTGAACGTGAATGTCTGTTAAAAAAAAAGTTCAATAACGAATAAAAATAAACAGTAAAGATATATGTTACTTATTACATGGAAAAGGTTAATATTAAAAATATCATTCGTTAAACATAAAACACATTATCGTGATTTTTTTTCATTTTAAATAAAATATGAATATAAATAAACGAGAATTATAATAATAAAAAATAATATTTTAATGCATTGAATCAAGTGTGTAATGTCCATTTTGCTTTTCTAATTAATGTCTAAATTTCTCACTTATTTGTACATTTTTATTATTATTATGACGATTAATTTGAAAAGATTTTTATGGATATGCACGATTTGAATGTAATTTTTTTGATGATGAAGATGTGTTTCTAATTGATAAAATTGAATGAGTGTATTTTTGACAGAACATTTTGAATTGATTTGCCTAATTTTGATCATAATTTACTGATTTTTCATGATAAATTACTTTGCAATGAAAAAAATTAGATGATAGCATGAAACATTTCAAAATAAATCAGTTACAAATCAAATAACACGGAAAAAACAGTGCACAACCAATAAAAAAAGAGTAAAAATATAAATTTAAAAAAGTGAGCAAAGGCATTGAAGTGTAAAAATTGTATTTAAATAGAAAAAAATGGATACGCCACGTAAAATAAATGGAATGCAAAAATTTTATAGTAAAATAATGCATAAAATTGAGGATTTTCCGCCGAAACTCAAGTTAACGAAAGCTCTTTCAGTGAAAGAAGTTAAAGAACACGAAGACAATAATAAAATTGAAAATGTTTCATCTGGAAGTAAAACTGTTGTGACGCCGCAACGACCACCACGATTAAATAAACGTCAGAGATCGGCATCACATGAGCCACCCTACGAAAATGTGATGGTCACTTCATTCACTGGCAAAGATGAGATTGATTCTGATGTTAAAAGTACAAGTAAAACGTGTAACATTTCATTGGAAGATGAAATTTTCGAGGAATTGGAAAAAGTGGCACATGATGAGGCGAAATTGAATGCTGTGATACAGAATTTTGATAAAATATTGCTTGATTACAATCAAGATCGAAGTATTTCGGAAGCAATTGAACCAACATCCAAACCAATGGTGATCAATGCAAAACCGAAATCGCCTCATAAAGTATTGGGTAGTTCATCAAGCCTACCACTGTCATTACCATTGTCAATTGCACCATCATCATCATCAACAGGTAATAAGCAAAAACCTACGAGGAATATGAGTGTATTTTGTCCACCTCCATTGCAAAAAGCAAAAACATGTAGCATAATTGAGTCAAAATGCATATTAAAGAAACATGTTGGGATAACAATTACACCTGAACCGTCACGCAAAAAACCCGCGTCAAGCCATGAAGATGAATTAGATAAATACATACAAATAACAAAAAGTTTAATGAATTTACATGACTTGAATGAGTTGGCCAAAAAATTGGATAAACAAGAAACGGAACGATTAAAACGTGATGCAATACAATTTAGTAATCATAAAACATATAAAGTGGAGAAACAGTCATCATCTAATGAAATTGTGAAACAACAAACACCACCCATTGATTTCACTGCAAAAGTACAAGTGTCTCATAAAAATTCATCAATTCATTCATCAAATTCATGTAATAACATTTCAAGTGCTGGTATTGACCAAGAAAAATTACCTCTTATTGTTACACATATGGATAGTAAAATTAAAGAGGAGCTGCCTTCATGTGTTGCTACCTCGTCACAAGGTGTCACAATGACAAAAACAAAAAGTGTATGTGAATTGTCGCGAAACAATAGTGGGTCATTGAGCAAAATACCGGTCAAAGCACAACAAATTCAGTATAAATATTATGGACCACAAACGGCAATTGTTAAACCGTTGAGTGTCCATTCAAGTAGGAGTAGTAGTTACATTGACATGGCATCACCAATCACCGCAAGTACTTCACTCAAGGCAAATTCAGTGCGAAATTTGAGTGTGCCACTGAAACCTTTGAGTCATCAAGTTCCAACAATTAATGTTCCTATGATGAGTTGCATTGCGCAACCAAAAACTGGTGGTATTAAAAAAAGTATTATGAAAAGTGCGGTTTCAACGAGTGCTATCAATGTTAATAATAAAAGTCCACAGAATCCAAAAGCACTGCTCTCAACTTCACCCAACAGTAAATTGAGGATGAAGTCAGCTGTCAGTGATTTGGCGTTAAATAAAACGAACATTAAACGAGGAACGCCAGTTGATGCAAGTAGTAAACGAACACAATTGGGTTCAGTTCCTCGAAGCAATGAGAAACGACTTTCTATACTGAAGAAAGCGCAGGATTTGAAAATGGGTGCCGATGAAGTTGACTTTGCCCACATTTCTCCGAGAAATGTCATAAGTGACAATAGTCAAACACTGATATCGAACAACAAACGTGATTTCGTGTTAAAGTCAGGTAAACAAACAATCAAGAAATCACACACAAAATTAAATAATACGCCAATAATTGTAGCAACAGTAAATAATCGAACAAATATTCTCTCCAACATCAATAATAATAACAATCAAAATACAAAAACGAAGCCAATTCCACCAAAACCACGTACACGTACAATTTTGCCAGTTTCAAATCCAATTGAGGTAATTTCGACTACAAATACAGCGATAACACAACAAAAAGACAAATCAATTGAAGAAATTACTCCAATAAATAATAATAATACCGATCGTGCTTACCAGAGTGATTGTAGTGACGATTCAGGTCACATTTCAAACGAGGCTGATGATAACGTTTTACTTGTTGTACAAAAAAATACTGAACAACATGCAAAAAGTAAGAGTGAATTTAAAATGAATTCTAATGTCACGAAGAAAACTGGTCGAATTAGTGAAGAATTACTTGAAAAATTTGAAGCAACTAAACAAGTTGCAGCAAAAATACTACCTGCAAATAATAGTAAATTGGTTAAACGAAATGACAAATCAATAAAACGAAGTAATAATGAGGTTTGTAATAAAGATACAAAGTTAGAGGTGATAAAATGCAATAAAAATAGTGTTTTAATACCTGACCATCAATTAATGGATGTTTATCTGAACAATTCAGCGGACACTGAGGTAAGTTTGGAATTTTGAATCACGGTAATTTTTATTTAAATGTTAAAAGAAAAAATAGAAGAATATTAAATTAAATTTAAAATTAAAATTGAATGAATAATAACAAAAGATGAAGTCAATGCTCTTACATTTTTTTATATACATATTTTTTAATTTTATTAAAAAAAAACATACCGTAGATAATTATAAAAAAAAAATCACATTTAGGAAGAAAAATAAGTAGAACACTCATTCTCTGAGATGAAATTAGTGTGTCTCTATTTGTATTAACCACATCATTATCTCATGTACCGGCAATTTGATGAATAAGATGTTCGCATAATATAAATTGTTTTTTGTAAAAAATTGTCTGAATAAGCGATTGTCTTGAAAATGTCACTCTTATATCAAAATGAGTCGCTGTGCTAGATGACTTATTTGACGAAAGGAGGCTTTTGCGCGGAACTCACAGAGAGGAGGGGATTGAGATTTATATTTGTCCCTGGCATTCTGTATCAATTTCTTCATTATTTGCATTTAGCTAAATTTTCTTTTACTGGGTCCGCAGGTAAAAGTTTGACAGCAACTTTTTTGACAGCCCATCGGCGGTATTCGAAAAAAAAATATTATTTTATTTAAATTTATTTTTTTTAGGCTTTTTTCATTCAGTTCATCAATTTATCGATTTTTTTAAAAAATTTATAACTTAATTTAATCTTTCTTACAATTTTATGTTTTTGTTTTTAAATGAACTTATTTTCTTGTCAAAAATCAATTGTCAAACAACTGTCAACTTTTACAATGCCAACCCCGTAACAGGGGGTTAACAACAAAAACATACAAAATTGTAAGAAAAGTTAAATTTGGACTGTCAAAATAAACTTACTTTACTGGGAAAGCAGATTAAATTTGACAGCTAATTCTGTACGTAAATAGAGATCGTCGAACATTAACCTGCGTACCCAGTTGACAAGACGGTCGAAATGGGTTTTTTTGGCATTGCCAGAATCCGCCACTGCTCAAAGAGATTTGCTGTGTTTTTAACGAGCAATTTTATAGGCTAGAATTCATTTTGCCATTCGACAATTTCACATACAAAATTTTGAAGTTTCCATCAATAAGAAATTTTTATCTCTGGACCTGTTAGATATCGATATCGATCAAGGTGAGATTGAATCGAAATCAAAGTATATGTAAATAAAAAAGTGCTCTCACAATTCATTTCATATACAAATAGTAGTAAAATAAAGAAAATCGCGTGAATTGTGTATGAAATAATAAATATAAGTAAAAAAAATTTTTTAATCATTGTCACGACAAAAACATTATGAGATGATACCGTTTGATAGGGTCTCTTTAAACATGTCGATGATTTTTTTATTAAAAGGCTAAAAATTTTTTTTTGTATGATTAACGGTTTATTTTTTTTTTTTAAATAAATTTAATTGAAAAATCAGATTTTGACACGAATTTTGATCCCTTACTCATTAAATGTTATTTTTTCTTACAAAAAAAAGTTCATAATCATCACTCGTCATCACTTCACGGTGAAAGATTGTAAGAAAAAAAAATAGGTAACATCAAAATATTACACAATAGACTTATATTGATGTGATGTCTATTTTTGTATCATAACCGAGTAAAAAGAATATTTATTATTATTATTATTAAAGTTAATGCAACACACCGTGTGTTATATGAAAATAAAAAAATCTTATTCATTCATCAGTGTGCATTGCAATGTAAAAAAACTAACATATGACTATGCATAATTTACCTAACTGTTTCTTTACATATATATTTAATTTATGTTAACATTACAATTCAAACTGTAAACTAGTACAACATTAATTTTAACATTTACATTCTTTTCACCATATTTAGGTTCTATTCCGTTCTGGTGTACTTACACAACTGGAAGCTAAACGTGATGAGCTGCTATCTGATCGTATTGTCCAACTCCAGGCCTATTGTCGTGGTCATTTGGCACGTAAACGTGTATCGCAACGACGCGTCCAGGAATTGGCCGTGAAATGCATTCAACGAAATGTGCGAGCTTTCTTACAAGTTCGTGATTGGCCCTGGTGGCGATTATTAGTTCGAGTCTCACCACTCCTAGCTGTCAATCGGACAGAAGAGCAACTCAAAATAGCTAACGATGAATTGCAAATATTGAGATCTAAGCTGGACAAAATGGAAACTGAACGTAATGCATTGAAAACAGAAAATCAGCGGATCGAAGCTAAGGTAAGACAAATTTTTATGTCATTTAAAAGTTTTATTATCATAATAATCATAATGTTATAAGAGAGAGAGAGATACCCACAATATTTTATTGTCATAAATGGAAATAAAAACAGTAATTTACTAAATGTGATGCGTAACTTTTGATGTGTGTGTGTTTTATTATTTTCATTTTTTTGATATGCACTCCGTTCATCGAGCAACAGTTGGATGAAAATCATTTGTCTATCATAAATTTATTTATCATATGCTACTTTTATATCTATGAAATTAAATAAAATGTCATTTCACATCAACTTTGTATTTCGCCTGCATAAAATCTTATGACTTTTTTTTATTGCGTCACACAATATTTATCTTTAACATAAACAACAGATTGCAACAAATATCCATGTCACTACTTTTTTACTACTATTTTAAAGTTAACGCATGTGAATGGGAGAACATTTTATCACGTTTGTGTAACATTTAATTTTATTACTTTTATCATGTTTGAAGTGTCAAGATATTTTTTTTATTTAATATTTCGAGAAAGTCGCATCATTTAAGAAAATCTTCAAATTATTGTCTAAAGTGATGACTTCACTCGTTATCTAAGATTAGGAACGACCTGAAATTTATTTGTTTCAGTGATTTGGGAGAAAATTACGTTAATTTTTATAAAAAATCGTTTAAAAGGCCGTTGAAACTTAGAGAAAAAAACATTTCTTGTCACCATATCGATGCATTTCAACGAGTTAATGAATGAATTTCCCGTCAAAGATTCTTGAATATTCTCAAAATGCATGAAAATTCTCGTATGACGAGTAAAACTAATTACTTTTAATTTGTTACGCAATTAACCATAAATTTGGGGACAAAATTTCAACTTACTCAGATTTTTTTTTTATTTTATTAAATGGCTGAGTGATTTATTATTAACTTTAAGTGAAACGTCATTGTCACTCAAATGTCCATCCTACACGAAATGTAATTTTGTTTAAAATTAAATAAAAATGAATGGTTCCTTATTTCAGTGTAAAAATAAATTTAAATTTTAATTATAAATTTTGTAAGTGTTTTTCAAGTTAAAATGCGCTTTTAGGAAGATTCTGTCTTCGATTGACGATGAAGAGGGATTTAAATGCGCTTAGCCGTAAGATTTTGGAGATTTTAATTTTTTGGTTGAAATTGAAATGCACTTAAATATAATTTAACCCTTTAATGCGTCAATCCGCTATTATTCAAAATCCACAGCTTTCTTAGAAAAGTCTACAATTTTGAAATTGAAACAGATGCAAAACATATATTTTTTTCAAATTGAACGGAAATGCGCTTAAAATCAGGCCTATGGAACTCAATTCATATTTTCATTCCTAGTATTTCATAATTCAAGCATGAAAGGGTTAAATTTAAACTTTATTATTAAAATAATGTATTGCAAAGCAATATTGACCGGCACTAGCTGACATTTCCGGTTTTTAAATTTAAACAATTTTCGTCATCGATTTGGCTTATTTTTGTGTTTTGTTATGAAAAGCCAGATATCTTTAAAATAGTACTCATAATAATAAATATGTTAGAATAAAATTATCGAAATGATGAAAATAAATTGATTACCCTGTTTTCTTTCGTGAACATGACCAGAGTTTATTTATCGAACATGTTTTAGTTTATTGAAGACATGTAATGCAAAATTTAAATTTAATGAGTACATGTGTCTTTTTACTGTAAAGAACTCAAATTGAATTATTATTGTTTATTTTGATTAATTTTTGTTTGGCCTTGGATGTAATTTAAATTTAATTGAAATTTCTTCATTTCACTTAGAGCAATTTTTTAAATTTGATTCGAAGGATACAAGAGAATGGCGTTATTTAGGCGTTTATTTGGAAAAAAAATCAAAGAACTGAGAAAGGGTCCATTAAAAAGGGTCATTTTCTCAGTAAATTCCATTTTTTCTGTGCTTTAATTCAATTTTATGGTTCTGGCTCAATCAATTCAGATACAGCTTTAAAGGGCGGCTATTCAAAGTCAACACTGAGGACATCAAACGCTATCATCATGAGAGGGCCTTAGCTTTTATCTTGCCATTCCAAGCAGGCGCCACCTTTTCTAGATTTCAACTTAAAATTAGGAGCCGGAAAATTTCATGGCCGAAGCTAAAACCGATCTGTCGACCAAAATAAAGCTCATTTCATTAAATTCTAGATCATTGTCCACTCAAATCACTGTCATTCAACTTTAATCTCAATTTGATTGTTATAAAAACATGGTCCACCTACTCATTTACACAATGATACACTTTGTTCAAGCAAATAAAAAATCTAACAATAACAACACAGCTTTCTTCATATTATTATTTTTATAATCTCATATATGTGTGCAATTTAAAAAATTTTCTCAGATGATATTTAAAAAAAAAAATGCGTACACACCACTTGTGTGACTATGATTTTCCTCATATACACATGCATACATTGAATTTTTATATTAAATTTAATTTTGAAAAGAAAAAATACATAAGAGTATGTGAATGTATCAAAAGATTTATAAAAAAATATATATAATAATAAATCGCACACAGTTTGACCACAGTGAAAAATAAAAGAAAAATGCAGAGTCAAAAATAAAATATATCGATGCTCAGTTTTCAACTTGTTGCTTTCGCGTAAAGACGTTTCGTGTTGAGATACATTTTTTTTATGGCTTATGAATATAAATCTTTTAAAAATATTATTAAATAAATAATTATTAGTCATTTTTAGTTATTTTTTATCGTGTTTCTTCATTCAATTCAATTCAATGCGTTAACAGAGAAAAATAAAAATAAATCGTGTGTATCTGTTTTTTTATGTTATTATCATAAAAATTTATTATCATTGCTTCAATTATTGTTGAAATTTCTAAAATCAATTAATTATTGAGAAAATTTTGGAAAGTACAAGGGAAAACTCATTGCTGCCATCACTATCTTGGGCATCGCATCATCTTACACATAACAGAAAAAAAATTGCATCCGGATTTTAATTAAAATTTGAATTATACTGTGATCATCTTCAAATTGATATTCAAATTTAATTAACGATTTTAAGTGGTTCAATGATTGCATTGTGAAAATTTGATATTATTCTTTGGCTGTGTATTTTGGAACACTCGACATTTGTACATCTGTTAAATTGAAACTTATCATCAAATTAAAATAATAATAATAAATGAATATGAAATTGCAGTATTTTGTGCGCTAATTGTTGCAATTATTACAGAACATCTTTAGAGCTATTACTTCTCTATTAATAGACACACAACTGTTTCTGCTTCAAATTTAAGTGGGATTTCACACAGTGGCCATTTGTCATTGTGCTTGTATTGAAATTAAAAGAAAACAAAAAAATAAATAAGATTCCTCTTATTATGCAAATAAATAACGATACACATTGATTGAATTGTCGAAATTTTTGTACATTTGAATACTTGAAAACATTTATAAAAAAAATGCCTTTGGCATTGTCAGCAACAGTCAATCAAACACTTCACAATGCAGTGCCACCACCATTACCAGCACCCAGCACTGTTACGGTGGAGAGACAAAATGGACATGGACATGGAAATGAGGAAAGGAATAATAATCATTATAATGGGATGGAAAATGGAGTTAAAAGTGATACAAAAAAGGTGAATGGTTTGATAAAAGAGAAAAAAGAAGTTAAAGCAGTCAAGAAACCACCATCAAAGCCAAGAGTATGGCCATCGGATAGTGATTTGCAGAATGGTGTTAATAAAAATGGAATGAAAAACGGTGATGACGGTAATCACAAGGAAATGAATGGAAAACCACCCATTCGACCTCCAATGCGTCCTGTCAAAATGAATGCACCGCTAGCCACTAACGGTATCACAGCCAAGCTCATAATGAGATCAAGTTCAGCGAAATCCTTAGATTCCAGTAATAATCGTAGTAAAAAGCCCATTTCAAATACTGCTCGTCCCATTTCAGCATCACTTCGTCTTCCAATTTCACGTGGAAGTACGCCAGATTCATCGAATAAAAGTTATTCACGAGAATCATCAATAATTTCCCGATCTCCATCACCATGCACTTCATCATTACACAGCATCTCATCAATTAACAGTTCTCGTGGCTCATACACAGAACGTCTTAATGATTTTCGTCGATCACTCACACCTCGTCGCGTCTTTCCGCAACATTATTACAATGAAAATCCAATGGATATCAATGAAATGTACCATCTAGAACAGTCAAATGTAATTTTCGATGCAAATATGCAATTTGTCCTGGGTTGTAACAAACAGCGCATTCATTCAGCGTTTCGTGCATCGCCCGCACACTCCGAAAAAGAAACTGCCTCAAATTATTTGACAGATAAAATAAACGAATTCCTCAATCGCACAGATCACATCAACGAAGAATGGAAACTCCTGGGTAAAAAAACACTTGATGACGATACTTTCAGCATGATTGAAAGGCAACGTAAAGAAGATCGCAAACACAATATTGTGACAAAATCAAAAAGTGCTGCAAACATCATGATTAAAGGATTTCAATTAATTAGCAAACAACCAAAGACACCAATTAGTCGGTCTAATTCAATTGCGAGAGACGACGACTACATGGATGATGATCAATGCACCATTGTTGACGCCTCTGAGGTATGTGAATTGATGAAATTATGTAAGATTATGCAATGAAATTTCACTCGTGTTTTTTTCATTTTACTTTAAATTCATGTCACAAATTGATTTTTTGATGTGAAAGAAATTTTTTCTAGAATTTATTTTTTAAATTAAATTTAAAGAGAAAAGTCATAAAAATTTTAACATTTTCTGGCTTAATTCAATCAAACAAAACAAAAACAAAGAAAATGTTTACCCAAATCTAATTTTTTTTTGTTGAATTTTTATTTTAATTATATGCCAACGATTTTTTTTTGTTATTTATTTATTTTTGGTTTTTTTTTGCATAATATTTTTATTTTATATACAAGTTGTTTAAGCAGAATAACAACAAAAAAAATGAGAACTCTTACTGTGATATGTGACTCAGCGCCAAAAAATTAAACTCAACATGTTATTATTATTTTTTATTATAAATATAGTTGTACATTGAATGCTCACATATATTAGGACGAGAAGTGGCGCTGAATGGTTTATTTTTATTATTAAAATATAAAATTAAAATTAATTTGGTTCGTTGTATTATTTATAAAATTACAAGTAGAACAAACAAGGTTTTGAGAGCTTTGAACTTATTTTATTTATTTATATAATTGCTAAATTCGAATTGAGGGCTTGTCATTTTGTATTTGCGACAAGGCTATCGATTCAATTGGGTCCGTCATGTTCTTGCGTCAACGTTGGTCTGAAAGTGGGTTTTCGACTCGAAAAAAAGTGACCAGTCAAGCAAATAAAGGCTTCGTACAACATTTTTGAAGTTTCCGTATGTGTATCTATACAAAATGAACTGTCAAATTTTAATGGACTATTTTTCATTGAATTAGACGCCCAATTAAAAAAATGACACAAATCGCCTTTAATTTCCTCACCTTGAGATAAATTCCCATCACATAAATGCATTGACCATCACCCAGAATACCGAATTGAGTACAAAACATCTTTATTTTTCAAAAGTTACCCGCTTTATATCTCATTTAATGTAAATAACAACTTCCGTTCTGTTCTGGCAACATACACAAAATTTTATATTTTGTCAATTTAACAGCCAAACAGGTATGACGTTGAAATTTCGTTTTTTTGCATACAAACATGACAAAAAACATAATCTGAGAATGTTCGAAATAGTCACCCATGAAATGGAAACATCACATAAAAAAAAAAATATTAATGGGCATCATCATTGTTTTTTAAGTCAGTGAAATTAATCATCATACTGAAAATTTAGAGCCCACACAATGTTTGGTGACCTTTTTCACGGAGACCAGTTGATTTATTTATTTTTCATGAATTTTCTCTCATTATCTTTCTCATTTTAATTTTATATTATGATTGCAATCTAATGTCATGATAAATTTATCACTGCCTATTAATTGTAATCTGACTATCTATTGTTCTATTTCTATTTTGATGATATCAGATCGCGATATGACATTTCAGTGTGTATGTAAGTCTATGGTGATTATATGACACCCATGAAAATAATACAAAATATTATTGAATACAATGATAAAATTATCATAAGATTATTTATTGTGAAACGTTAGAAGTCGTATGTTGCGTGTCTGCTTTTGTTCGGACTAATTGAATTCATAATTTTTGTGTCACCACCTGTTTAATTGAGTATTGTAAACAAAAAAATAATAAAAATACAGGAAATTAAGAGAGTAAAAAATTAAAATGAAAACAAAAATTTTTTTTCGTTGAACTTGAACTTTCATTGAAAAAAAAAAATAATTAAAGAAAAAATCTTAAAATGAAGAATTAATTTTATGATGCATAATTTACATTTAAAATAAAAATAAATTAAAACAAACAAAAAAAAAGTGAAAATGGGGGCGATACAATCAAAAACAGATTTACATTCACTACTCGTGATTAGTTGTCTGATGTTTGACCTGGAACATGTGATAAATTTTATCATTGGTGTTAGTCGAAGGCTGGGAAAACGACAAATTAATGGTTATTCTCAAACTGATTTGACAATTTCATGTAAATGTAAATATTGCATTATTAGAAGTAGCAGCATAAAAAATGTATGTGTGTGTAGGTGACTTGTTGAATGTAAAAAACAAATTAAAGAAAAAAAATTATTAAAATTCTAATTTTTTTAAGTAAATTTAACGTAAATTTGATTTAATGTGGGATTTTTCGCTCTCTCTCACTCATAAATATTTTCCTAGATTTTTTTTTTATCATTTTAATCAAAATAAATAAAAATTTTAATGTAAATTTAAATTATTTTCATTTTAACACTCACAGTTGACAGACATGACGGTTGAATTAGCAGATGAACATTCTTCGGCTAATATTACAAGTGAACGTCTTGAGGCCGAGACCAGTGAAAGGCTGAGATTAGAGAAGGAACTTGAAGAGCAACAGAAAAAGTATCGAAATCTTCAAGAATCATCGGAAAAGCTTGAAATGGAACTTATTTGTGCAAAATCTGATTTAAATGGGTAGTTTAATTTGGACTTTGAAGAGATAAATTTTAACTTTAATACTTTAAATATTTACATTTACAGCGTTCTAGATGAAGACGATCCAGATAATGAAGACAATGGTGGTGTTTATAAAATTAAATATGAACGAGTTGCACGTGAATTAGAATTCACTAAAAAACGTCTACAAACACAGCACGAACACGATCTGGAACAATTGGTTGGATTGAAAAAACAACTAGAGAAAAAATTGGCTGACGCATACGAAGAAGTTGAAGAACAACGACAAGTTGTTGGTCAATGGAAACGCAAAGTACAAAAAATGACAAATGAAATGAATGATTTACGTATGTTATTGGAAGAACAAAATAGTCGAAATAATTTACTGGAGAAACGACAACGTAAATTTGATGTTGAATGTCAGTCGTTACAAGTAAGTTGTGAAACAAATTAATTGTAATTCAATTTGATAATTTTTATTTTTCATAGGACGCCACAAGACAAGAAAAATTAGCAAAAGAACGCTTGTCACGGGAAAAGGATGTACTTGTAGCTGAGAAATTCCAATTAGAACAAACATTATCGGTATGTTTATTTAATTTGTTATTTTTTTTTTAAGTTTAACGACATGTTCTAAACTTATCTTATCAAAACAATTAAATGTTTTGTTTGTTTTTAACATTAAAAATACTCTGGGGCTGTTAAAACATTGAAATACCTTAATTTTGTCATTTAATTGTGTTTTTTTGAGTAGTATTCAAATAACTCTTTGAACAAACACTTATGCTCGACAAATTATCTTATCATTTCATATTTTATTGTCATTTTAATAGGATACACGTCTTGAACTTGATTTAAAAGAAGAAAAATTGAACGCGTTACAACGAGAGCTTGAAGAAATGACATTTGGAGGTGGCACTGAAGAGGAGGTTGCTCAATTAAAGCGATCCAAATTGGACTTGGAGAAACGCTACAAGGAACAGGAAGAGGAATTGGATGAAATGGCCGGACAAATACAAGTAAATATTGTTTTAAATGTTTTGAAATTGATTTTTCAATGTTTATTTTTTCTTATTTTCATAGTTGCTTGAACAAGCAAAACTCCGATTGGAGATGTCTCTTGAACAGATGCGTAAGGATTCCCGTCGCGAAGCCCAACAACGTGACGATGAATTAGAAGAGATCCGAGGAAATTCATACAAGAAAATCAAAGCACTCGAATGTCAACTGGAATCGGAACATGAAGAACGTACATTGTTACTAAGGGAAAAACACGAATTAGAACGTCGATTAAATTCATTGGAAGATCAGGATCGTGCTGATCGAGCTGCTGAAGAAGCAGCTAACCAAAAATTGAAACGAGATTTGAGAAAATACAAGGCATTATTGAGAGATGCTCAATCACAACTTGAGCGTGCAAAGGGAGATTCTGCTGGTAAAGCAATCATAAGACAGCTGAGAAATCAATTGGAAGATGTTGAATCAGCAAGAACAATTGCACAGAAAGCACGCCAAGCAGCCGAAAATGAATTAAGTGAATGTCAATCATTATTGGAGGAATCACAACGTAACAGATCTGAGGCTGAAGATCGCGCGGCTGCAGCACATCGTGATCGAGCTGAATTACAAGCCCAACTAGATGAAAATGAGGAAGAATTAGCAGAATTAATGAAAAAATACAGTGCAACAGTAAAACAACTGAATGCCGAACAAGGAGCAATCACTGAATATGAATTGCGCATCACAGAACTAGAATCAGAGAAGAGTTCACTCAAGGAACAAATTGCCGAATTACATACACGACTAGAAAATATCGAGTCAATGGGTGATTCGTCGGCTCATTTGCAAAACAAACGATTGGAACTTCGTACCAAAGAATTAGAATCACGATTAGAATTTGAACAAACAACACGTGCCAGATTAGAAGTACAGGTAAATCGACATAAAGAGGCCGTTGAAAAGGCTCAAGCTGAAATGTCAATCATGAAAGCAAAGGAAATGACCACACAAGATGCTCTAAAGAAAGCACAAAAGAGTTTACGGGAATTACGTGAAGAATTCCACACAGTTTCAAATCGTGAAACTGAAGTCATGATGAAACGAAAGGAGCTTGAAAAGAGACTCGAAACAGCTGAAGCTGAAGCGGCAACAGCTCGATCAGACTTGAGACTTGCGTTACAGAGAATTACCGATCTGCAACAAGCGATGGAAGAAGATGGCTCACCAAGTGAAAGGTAAATAGAAATTTTATTTTAAAATTACTTGCCTAATGTTTACATACATTTTCAGTGAAAGTGAGAGTTCCGATGACTCCCTCAGTGATTTAGACGTTAGACTGAAAACTCGAACTTCATCAGTATTGCAAAACAATACCATGAAAGATGCCAACGGTATCCATTCAGAAACAACATTGATCATAAGAGAAGAAAAAGATTCAATACCAAGGTAAGTTATGCGTAAAATATTGATTAGAAAAGCATGAAAAGTATTTTAGTAGAAAGTATTTAGTAGAGTGACATAATATTTGCACGTAAAATATCACCAACAAAGCTTATGAATGTGCACAAAAATATATCCAAAGAAATATTTAATCAAAGTGTGACAAATAAATAACCGTGTGACATATTTTATCCAAAGAAAGATGATTCTTATACTCTACTAACAACTTTTCTTTTCTTTTCAATCGTTTCTCTTTATTGCAATATAAACAATTGCAGTTTTATTTCATTTTAGACACTCATTACAAGCCACAGGAGCTCACAGTAGTAACGGAGATTCGGGTGCCAAATTATTGAACAATGGAGACTCATCATTTGCTTAAAAAATATTTTATATCAAAAATTTTATATTAAAAGAAAAATAATATTTAGAAAATGGAAGTATTGTTACTATAAAACCTTAAATTAGTAAAAAAATTAATAAAAAAATAATTTAAATGTTAGAAAACTGAATTTAATTTTATTTTTAATGTTAACTTAATTTAAATCATTTCGGCTCATTACAAAATTACAAAAAAAATATTCAGGTACACAAATAAAAGTAATAATCAAATCAAAACATATGAGGCCTCATTTTAATACCAGAAGACCTTGAAATGAAATTTTCGAGGAAAATAATAAAACTTTGTCATTTCTTTCAATAGAAATTAGCATCAGCACTGTATAAACAGACAATATTTTACTAGTCCATTTCACTTTAAAATAAATTTAATACCCACAACTATGAAAAGCAAAATATAACCGCCTAAAAATAAAAAAAATAATTAATATATAAAAAGTTGCTTGAAAAAAATAGAAATACAATTACACATAATAATAATAATATATAACAAATAAAAATCGTATACTTTATATTAAAATATAATAAAAATAATTTAAAATTTGTTATAAAACTTAATTTTAATCACATATCATGTAATTTTTTTTTTATTTTTAAGTTAATTTAATCAAATTCATTTTTTTCTAAAATAAAAATAAAAGAAAAATTGAGTGATAAAATTTTTTCGCATTGGTCAATCAATCATTTGTATACAATTTAATTAATGCCTAATTAATATTAACTTAGACAAAAAGTTACTTAATTTTTTATTTTATAAACATTTAAATTTATATTAAAAAATAAAAAAAAAAAAATAAAAAGATTATCGTATTTTCATGTATATTTATTACATTTATAACTAAATTCATATTAAAAATAATGATAATTAATAAAAAAAAATTGTTAATCGTTTCATAATATAATCAATAAATACAAAAAAAAATGATACAAAATACCTAATTTAATGTTTAATTATATAAAAATGAAAAATTAATTAAACAAATACATGAATATTGTGTATTATAAAAATTATTATTCAATAAATAAAAGGAAATTTTGAAGAAAAATTAAAATTGTCGTTTTATTTTTTAAATTTATGGTGTCTCCTATTCAAAATTAATTGGAAATTCCTTACTTAAGTAATTAATGAAAATTGAATTTAACATGAGAAGGAAATGTAAACTTCCATTCAAAATTAAAATGTAATCATTGCGTTTGTCAGCGTTTTGTTGTTAAGTGAAACGCTAATAAATTTTACAGTACCGGCCGAAATTATTACACTGCATTTGTTTTCTAAAACGACTTCATTTCTTTTTTTATTCAGTATTTCATTTTATAGTAACGTCAATTTGAAAAGAACTAAAACTTTTCAAAATTCAAGTAAAGAAAAAAATTAGAGAATTAAAAAATCAAAAAACAAAGCACATCAGCTTAATTTGATAGCTCTTGATGTCCTGGAATTTACTTTTTTACACCTTATCTCGTATGAAAAAGACCTTTACGACAAAGTTGTAGATTAATTTATGACCTTCAACTTTGCTGAACATTATTTTGCATGTGTTAGTACAAAAATATGAATTTTGGACAAAAACACTCAAAAAATACCAAATTTGACAATTCTAGCCAATTGAGCTTCAAATTTAAAATTTGAGATACTCCACAAAAATGTTGTCCTAATGAGTTCGGAACAAAATGCGTATATGATGCTACATATATTTTAAATTCATGGTCGAAACGACGTCGAAATGATTTTTTTCGCAAAACTTCTTTATCATGAAAACAAGTTATATCACAATAGGACTCTTTGAGACCGCGGTGGTGCCCTTGTAGAACCTAACCTAAGTTATATCATAATAAAAAAATAATTAACCCGCATTGGACGAACGTGACAGCGAGTTAACACCAAAAAACGCTTTTAGCTCAAAATTTTCTTATGGAACCTCAAAAATCCTTGAACATAACTTTTTTACAGGCACTATCACGATATGAAAATATACGTTTGAGTTAAAATTGAATTCTCATCAGATATAGGTTAAATAAATTTTTTTGTATGGATTCCAATCAAACTATAAATAAAAATAAAAAGGAATTTAATAATCACTGAAAAACACTTGAATAATTTTTCCATAGAGCCTGTAATAAAATGCATGAAGAGAAGTAATAAAATTGTAATCGAATGTTGTGTTAAAAGGAAATCAAAGTGCAATGAAAGTTAAATGAAGAAATTCATGAAATTAAAAAAAAAGTATTTTACATGAAAAAAAAAAATTTAATTGAATAATCAGGATTCTTCTTCAAATCAATTTTAAAGAGGTTCACAGTTTAACATTGAAAATAAGGCATATTAACCCTTTGACAGGTTTCGTGAACTTTGAACGTCGATTTATAGAATTTTGTATTTCAGTGCAATAAGGGCACGACCCAGTTAAAATAAGGTCATAATCAAGGTCCAAAAAAGACTTTTTATTTTCGATTCCTGTATTAAAAAATTTATTCGTAATAATATTTTTTTTCTCTTATTTTCAAGTAGTTCACAAAAACGTCAAAGTGTTATATGATAAAAAAAACAAAAAAAATTTGCATTTAATGATTGATTTTCTGTAATTGAGATTTAAAATTGAATCAAATAAAACATACTTTTTTACCACAATACTTTTTATTTTTAATTAAGATATCGGAATCGAGCTTGACTGACTTTAATCTTCACTAATTTGGTTTTAAAAGAAGAAAAGAATGAAATGTTACATACAAAAATGAAAAAAAAGTGTTTTGCAATGTGAAATTAAGATAAAAGCGCTTCAGTGTTCAAAAAACTGCTAGAAGTTCTTCTTAGTAAAATAAAATTCACAAGATATGTTTTTGAACGTATTTTTATAATGTCGAATTGAGCAAATACAAAAAAAATTCATTTAATTATGGAATAAAATTATATTTAGTTCTTAAAAGGATTTATTTTTTTTTTCATAATGCATAAAAATAGCAAAATTTAATTTAAATTATAATGAATTTTTTTTTTTATTTGAAGTGAAGTAACAGACCGAAATGACATTAAATATCATTATTTCAAATCTCTTTATTTTCAACTTTTTACCTTGTGTGCAAATAAAAATAAAAATTTGATTAAGCTTTTCCGAGAAATACCTCAATCAATTTAATTCAATATTCAAAAGAACTTCAAAATATGATTTCAATTTCTCGTATGTAAAAATAAAATTTCTAGTAAAAGAATTCGAAAAAAAATCATATATTTCCTTTTCCTTTAATAGAAATATAATAATGAATTTCTTGGAATTTTATTGAATTTGACTTATTGTATCGATATCACCGTGGTAAATTTACATTAAAATTAAATTTATAGCTGATTCTTCTCTTCGCTTAAAGAAAAATGTAAGTAATTTTATTATGAAATCTTCTGTTATCTCCTGTCCAACTCATCAATTTTTCATTTAATCTATATTTGACAGTAATTGGACATGATTTACAAGGTTCTTTAGGGAAGAGAAGGAAAAAAAATTGTATTATCGATGTTAGACGAACAATTTCAGGTGAAAATAAAATGTAGAAGAAAATAAGCAACAGATAATTATTATATTTTTTTTTTATTTTGTGCTCTCCATTGTATATTGAATGTTGAGCCTGTAATTCCGTGAATTTTATTTCAACGCGTTGTCAACAATTTAGTCAGCAAAATTGTGTTAATTATTTCAAGAAATTGTTATGAAATGTTTTCGTTATTCTGACATGACACGTGTAATATCTCCACAATTCCACTCAATACTATTCAAGTAGAAAACATTAAAGTTTGAAGATGTCTAGGAATAAATGGAAATGGAATGTTTTATGGTTTACCAATCTTCATATCAGATTAAACGCCCTTGTCAGCTCAATCAAACATCCAACACAAAGCATGAAAATCTATTAAGGAGATAAGAGTAGAGAAAATTTATCACTTTTATGTCATGTTAAGCATCTGCTATCAATAAATATTTGAGATCCTCTGTACTTTTCTTCTCAAATGACAGACATTTATCTTTTTTTCCTCACTTAGCCATAAATAGACATTTAAAATTCAGATCTAATTGTATTTTATATGTATAAAAATATATTTACTGTTATTATATGGTTGGTTATAAGGACCTTGCTCAATCATGTTATCCTTCAATAAAATCTTTTAAGACCAATATTTGGCAGTCATTTTAGTGTTAATGTATTCCCATTATTTATTATTATTATTCATCTTTTGATCGATATTTTTCCTCTTTTAACTCCTAACAAGAAAAAAATAAATATTTTAACATCGGATTGACGCCTCGTGTGACTTTAATGAGTTTACTGCTCTCTATTTTATGTTATTATTATATTTATTAGTTTTTAATGAATTAATCGCATTATAAAATAGCGAATTTTAATTAGTGAGTTAAAGTCTTCGCATCATTACCTTTTACAGAGAGCACTTTTTAATTCATTCAAATTAATAATTGAAAGGTTAATGAAGCAAAACTTTATGATTCAATGCAGTCATAATGGTTTCATATCAACGCAAGGATTAATTTTTTTTTATTTTATTATTGATGGGAATATTTATAGATTTTTTGATGAATATTTTTAAATTTAATAAGGTATCAGACAGAATTATGATGATCTTAAGGCTTCATTTCAATAAATTGATTTTTAATTTAAAAAGGCGTTAAGGTGTTAATGAAAAAGAAACTTTACAATATCAAATGCCCGTTTATCCGGCTACTCAATTTGCGTTAAAGGCTAGTTAAAGGTGGCTCGTGCTAGGGATGACAGCATAAAAGCTAAGACCCTCGGATGATGATAACGAGTATGACTATGGCCCCAACTGATGATCTGTGTGCAGTCTCAACAACTGCACTAAGCATCTTATCTGATCTGTTCCATCGAAATACAATTTTCTAAGCCACCCATTAGTTACAATTTCTTGACGACTTACAAGTGAAATAGGCAAAAAACTTTAAATAATTTTAATTTTGTCTTTAACTTGTCATAACTTTACTTCTAATTCCTAGAAAATTCTTGTTTTTTTAATTCTGTTATTTCATCACAGAACACAAATTAACTTGAATTGATAAACATTATAACACTGGACAACAAAATAAAAAAACCTCTGGCTACTGGCAAATCCTTTTACAGTCTTAAAGTACATAAAAAATAAAAATTTTTGGCGTTCACAGAAAGTCATTTAGGCTGCTAGTTTTTTTTAATAAATTTTTGAATTTTCCTCTATTTTTCCTTCAATCATGTCAAAATTTAAATAAAAAATAAATGTCTTACAAACATAATTTGTTAATTTTCACTATAATATCCTAATTAAAGTTGTTTTTTTTTCAATTTTGAATGTTTAATATATATTTTCATACAAAAATATTGAGAAATCATCCAAAAACTGTACAAATTAAGTTGAGCACTTTGAAAATGGCACTTACACGAAAAATCGTTGATTTGTATAGAAATTTTTTTTTCCAAGAGGAAAAGTTTAGTTTCTTATATAGTTTCTTCTGAAAAGTTTAATATTTATAAGAAAAAAGTATATTGTTTTTGATGTTTCCATACAAAAAAATTGAGGTTTCATACAAATCCACAATTTTTTATGTATTTGCCATTTTCAAAGTGCTCGACTTAATTTGCACAGTTTTTGGATGATTTCTCAATATTTTTGTATGAAAATATATATTAAACATTCAAAATTGAAAAACAAACAACTTTAATTAGGATATTATAGTGAAAATTAACAAATTATGTTTGTAAGACATTTATTTTTTATTTAAATTTTGACATGATTGAAGGAAAAATAGAGGAAAATTCAAAAAATTATTAAAAAAAAAACTAGCAGCCTAAATGACTTTCTGTTAACGCCAAAAATTTTTATTTTTTATGTACTTTAAGACTGTAAAAGGATTTGCCAGTAGCCAGAGGTTTTTTTTTTGTTCTCCAGTTTAATAATAAAAGAGAATCTTTTCAATGACAGTAATTAAATATTGTTTATGATATCAAAAAAAACAAATATAAACGTTCTTGTATTGGATGATGAAAAGGCCAGACAGAGTAACACACTATTTTTTTGCGTTTTCTACTAATATCATTTAATGAGACCTCTTTTATGAGAATGTACTTTAACTTGAATATAATCTTTTCAGTAATCACTGAAATCGTTTTGGAAACTGGTATAAAATAAAAGCTTTATAAAAGTGCATTTCAGAACCCAAAAGGAATTTCATGAATTTTCATTGTGAAGGTTTTTAATGTTTTCATTCAATGTAATCTCCTCAAATCATCGCGTCCTTTTATGGTCTCAAATTAGACAAGAAATGACTTTCAGACAGTCAATGTGATGATAAAAGTACTCATTTAGTACCCTTGACATAAAAGTTAATGAAATTTTATTTTGTTTTAAGTGATACTAAAGCATTATGTGAAAGGCAAAACTAATACAAAATATTTGTATTATATTTGCTTTTTATAACATTTCAAGTACAAAAGAGGAAAAAAAACATGTTGTTAAATTGCTATAACATACAATATTTAATATCCTTGTAATACAATCCAATGTACAAAATTCCAATTAGTGTTGCAAATACATAGATAAAATGTTTTAGAAGAAGAAGCAGAACTAGAATAAGGTTTGTGTTTTGAGTCTGGTTTTATGATTATAATATTAATTATTAAAATAAAAAAGAAAACATGAATAAGAGAATTTCCTGGTCAGTAAAAATACCGTAATTGTAGTTTAATTTATATTATGCGTATAGAAGCAAAGAAGATATTGTATCACATACATGGTTTTATTTGACATTCATTGTTGTAAATGTAACGATTATACATTAAAAGAAAAGTGCACAATGGGAGGTCAATTTAAAAGACATTAAATTAATGAATTTAGTTAAGAAGGATAATCTCTGTTAATTTGAGATTAATAAGTGTTTTTGTATTTCTTTGTACGTACAGTAGATATAATGACTCCATTAATTATGGATTGTCCTCTAGAGACAGTAAAAAATTTCATAATTCTTCAGTTTTTGTGTGATGTCAATGAAATGTAAATGAACTGTCAAATTCATTGTAAATTGCAAACGATCATTAAACTGCAATCAAGGGTTAAAGTTCATAGACTCGAGAAGGACAACTAGCATTTTTTTGACTAGCGTATCACTTAAAAACCCTAAAACTCTGCGGGCCTTTCCAATTTAGAGTGTAACTGGCAAATTTCAATTTGACGTTCATTTCCTATAGAAACTTATACGGAAGTGTCAAAAATTTTGTATGCAAAATTTTCAAATGTCAAAATTGATTCTTACTAAAGGTTTTAGTGGGCCAACAGGTAGATGTTTAACAATCTCGATTTACGTACAGAAAATTTGAAGTTTCCGTATGTGTATCTATGCAATATGAACTGTCAACCCTGCTTACCCCATATGGGGAAACCTCAAAAAATTCTGTACGTAAATAGTGATTGTCAAACTTTCACGTACTAGCCTAGTAAGGCTCTGAAGGAATTTATCTTGACAATCTGGGTAAAAAGTCAGCACCCATTTGAATTTTGACGTTTTCATTTATTCTATAGAAACACAGACTGTCAAAAAAATTTGACATTTAAGACAGCGTAAACAGCTTTGTCTGAAAGAAAAAAGAAGACATAAATTAATCATTTTATTGTCACTAAATTTAACACTTCCCATTGGAAAATTTTGTCGCATTTTTTAATGTCTTTGTCGCGATTTTTAATGTCTCTGAATATATTTCAATATAAAAACAATTTTTAACCAAAAAATTTTTGT
>LN483371.1:1077149-1088822 GCA_900002565.1 Culicoides sonorensis
TATTCAGAGACATTAAAAATCGCGACAAAGACATTAAAAATCGCGACAAAATTTTCCAATGGGTTACTTACTTTTCATGAAAAAGTGTCATAATTAACCTTTCTTTTTTCGTTATTTAAATAAGGAAACAGTCATTTCCGGCCAATTTAATCAATTCATTGCCCCCTTTTTCAATTCAATTTAAATAGACAAAGTGATAATTTTTCACCAGATATATTTTTCTTATTTTACTTTTAGCAAATTCAATTTAAATGTTGCTTCTGGTTAGATGTCAAATAGATACAATTGCAATCAATTTCATTGTATTGTGAGGTTTCATCTCATTTTTCATTCGTTCATTCAATCAGTGAAACAGGTGTTTTATATTTTTTTATATTTATTAGGTTTCCAAATCGAGACAGTGTGAATTCATATTTGAATTGAGATAGAAAAAAAATTGAAAGAAAAATTTATTATAAAACTTCTTTTTTTTTAAACATTTTCTTTTTATGAATGTAAAAAAAAATAAGAAACATCACAAAAAAATGATTCATACACAATGGGAATGTTAAAATGAAAATGAATAAGCCATTATATGGTTGTTATAGTCATTGTATAAAAATATCAACTACCGGTAGTCATCACATTCAGGATTTTTCATTTTTTTTTATATGTATTTTCTACAAGACACAGAGGATGATGATGACGAAACCAAAAACCTTACATTTATATGTACATGAAAATCTATAATAAGAAGATGAATAAAACTCTGATACAGTTATGATGGCAAATGTAAAGGCAGTAAGGAAGTGAATAAAAAAATTTTATAGTCGTTTGGTGGATCATAAAAGTAAAGTAATGGACCAAGTTTATCATATTTTAGTTTATATTTTGCCTTAGAATTTCTATATTTAACACAGAAACAGGAGAAAAAGAATAGGAAGTGATGAGGAAAATAAAAAAAGGAAAAATACATATTTTGCATAACCCAGACAATGTAAAGTGTGTCCGTGTCTAGTTGTCATCACATAAACAGCAATTGAATATTTAATGTGAGCTTTAAGAGGGAAATTCTGTAATTTAATTCTATCATCATCGATTTTATTGCTGTGATGTGAGTTCCTGATATTGGGTATTAAATTTAAATTGGTCTTTTATCAGATTAAGAAACAGGTGTGAATTTTCTCTGATATTAAATTTTTAAATTGATTGAATTTTTAAAACATAACATTTTTAAGGAAAAATCACCATCGACCAAACAACCTCAAAGCAATTTTAACACAATAAATTTTTTTTCATTGTCATCTTACATCCAAAAATCATCATGATAATGTCGATAATTGAAGCAAATTAAAGCAAATATCATGCAATGTAATCTTCATATGCACTGATTATTTTATTGGATTTTTTTTGCAATATCATTCGCATTTAGCTCATTTATTTATTTTTGATACAATGAAAAGTCATCGTTTATTAGAATATTTATTGAAATTATTCATCATATCAAGGATTTTTCTAACTAGCTTTGATTTACTTGAATTTACTATGATAAGAGAAATTTGGCGCCTAATCATGACTAATCGACAATATTTAGTAATGTAAGTAATTGGTTAAGTAAAATGCATAAAATTTGGAGTTAAAGAAGTATGTTATGCCATGTCTTAATTAGCACGATATCTGCCAAAAAGTCGGATATGTCGATATCTGACAAATAACTACTCAGATATCCCATACAAAATGTATAGAACGATATCTCACTTTCAACACATATAACAGATATCTGACTAGATATCCGCGTGAACATCTGATTCATGCGTGAATTTTTATTCCATTTTCTGGCTATTCCGGTTTGTTTACAATTATTTTTGCATTTCATGAAAGAGAAACAAGCTCGCAAAAGTAAAAAAACAGAGAAAAAAAGATTATTTTGGACAGAGCAAATGGAAATTTTTTTACTAAGTGTGTGGGAAAAATACCCACATATTCATGTCAATGGAAAAAGCATTTGATGAAAACGGATTTCATTCAGTCTCTGCAGGAGAAATAAAGACAAAAATTGGTGTTTTGTCCAAACAATACAGGTAATAAAAAACAACCGTCAAAGATTGAGTTTGATACTTATAAATTTGATTTATAGATTTCAGAGAGGAAAAGCGTCGTATAGGAGGAACTGGTGGATCGCCAAGTGAGTGGAAATACTATGAGATGGTTCATAAAATTATCGGTTCTCATGCATTCAACAATTTAAGTGATCGAATCAACGAAAGTTACAATCATGGTGAGAAATTTGTTTTATTATTTATGTACATGAATTTCACTCATTTTTTTTAATCTGTAGATTCAACAAACACATCCTTGTCAAGTGATGATATTTTTTCCGATGGTCAACCATCACCGTTTTCACCTTGTCCATCATCAACTGATGAAAACAGCGCCAGAGGTTATAGGATTTGTTGAAGATGCTGCGGAAATTGAGTTTGTTGACCCACCGAAAAAAAAGAGAAAAGTTGAAAATGATCCAACCAGTCTAGAATTAATTCAAAAATTTTCGATGGAAATGATAAAAGTTGAGAAAGATCGTACCGAAATGTTAAAACCAAATGAAGAAAAACGATTAGAATTGTTGGCTGAAAAAAATCGTATAGCTAAAGCAAAACAAGAGGCTTTACAAGAAAAAAATGCTATCGCTAAAGAGCGACATGAGATTTTGAAATCAAAACAATTTTCTTTTTTAAATCCATTTTGATTTTACAATGCAAAAAAATTAAATGTACAATATCTGATCAGCTGTTAATTTTTTATAGTTAAGACATGTATAGATATCTATGTCGGATATCGATATCCAAGGTCAGATATCTCGCTAATTAAGACACGGCATTAGAAGAATCATGGAGTTCGTTTCATTCAATTTTAGTGGATTTCTGTAGATTTTGTAGCAAATTCGTCAATAACGAAAGAAGTCGACAATCACGATAAAAGTCGACAATCACGAAAAAAGTCGTCAATCACGAAAAAAGTCGACAGTCACGATAAAAGTCGTCAATCACGAAAAAAGTTGACAATCACGAAAAAAGTCCTTAATTACAAAAAAATTCGAGAATCACGAAAAATTACCAAAAAAGTCGTTACTCACGAAAAAAGTCATCAATCACGAAAAAAGTCATGCAATCATGCATTTAGAAAATTTTGCGATATAATCGAAAAAAATCCAATTCCACCTTCGAAACAGATGCCTGAATTCGAACTAACAAACGTTTTTTTTTTAAAGTGAATATAAACAAAAATATTTGTTATTTGAACGGTTTGATTTTTAATTAAATTTCTTTCCCTATAGCAACATACGCACCTACGCTCTGACAAATTTTCTTTTAGGTCAAGTTTAATTGATGTTTCACTAGCAAGATATCCATCAAAAACTTTATAATGAAATATGCTTGAGTTGGAAGATGAGATAATGAGTGCAGTCAATGTAAAATAAGATTTCAATATTTTTTTTTTGTTCTTTGCATACAAAAAAATCGTTGTTATCATCATGTTTCATTACTCTCATCGTCGTTGTTGTTTTTCAATTCAATTTAACTTTCCTCTTTATTTTACATTACTTTGCAAAAGTTACTCTATTAGCAACAAAACTTTTACTTACAAATTATTCCCTGGGCAATTAAATGAATTAAAGCACTTGGATTTTTTTTATTACAGCTTTAAAATGAATCCAAATAAAGGAATATTTTTTTTTCAATGAAGCTCATCGATAAATTTCATTGCAATTTTTCATAAATAATTGAAAACTCAGCGTATCAATATCATTCTCACTCATAATTAAACAAATACTGTTTTTCATAAGTGTGTTTATATGAAGTGTTTGACTGAAGTACCTCCTTATTTATATTTTAAACATCTAATTATGCAATGCATATAAAATACAGAAGCAAATATTTTGATAGAACATTATTCTATATGAGGCACTTTGAGGTTAATTTGTGTATAAATTTTATCTTCATCATTATTTTCCTCAAGCATTATCATAATTGAGTACTCTTATAAAAGTATTTGTTGTTATATACTCGAGAAATTATTTATATTAAACACCAAGAATGCTTTCAATTGATTTCAATGAAATTTGAGATGAAAATTTCTTGTTGAGGAAATTTCAATTTCAATTCCTTTAATGAAGTTGTTACCAATTCATTTTGCATTTGTATTATTTTTTATTCAATTCATTATAAATATTGACATTTATTTATCTAGAAATTTTGGTTAAAAGTACAAATAAAAAAGTAATTCGATATTGGATTAAAAAAAGACAATCAACCATGTATAATGGAATCACTCTAATCGTTAAAACCAGCAGAGTTCTGCAGTATTTATCTTTTATTTTTATTTTTGGTTCATTGTTTGTCCATTAATGAATAAAAAAAAAGTTTTATTATTTTTTTTTAAAAAAACTTGTGCCTTTTGGAAATTTTTTTCATTGGCTATGTCACAACATTTATTTCCTCAATTTTTTATTATTTGCTTTGTTTAAATAACGAGACAATTGTGGAAACTTTTTTAAATGTAATTTCTTTATTGTTTTATGTTGTGAAATTACTTTTGTACTTTTCAACGAATTTTCTTTTTTATTTTAAAAATAATTTTAATTTCAATTCAAAGACAAAGATAAAGCCACAAATTGAATTGATTATCTTGATCATGTTCTTTGGTTTCGATCAACATTTTAACAGGGTCAATTTTGAATTTTCGTTCAAAAATTATTTTCAATGATTCAAAAACTAATTTTTTTAAATAAAAATTTTGACCTAAGTGTTATCAAATCCGATTTGCATCCAAACAATAACATATGAAAAATTATAGGCAATTACATTTTTTCGATCAACTTGATATTTTGATATTTAAAGGACACATTTTTTTCACATTCTCTCGTCATCGTTGTCATTGACACTTTTTTAAAATAGAAAGGCAGATTTTTAAGTATTCTCATTGAATGCCAAACGTCAATTTTCTTAGAAATTCATGACATAAAAAAAAGATTAAAAGGGGGATTGAGTCAAAAATTTTCACTGTTGCTTATGAAATTGAATATCTACAAAAAAATAATGACTTGTTTTGTGTTCCTTTTTTTTATTATAATTTGCAAGGAAAGTCCCACACAACATTGACTATATTTTGTTTATCTATTTAAGGGATTGTTATTTTGTAATATTATAAAAGCCATAAAAAAAGTAAAATGAAGTTGTTAGATTTATAACCCATTTTAGCTGGGCTTCAGATTTTATAGCTCTTTTTATTACTAAATTTATGTAATTGTGTTTTCTTTTCATTCAAATTGTTAAAAAATGATAAATTCTTACTTTTGAACGGTTTTAAAAAGTGCATTTCAATGGGACAAAAATATCGGCCATTTTGGAATAAGCCGAACCATTTTTTTGACCATTATCAGGCCAAGGGCCAATCTCAAAGCTAATAAGTTAAAGTTCACTTTAGTTAACTGCTCTGTCCAATTTTTAAAATTTTTAACAGTTTTTAGGCTTTAGAGACTCTGGAGCCCAATCTCAAAGTTAACTCATTCGCGTCATCCGCGTCATCCAACACCTACTTTGAGGTCACTTTTCTCGTTCAAATTAAAAAATTTCTTTGTCAATCTTTTTTAGAATCTTGAATCAAGATGTTTTGTATCAAACAGTTGAATCGTTTTCTAATTTTTGATTGAAACTAAGAAATTAAGAGCTTAACTTTTAAGAAAAATCGCGTTTTTTTCATTCTCGTACAAGATTTTTGTATGTATTTGTGTAGCACTTATACGTATTTTATTTTGGCTCTCCTGTAAAATTTTTATATGAAACATGATATTTTCATCGAAGAGAAAGTTGTTCACTTTTACCTAAAGAATACATCATAGAAGAACTTTTTGTTCAAAACTCAATATTTCTAGGAGCGGCGTCGAATGAGTTAATAAGTTTAAAGTTATCCTTATGAGCTTCAATATCCAACAAAAAAGACCGACCTCGCTTCGATGGACTATTCTGCACTCTCAACCCAAAACCAGTGGGGCACCAGTGAGAACACCTTTTCCCCACAGTGTGGATTTATGGATAACGGTCAGCGACGGAGTGACGGCGGACAAACTGTCTGTAATAGTGCATTATTTCTTACGAAATGCACTAAAAAGGCTTTACTTCGATGACCAGCACTGCAAATGGGACTAATAGGAAAAAAGACGGACAACCATCCTTTATAGAGCATTTTTCTATTAATTTCAACATCAAAAATTAATGTGTGTTTGTTCCTAATTTATTTTATTTAAATTGGGCAATAAATTAAATGAAGAGGTGTTATTATCATTATCTTTTGTTTTATATTGAATTTAAGATTAACTTGTTTTAATACATTTTAATATTGTATGAAAAATCCAAAGAATGTGGTTTTCATTGTGGCGTATGGTCGAAGGTAAAAACCGTTAAATTTCATGAAAATTCCAATTCAAAATAAAAATCAATATTCAAAATTTCCAATTCAAAAACAAAAAAAAACATCTCAAGTAAAATATTGACACACACAGTTCCATTTGAATGCCAAACCATCTCGAATGATATCTCGCAAATGCATATTTCAATAAAAAATAAATAAATCATTGATTAGAAATTGATTTATGGAAATGTGAAATCGAATATTATTATTATTTTGTGTTGTTTCGTACATTTCACTACATAAATAAATAAAAAAGAGAGAAAATTATTAATAATGTTAGCATATGACATGGAGTCTGGTTGAATCACAGAAAAAACATTTGGTCCTTTTATATTTCATTCGATTTGAAAGTTGATGCTAGATCAATATTTGAGAAGCTCAATATTTTTACATAAATAATATAAATAAATATATTTGATGTTGACATGCCTTAAAATTTTAATGCAATCACGTTATTATTAAAATATATGAAAATCAAATTAGCATGGATTGCTTTTCATTTTGAAGTGTGTTAAATACACACACACACAACTCATACCAAAGATATTCATTTACATCTGTTTCAGATACACATCGACTCAAATTCTAATGAAATTCAATTTAAATATCTAAATATTTTCGTGTAGAACATTGAAAAGCGTGTGTGTGTGCCAAAATTAGATGAAATTCATATTGAATGGCTTGATTATTATTGGTATAAGTAATCTAAGAGCTACTTAAATTTCATGATAAAGCATATAAATTTCATATTAAACGTATATACACTGTACAACAGAGGATGTGATTGTTCAAGAGCAAATGTCATCAAATCAAGCATGCATAATATTAATATATTAACAAACGCGTTTATTCATAAGAAGCACTAGAATGGATGATTAGTGATTCGTGTCATGTGTGTAATGGAAATGGAAAATTCGAATCAATTGAAATCTTATTGAAAGCACGAATGTGAAGGAAACAATACAATCGCTTGATTTTATATGAAAAACCAAAAATTATTCTGGTGAATATGAAAATCTTATACACAATTTCACCACATTTCAATTTCATGTTAATTGTCTACATTCTTAGACTAAATTCACTGACATTTTCTGTATTTCATTTTGATTTCAGTTAAATTTATAGAAATTCATGAAGATTCAATAAAAAATAAAAATGGAACAGTAAAATATTTTTTTTGAAAAAAATGAAATGAGTAACGACTCACATGGGAAGTCTTTAAAATAAAGTATCTTTCTTACATAATAATAATATACCTGTCTGATTTCTCTCTTAATATAATTTGGTCAGTATATTTTTTTCTATTAAATTATGATTATTTTATTCAGAACCTTTCATATGTATCACATATAAAAGAAATGATCTTATCCTTTTCTTTTATCATTTCTTGATAAAAAAAAAGTTAAATTGAAGTAAAATAAAAAAAATCACATATTTTTCTTCGGACAGTTCTACGTAAAATGTTAGATACGTATTTACAGAACAAATAATAAATATTTCTTTCCCTTTTTTATTTTATTTTATTTTATTTTATTTTTTTTCCTTATATTTTATGTCTTTATCAGATTATTATAATAATAAAATAAAAATAAAATTTTCTGAAAAGAAAATCTTAATGATTTGACCGTATAAAGATAAGTTTGAGGTTCGATTTATATTTCCTCATACATGCATATAATTGAAGATAATACAATATTTTTTATTATTAAAATGTAAAAAAAAAAAATTATTCAAGTAGGAATATTTAAGTTAAAAAAATGAGAAGAAAATAATATTGAAAGGTGTACTGGTTTAAAAATATATAATAAAACATTAAAAAGCCTTTTGTTAACTTAAGAAAAAGAAGAAAGGAAAAAAGAATTTTTTTTTAAAGAGAGCAACATGCAAACAAATAAAAATAAATTGCACCTTAGGGATTAGGTAATGAACATCTTTCAAATGATTTTGTTGCTACTTTTTTTTCTTGTTCTATAAAATAATGATAATAATAGTTGAGAAACTCGTTTTTAATGGTGGGAATGAAAATACCTTTTTATTTGCTTTTTTTTACATTGTTACATTTAAAAAGAAATTAAATAGATATTTCACCGCTTACTGCATGGAAACCTGATATCAATTCAAATGGAGGCGCCTGGTTATTTGTGAAATTAACATCAATTAATGGAATTTAACTCATCAATCGTTGCTGGTCGATTTTCGAGAAAAAGAGGCATAGCTGAACAAAAAAAGTATTTTACAGATAAACTATTCAAGTTTACAGTGGGTTTCCACAACCTCCTTAACCCTTGGGACGGATAATCAATTCATAAAGATAGATCGTAGAATCCAAAATCCAGAGGCTGACTCAGAGATGGATCCACTGTAAGTCAAGATAGAGGCAATCAAATGAAAGCAGAGACACATTTTAAAACAGTTTCATTATAGGAATCGCGATAAATTAATTGATTGAGTCAAATATTCTTTAACCACTCTCAGCAATGTTGAAGTGTTACTCATCAGCCTAACAGAAAGTGGCTGCTTGTTGAAGTAAGAAGGACCCACAAAAGCCATACGTCGGCTTCCCATTACTGTCAAGACATTTTTTTGAACAGGCTTATGGTCAGTCTCAGTCTGGAAATACCAGAATTAAAAACAAGTTGATAATGACACATAATTTCAGCATTCACACTCTTTCATACATATTTCAAAACCTCAAATTCATGAAGAGCTTTCACAGCCAGAATTCCCTTAGTGTGAGTACTGATCAATTCGATGTGTGAGTCAATGAAGGTAGGCAATAAACAATTTTAAGAGCTCTGTTCTGAAGTACCTGGGAGTTGAGCATCATACCAAAATAACAGAAATGCTTAACTTCAGACCAGTTATTTTGTTTTTTTCGTGTAAAGTAAGAAAATTGTCTGCAGAAATAAAACAAGAAGTCATCTCCTTCGTACAAGACTTCTGAGCGTATTTCTGTGATATTATACGACACTTTCAACCAGCTCTCCCGTAAAATTTTTGTATGAAACTGAAAATTTTCATCAAAACGAAAAATGTTCACTTTTATACAAAGAACAAATCATAGAAGAAAGATTTGTCCTAAAGTCAATATTTCTAGGAAAAGCCATTAATGGGTTAACTTCATGTAAAATGAATATACTTTACCTCTTAGGCTACACTGGACGTGTCCTATCATTAACAATCTATTAAAAAAACTTTTTTTTATTGTACCTGTGTAACATTTTCCTTTTATCATTAGAAGAAGATAAAAACACATAAACGGAAACTTTCCCAATGAATTACCAAATGACAAATAATTTTATCACGTTTAAGATATCTGATCAAAGTAGGAGGCGATAGAAAACAATTAAATAAGCCCATTTTCTGCTTCTTACATCATCATTATCTCATTCTAATATCTATCTAAATTAAAATGTATCTTGTGTCATTTTTTTTTAAGTGTAATATGATTTTCAAATTAAGCAATTGACCTTCTATTTTCCTGTTATCATTAAAATTATTTGAAATTTATACCTTTTCAATTTCAATTTCAATGTAACATTTCCTATTTTATGTATGTATTAATATTCAAGGGACAAGTAACATCTACTCAAGTGAATAATAGACTATTATTATCTTGAATTAAATTATATACAATCAGATTGGAAAAAGTGTTATTATACTGTCAAAGAATTAGTATGGCACTCACTTACATTGAATGTTAGAAGATAAGCAGTTAAAATTTTGCTTTTCTCTCCCTCTATATTGCTATTTTATGTCATATATAGGTGATTATACTGATGTAATTCTAATTACCATATGTATTAGTTGAATTATAATTTTATTATTGCTGGTTTCAAGTGATATTGTGATAAGGCACTACTTGTAAAATGAGTATTTGGTGTAGATGAATATGATTGGTTTTGGTTGTTTTGTGTTATAAGTGGATTTGGAGAATAATTTGATTTTAATTACGAGGATGATGATTTGTAGGAATGTGAGAAGAACGTGAATTTTCAAGGCTTAGTCTCTTGAATTAAATAGATGGATTTTCAAATTTTTTTGATTAACCAAATAATCGACTGAGATTGGTAAATTGAAGTGAGGTCTTGTTTTAGCTGTGTTGCGGTCAATGGGGATCACTCACTGGCTTTTGGATAACAACACATAGATCTTTATATCTGGCAAAATCTGACATTGACCTAATATATTTTTTTTGTCATACAATGAAATATTTTTTTTATGATTAACCCAAAAAATTTGATAAGCCAAATTGATTATTTTCTCTATCTGATAATAAATTCCCAGATAATAACTGTTATACATTTTATTGATACAAAAAAGATATTCAAAAATAATATTTAACTCGTTAATAATAAAAATTCGCTTTCAGTTCACATCAACCATGGTTTCAGTAAAGATTCCTTTAATTTTTTTGTACATTATCGGAAGTTTTTATTCTCCTACTTGTGCATTCCTGTGGGATGAATTCAATTTAAAACGACTGTTTAATAATGCCGATCAAATATTTGATGAAATAATTTCTCAAGTTGAAATTTCAGATAAATTGTGTGTAAATCAATTCAAATATTTTGTTGAAAAGTTATTTGCTGAAGATGAGTGGGCAATTAAATGTAAAGTTTTATTTTTATAAAATTCAATTGAATGAAAAAAATTGATTCATTTTAATTCAACAGTCCTTGATACATGGGGAAAAATGCCTGCTGGTTTACATTCCGGAAATAAAATCGATTTTGGACACTATGATCAATGTATTCGACTTGAACATACCGCAACTATTCCTGAATATGAAGTAATCAAATCGCAACATTGTCAAATTCCTGTTTATGATCTAAGTCCTCAAAGAAATACGTCATTTTTAATGAGCATTTGTGCACCAAGATCGTGTAGACCGAAAATAGTCTACGAAATTATGAATGCATTTTTAACGAACAATGTGAATTATGGTGTGAGTCACCGGGAATTGCAATGTGTAGATGGAACCAAACCAAAATTCGGGGCAATTGAGTGGACAACAACGTCAATTTTTATCTTATTGGGAGTGTTGATAATTTTTTCAACGATTTATGACTACACGCTTAGTTGGAATGACGGTAAATTGATTAAATTCAAGTAAAATAGCTTAAAAACTACGTTTTGGTTATTATAGAAAAAGCATCTCCCTTAATCTTATCATTCTCCTTGTATCACAATGCTGATAAGTTATTTTATCAATCGGGGCGAGCC
>LN483371.1:1108241-1215219 GCA_900002565.1 Culicoides sonorensis
TTGGTAATAATATTATTTTGTGTTGGAAATGCGAGGAAAAGTACCGTAAATCAGGAATGGGTATGATAAAAAATTGATGTCATAATGGAAAAAAAATTACAAAATAATTTTGTGAAAGTATGGTAAATATTTAAATATGGAACTAGATTAAAAGTATTTATTTTGATTTATGTCCAATTTTTGATGCAGATAAAATTTCAACGGAGTTTTGATTTTTTCAGTGCACTTCATAAGAAAAATTGCATTATTACAGGCGATTTCTCTTAAAAAATCTTAAAAGAGTCATCGGAGCCAAAAACATTTTTTGGCGCTGGCAAGAGGAGCTCATGAAAATTTGCCATCACTCATCGGTTTTCAAATGAGGCTCAAGGTTGGAGAGCCTTAGATTTCGCTTAGTCATTAATTGACTCTCTTTGTCTGCCATATTTTCTGATTTGCATGTTTCCATATACAGCGGTTTCCCATCGCTGGCGACGAAAAATTGCAAATTAATCTGTTTTTTGAAGTTTTTTCAAGAAAATAATATTTTTACAAGTTTTTACTTAAAGTGACCTGACACAAAGTTGAAGCGAATATTTCAAGCTGCAACTTTGCTGAACTGACCAAGAATATTCCATACAGTTGGCATAAGTGGTCAAAAAGTGGCTCAATTCACAATTTTGATCTTATTTTTCGATTTTTAATCCAAAATTTATTTTTCTTCAGTAGACTTAAAAAAAGAAGAGCTTTGAGGAGATCAAAATTCAAACAATGAATACAGGATTTAAGATCGATCATTTTTCAAGTAATAAAGCCGTTGAATTTCCTTGATATATTTAATATGCAACATATGTGATGATGTGAAAATAATGAATAAGGTATAAATTTATTACTCAAAGGATATCATGATAGATCATTTTTATCCTTCATCTGATATAATAGCATAAAATGCAATATTTGTATTTTTATATACATAATATATGAAGTTTAACTATAAACTTAAACTAAAAACTAAAAAACAGATGAATATGAATTTGATCGAAAAGTTACTTCTTCCTCTGATATTTACACACATTACAATACCTTATCACATCAGATCACATCATGAATATATTACATTTATTTTCTCGATTGCATCCATTATTATCATATATCTTCTCACTATGGATATCTGTGTGGTGGTGTATACAAGAGAGTTAGAAAATTTGATACATAAAACATGATGTTGTAAAAGTGAGATAATAAACACGCTTGGGAATTTATTAGTTTCGTGATGAAATAAATGTGGATTGTAGTATCGATTTATGTGAATCTCTGTTGTGTTAAATGTATTTTGTATACAGTAATAATATGTAAAGTAATTTTTTTTTGTGCTGATGAATGCATAAAATGCATATTATTTTGTTCAGTGAAAGATAGTGTTATTGTATAATAATATAAAATGAATCAACCAGAGAGATATAGCTTTTTTTTACAGTTGCCTTCGAGATGGCTTACACTTATTGATGGAAAATTATGTTTATTTCAAATTTTTCACACAGTACACAATAACCGAACATTCATTTCAAGTGTTTTTTTTTCATGTATGTGAAAAAGAATTAAAGAAATGCAAAAAAAAAACAAGGTTGTTATAATGAGGACACTCATAAGGCCACTTAAGTTACATGGGTTCAAATCCTTGTCAACAACTATGAGCGACCAAGAACTTTGACTGTGATTTGTACCAAAATGGCCACACCAAGGGACATTTCACAAATATTCTTCATTGCGTGAGCTCTTCTGAAGCGATATAGATCCATAGTGTTGAATTCCAAAAACGATGAAGGCAAGAAATTTAGGAATCATACGATGCAGTGGATTGCAGTTCAATTCTCGCTTCAGCCATGAGACTTTACAATCTCAAATATCTATTTTTTTGAACTCCATTTGAGTTAAAAGCTAGATAAAGGTGGTGACTGCTTGAAATGACAGAATAAAAGCTAAGGCTCTCTGCCAATGTTACATGTATGCACAATGGGCACAACTGATGGCCTGAGTGAAGGCTTGAAAGCTGCTTTGATCTGAAAAAAATTGAAACAAAAATCCTGAAATTCAATTCATGGCTAGGTCTGGACCAGAAAATGGTCCAGAATCCTTGATTGAATAAAATCAATTCAAGTCTTAGCAAAATGCACTTTAACGTCATTCTTAATCAAGTCCCTCACCTTTTGCTGTTGTTGTTGTTATGAATCAATCTATTTCAAAATATAGATTTTACTATTATCTGAATACAATAAGCCATATACATGTTGAGAAATGCATCCTTTTGTATATCAATTTAAATTTTAAGTGCATTGTTGAGTTAGTATTTCACTATTATTTAAAAATTTATCGTAGCAACATCCTATTATTTTTTAAATAACTGTGTCAATCTGAGAATTGATGGGTTTTAAATGTATTTCAAATGGAAAAAAATAAAAACATATTCAATAGAACGCGAAATAATATCGCTCGCTCCAATCAAGAAAATTCTACATTTTATTTTTGTTTAATGTAAAAGACGAGCGATATTTTGTTTTGTTTCTTTTATGACGTTAATCAATAATTCCGCCTCCTTGAAGTGACACACACACACTTTTAATCAAAGAATGCAGTAAATGAAAACAATGCGCCATATAATTCTAATTGAAGTATAATAAATAAAAAAAAAAAATGTTAATCGATATCTCAATTTCGAATCTTATCTACAGTCACAATAAAATAAAATTAAATAAAAATTAATAAATAGATACAATAAAATTATCATCATTATCAGTTATACATACAAATATTTTTTATCAATTGGTACCTACTGTTCAAAAAAAAAATGATTCACTGTTCATACTTTTAAATTAAATCAGTCTATTATTAAACTTGTTTACGAAAAGAACTACAATCATGTTTCAATCAAGTGAATTAGGAGCTCATCAACAAGTCAATTTGAATTGGTGTGAATTTCATCAGAAAAATAAGCCTCAAGGAAATGCTGTTGTTACAGGTAAGTCATCTGATATTTGTTCAGTACGATTGATATTCAATTATTTTTTTTTAATTTTAATAGAAATAATGCTGGCATTTGCTTCAGGAATAATTTTATCGACAATAATATACAATGCCGATCTTAATAATGAAGAATGGATTAACGGTCATTCAAATGTTTTTATTGTCCTATCAGGTGTTTCATTTTTCGTTGGAGCTATCATTGGTGCACTCCTTGCAAGTTATGCAGTAAAGCGATGGTTCAAGAAACATATCAAACATTTTCCTATCACCTTGTTTTACATCACTGGTATTTTATTTGTTTCATTGCCGACAAACGGTTCTGTCATTATGGTAGCTCGATTATTTGGCGGTATTGGAATGGGTTTCAGTCACTTAGTTTTTATTGTGCATGGAAGTGAAGTGTCTGTGCCGAAACAAAGAGGCATGCTTTTAAGTACATACAGTATCATGATATCTACGGGACTTGTCATTGGATCTTCATTTATGATGACAACGCAATATACTGGGTTGTCAGATGCACGATCACTTGGAATTTTTATTTTGTTTTATACGGCAATGGGACATGTATTTTTGTATGTGTTTATTATTGAATCACCTGTGTACTTATTGCAACATGGTGATGTAATTGGGGCAACACAAGCCATGATTAAGTTACGAAATGAAAGTGTCGAAACATGGGATATACGAAATGATGTGTCAGAATTTAAAGTGATGTTAACTGAAGATAGTCAATATGATAAGAATATATGGAGTGAAGGGAATTCCCGTCCATTATTAATTCTTATCGCAGCAAAGTTAATTTACGTTCTGATATTTAACTATCCATTGAATGTAATACGGATAAATGCAGTAAATGGAATGTTCTTTTCAGATCAATTACAATCGGCTGGTGTTATCTTATCAGCAACACGATTATTCATAACAATTATTGTTTTATTTGCAATCGATTATTTTGGAAGACGATTTCATTTGTTGTATGGAGCAGTGAGTGCTGGTGCGCTTTCAATTTTGATATCAATATTTTTATTTTTGTACAATGTACATGAGGGAGGCTTATTACCAGCTGCAATATTTTCATTATTTTTTGAGACATTACCGGTTTTTGCTCTTTGTGTACCGGATATTCTGGCAAGTGAAGCATTTCCCATCATTAAAAAACCACAATCGATTTCACTTGTGTTAATATTTGAATATGTTCTTCAAGCAATACTCCTTGTTTCGACATATGGCTTATTGAAAAACATTGTTCCTGAACCAGATGATGATATTGGAAATTTTCACGTCATTCCGTTGATACTTGGGATATTTATACTCATTGCCACATACATTTGTTACAAATTTGTTCCAGAAACCACATATTTGTCTATAAGAGAAACCAAAAACATCTTTCGTGGAACTCCACAAAATGTAATGGCAGGCATTTGGTATAGTGGATGATGGAAATATGATAAAAGTCCATATAAAATAAGTGATTTATTGTTAAATCGGATATTTTAAGTATTAAATTTAGTATAAATTAAATTGAATTGAAATTGAAAATTAATTGTGAACTAATTCATAAAATATCTTAAATGAAATTTCTAGAAAATAAAAAATTACCAGGCTTCTCCATTATTAGTGTTAATGTGGAGCAATAAGTTTAAAGACAAACTCAAAAAACATGTTCAATTTCACTAAAAAAAACACCAGACGTCTCCACAAATCAGTTCGGTGCCAAATTTTCGTGATTTTTTTTAAAAAATTCAGTGGTTTTTGAAAATTATGCGAATCGTGACTCAGATATTAGCGGAATCACATTTGAACTCAAGCCGTTTAAATATATTTTAAGCTTGAGCGAAATTTTCGTATCTTAAAAAGCTATCGCTGTATGACACCAATCTATGATACTAAAAAGTTTTACAGAGTGTGTATCAAAAGTTAATCATATATGTGATAAAAATGTAACATAATAATAACAAATAATCGTAAATTGACGTCAATAGAGCAACTACCGGCTAATTAAGTAACATACATTTATCAAAATCCGTTCTCTTGACTGTTAAATTGTATTTATAAAAAATAAAATCAGATGATTAAATGTATGTGTGATAAAAATAAACAAAAATAACATACAACGACAAAGCAACGTCTCAAATGCTTGATTTTTTCTCTCTCAAATTTTCGCTACACTCTCTCATAATGTGTCAGTACATAAAATGCACAAAATTGCATTCAACAAACAAAAAAATTGCAAGAGAAGTGCATCCAATATAACGAATCACACACACGTAGACGGTGAATGTGAATATTCAGTAGAGTGCAAAAATTTTCACGTAACGACGTATTTTCAATTAATTTGATAATCGAAAAAGTAAAATTCGAGTGGAAAAAAATTTGATTAAAATGTTTAAGAAAGTGCTAAGTGATTTTTCAGTGGTTTCCAAAGCCGTAAATAATGTAATAAATTTAAAATAAAATAAAAGAAAATAATAATAAAAAAAGTTAACGATTTTAACAAATTTTTTCTTATGATTGAAATTAAATTTTCAATTTTCTTCTTCGTTCTATGTGTATGACGTGTGTAGGTTACCGTGCAGACTGCAAAAAATTATGCAACGAAAAGTGAAGCAACTTTTGCCGTAAAAGTAAGTTATCAATAAATGCTATTAAGAAAAAGAAATGAAACGATAAAAAATTGGAAAAAGTTTGTCCTCCTCTTCTTGAGTTTTGTCTGAAATGAAATTTAAAGAAAATCTTAGTAAAAAAATTAAATTATTTCTTATCCATTCAAAATTTTCTCTCTCTATTTTCATTTCACACTGTAATAAAATTATGCAAATGATTATTTATGGCACTGATAAGAAGAATTCTCATTCAATTTTTTTTTCTTTTTTTGAATAGGTATTGACTTGTAACCGTTAGACACATACTTATCTTTCTACTGTATATTATTGATGATCAAAATGAACGACCTTTTTTCAATAAATTTCATGTTTAATGATTATTTATAGGAGTTTTCCCATCAATTATCTTCCTATTTTTACACTACTTTTATATTATTAAATTGATCAGGAAAAAGGTGTGAATAAACAGTAACTTTTCTCTTTTTTCTTTTTTTATCTTTGTTATGAGTGGGTCATGTCTTCATTCTTTATATACCTTTTGTGTGTGTGTATGTGAATGTGCGTGCTTAAAATTGCCTTTTATACGGTTTTTCATTCATTCACTTCAAAAAATCACATAAAATGAAAAAAAGAAAACTGACAACATCTTTTTTATGAGGGAAATATTTTTTTTCTTCCTTTTTTTATATTGTTTACCTTTATATTTTACAAGTGAACAAGCACCTTTCAAAAGTTATGACATGCGACATCAATATCGACAAGGGAGCATAAAACTTTATTATTATTATTATTATTTTTATTAGGGAGAGTAGAATAATAATCAAATGTATTGATTGTAGAGTGGTAAAGTGCTGTCAAAACAATTGTTTTGCTGTATACAGGTCAAGGTTGTGTGTCTAGTTGCAAGTTTTAAGTCCCTTGTGTGCATTAGATTTTCCTCTCTTTCTCTTTGTTGTGGAAAAATCTCTGTGTTTTCATTTCAAATCAAATAAAGTGCTTTTATATGATCTAAATTTTAATTGTGTGTGATTTTAATATTTTTTTACCCTTTCACAAAATTGATATTTTATCCTATTTCAAGATTATTTAACTTAAAAAGGAAAAATGAGAAATTCTAATCACTAGGCGGTTTAGAAAAGTGCATTTCGATGGGACTCGTTTCATTGAATAGAATTAAGTTTTAATTTTTATAATTATACCGCTTGAAAATACCCGCCATTTTGAAATAAATTACCATTCTGAAAATATCCGTAATGTTGAGTTTTACGGCCATCTTGAAAAAAACCGTCATTTTTAAAATAACTGTCATTTTGAAAATAACTGTTATTTTGAAAATAACCGTCATTTTGAAAGTTTTTCGCTATTTTGAAAAATTTCCGCTCTGGAGCCTAATTCCTTAGCTCAATCCCTGAGCCCAATCCTTGAGCCTAATCTCAGAGCTAATAAGTTAAAGTTCATTTTAGTAAACTTCCCCATCCAACAAAATAAATTATCAATTTTTTAAAATTTTAACCGTTTTTAACGGTTTTTCAGGCTTTAGAGGCTCTGGAGCCCAATCCATGAGCCAAAACTAAGACCTCAGATCTGCTCTGATGTACAATTCAAGAGCTATGGCCGGAACGGACAAACAGAGTGACGGCGGACAAACCGTCTGTAATAGTGCATTTTTTCTTACGACATGCACTAAAAATTTCCAACACTGCATTAAACAGGATTGATGTTTTCCTAAAAATTCTGCTACTTTTAAATTTATTTTGCAAAAAAATTCTTCATCATCAGAAAATTGAATAAAAGCAAAGAACTTAATAAAATAGTTTCGTTGATTAACTAATTTCACTTCAAAAAGTTTTTCTTATTCATTATAAGAGGGAAAAAAATTCCTAGCAGTAATTTTGCTTGCTTTCAGGATAAAAACTAACTTACAAACTCTTGTTATTGTTAGTAAGTTATTTTTTATTATAGAAATATTTTCCTTTCATTAAAACATTATTTTTTCTATAGACATAAAAATTTCCCTTCCTCATATTTGATTGCACAAAGAAAATCTACTTAATTTTAAAACAAAAAATATTTCTCTTTAAATTTTGCATATTGTCACGTCATAGCCATTTAAATTGCATAAATTCGATCAAGGACCATCTGAAAATGTAACAATAACACGAGATGAGGCACTCGATTACTATAGAAAAATGCAAACAATTCGTCGATTGGAGACATCAGCCGGAAATTTGTATAAAGAAAAAATTGTACGAGGATTTTGTCATTTGTATTCAGGACAAGAAGCATGTGCTGTTGGTAATAATCATATTATATTAATAATAATCATATGAAAATGAAATCTCTGTGAGAGCATAAAAAAAATGAAATGAAAAACTTAAATGCATAAATGAAATATCTCACACGTGCTCTTTCTTTAAACTTTTTTGCGTGCATATTTTCATATTTCCCTTTTTTTTCCTCTTCCTTTTCATATTCGGAATTGAATTAATGAATCATGAAATCAGGCATGAAAGCGGCAATGCGTCCTCAGGATAATATCATTTCAGCGTATCGTGTTCATGGTTGGACGTATTTAATGGGAGTTCCTGTCGCTGGAGTGCTTAGTGAGTTGACAGGAAGACGAGGAGGATGCGCTCGTGGTAAAGGGGGTTCAATGCACATGTATGCTCCGAACTTTTATGGTGGCAACGGCATTGTAGGGTAATATGGTTATGATTTTACTTTAAATTAATTTTTTTTATGTGTATCAATATAAAATTGGACGATTTTCAAAAAATATGTTCAAATAAAATAAAATCAGTGACCATATTACCCTTAATTTATTCACAGAGCACAGGTGAGACATTAATATGCATGACTATATGGAAATATGTGATATAATTTTATTCTCTGTGAATATCAGACAATTTTCTTTGTTTTTTTTTAAAAAAAAAATTACAATTTTCATTCGTTAAAGGTTCCATTAGGTGCTGGTGTTGCACTTGCATGCAAATACAAGGGAAATAATGGTGTCTGTTTGTCACTTTATGGTGATGGTGCTTCTAACCAAGGCCAAGTATTTGAAGCATATAACATGGCTTATTTGATGAAATTGCCTTGCATTTTTGTCTGTGAAAATAATAATTATGGTAAATTGGATTGTTTCTTGAACACCTGTCTCCTGATAAAAGAAAAAATACAAATACAAGACTAAAACTACATTTTCAGGCATGGGCACAAGTGCAAGTCGGTCATCCAGCAACACTGACTACTATACACGTGGTGATGCCTTACCTGGACTCTGGGTTGACGGTATGGATATAATGGCAGTGAAAAGTGCAACAGAATTTGCTATCAATTACGTGTTGGAACATGGTGCTATTGTAATGGAAACCAATACATATCGGTTTGTAATTCAAAAAAAAAAAAATACATTAAATTCAAATATTTACCTTGAAAATCAAATTCAATAGATATTCAGGACATTCAATGTCAGATCCCGGTACAAGTTATCGTACTCGTGACGAGATTCAAGAAGTGCGTCAAACTCGTGATCCAATCACACAGTTCAAGGAGAAAATCATTGATGCAGGACTTGTTACAGCTGATGAATTAAAAGTGAGATATTTTTAAAAATAAAATTAATTTTCATTTTCATCTTTATCTAAACTTTTTTTTCCAGAAAATGGATGGTGAGATCAAGAAAGAGGTCGATGCTGCCACTGTTGCAGCTAAAACTGACAAAGAAGTTGAAATGATGGAATTAACATCCGATATTTACGCTGCCCCAATTGAACCACTCATCCGAGGAGTTGATCCAACAAAGACATTCAAGCACAATTCATTGAATAGAGCAGTCAACTTGAAATAATTGCGAAGATACAACAAAAAATTCAACATTATTATTTGTAATTGATGTGTAAATAATTAGTTAACGAATAAACTCAAAAAGAAAAATCCATGTTTTTCATTTATTCATTATCTCGTTCAATTACAATCCAAGTCATATCAGCAAGAGATTTTTTTTTCATCATTACATTTCAGCAGTACAATGTGGTTGATGTTACAAATCGTAATTTATCATAAAAATGAGAGAATGTACTTCAATTTTGTAACTTACTTATATTTATGTTAATAAAAGAAAACAAGGATGAGAAAAATAAATATAAATATAAGAAAAAGTTAAACAGAAAAATATGGAAAAAGAGGCATTACAAACATTGTCTGAGCAATCTCTTATAATTTCCTTAACAAACATTATTTTGTATAATGTACAAATATCTTCCTACTAAAAAGTAACAACAAAACCACATTCACATAAAAAAGGATTTACTATTTGTTTCAAGTATGGTCTTTACTTGGATTGAGCAGTTGCTATTTTATTTTTTTTACTGAGTAATAACCATTATGCCGGATTGTCTATTTTTATGTTTGAAGAAGCATAAGTTATATGTGTAAGTAAACAGTAAATTAAATGAGACTTCTGGGGAGCATGTATGAAGTTGAAGTTTAAGTTAAAGGAAAATATGGAGGAAAAAACTAATTTCATTTGATTTTTGATGAATCTTAATTGAAAGGAGTGTTGAAGAGAACTTTCATTGACTGTACTAGAACAGATGCGGGTGGGCGCTTGTTTTTCGAGTGGGCCACGATTTTTTGCATAAAATCCTGTATTTATCGTCCGGATCTTGATCTTTAACTGAGAACGATTAAGAGTTGTGACAGTGAAGTAATCTAGGGAAACGGAAGAAGGAGTCGTAAATGAGAGCACACAGGTTACTTAGCTGCAGGTGGTCAGATTTGTGCCGTGAGACAGTTTTAGGAGTCTTGACGATCATTGAAGGATAGATGACTTGAAAATGTCCCGCAGACCACCCCGCATAATATACATAGACTAAAAGAGTGCCCATAAAATCGAATTTTCGTTACCAATCAACTGGAAATGCGATAAAAATTTCATTTATTAAACGGCCTGTAAGCGTCAATCAAAGATCTTCGTCTGTGGATCAAGTCACTTTGTATTGCGGGGCGTTTTCAGCTTTCAGTGAACCCTGGTACTGAAAAATTTTCAAAAAAGACATCTCTGGATTTCAATTCGTAACCAAACCAAGTCTAAAAATGGTTGTGAGCCCGAAAAAGTGAGCATGTGTGCTTCCCTTTCATTGTAATCTCCTTTCGTATTCTCTTTAATCTGTTTGATCTATGAAATGATGCAACGTTGATTAAAAAAAACACACAGATTAATTCACTTCAATACCATAAACGATGAAAATATGACACAAGAGTAACTAACATATGTCACAAAAGTTCATATAAAATATCTTCCATCCAATTTTCCAGTCACATGATTTAATTTCTGAAATGAACAAAAAAAATCACATAAATCGCAATTCTGAATGACACTGAAAAATTCACTTTATTAAAATTGCTATTTAAATTTAAAAGCATCAATTTACTTTTTCAAAATCAAAATGAAATAGAAGCAAAGTATAAATGAAATATAATTTAATAAATTTACTTTTATTTTAAAGGTGTAACAAGCATTTTCACTTTAAATATTAAATTTTTTATTTATATTTCTCACATAAATCACGCTGCGATCTACCTTTAACTGTCATATAACATTCGCTAAACTTTTATTGCATTTTGTGTAAAGCAAAATTCCTTCTTATAGTTTTAAAAATTTATAAATCTGGTTTATCTGTATGTCATATTTTTGTTCTTAAAATGCGATTTTTTTTCCTCTGTATGTGTTTTTTTGTATGAAAAATGGTTGGAATCTTATTTCGTGAAAAAAATATGAAGAGAAAAAAAGTGCATTTTGATATTCTTCGTCTTCTCGCTGTTACAGGATCTGCACTAGGATGAACTTTATTTTAAGAAATAACGACTTTAAAGTAGTTGTTTCACTTATAATTTTTTTTTGTGTGTGTTTTTGTTACTTATTTATATTGTTTAATGTATCTTCTGTACTCATTTATACTCTCATAGTTTAAGTGCCTGTCTGTTATTTTGCGTCTCTGTGCTTTTGCATAAAATATTGTTTTATTAAAATTTTTATACAAATACTTTGGTGTAAATAAATGTCACATTTTTTGAAAGATAGTGTTATAATATGAACATGAAGAGGAATTTTTTTTCCTCGTATACATTTAAGAAAAGAAAGTTTTTGACTTTCAGAAGTAGAATGAAACAAAGAAAAATAAAAGGAGAGAGAGACAAAAAAATGTATAAATAACATTTTTGCTGACTTTATTTAAAATTAAGAAAAATACAAGAGATAAAAATAAAATAATAATAAAATATAAACGAAACAGGAATAAATAAAAAAGAGCTGAATAAGAGAAAAGAACAACAACAAAATTTGGAGTGTGTTGATCATTGTGTTGTTTTAGTGAATATTTAATTTAAATTTTAAATGTGCTTCAAATTGAGAATGACACTTTTTTTACTTCTCTGTTTCCATGAAAATGAATAAAAAAATAGAAAACCCTTAACCTATAAATTAAATTAGATTTGGAATGGAATTTGATATTAAAAGTGAATGAAATCAGATGTAATTTAATTTCTTCTATCAGAATTCATCTTGATCCAAGATTCATTGTCAACAGGAAGTGATTTTAATGATATTTATTAAATTCATTATTCAACAAAGTGTTTTCTTTATCAGATCATTGTCGACACATTCATTTGGAATGATTCCAAAATCTATAAGTGGTACATTATCGGTTTTAAGCTTTCAATGTAGTTTCTTTTTTTGTATGTCTGACGGATGATGCTGATGAATTGGTTTGAGTTAAAGAGAAAATTTTTGCTTTAATGGGATTTAAATGGGATCACAATCGTTTCACATTTTAACAATCTTTAAGTTCTTATTTCGTAAGATGTCAAGTTTGGAAGCAATTTTTGAGAATAGCTTGGCCATTCCATTTTCCAGAGGTCAAGCACACACCGTGGTTTAAATTTAACGGGAAATTTCGGCAAAGCATTCACTATAACGAAGACACCCTTCAACTCATTCAACGTAGTCAAAGACCCACTCTGCATGTGTCAACAAGGATATCAAACAGCAGTCCTGGTTAGTGACTCAGAATTGACCGTAAACCATCCTCCACACTAACTATTTTTCAAAATGAGCTTGGAACTGATTCCAGTAAACGTCCAATGACGGCCAAGCAAATGTCATTGTTTTCAAAGGAAATCTAAAAATATTTTCTTGCAAAATTTCATACTTTTTACAAATTTACCTGTCTACAAATTCACCAAAAATCCATGAATTGCACTTGAAATTCCCACTACATATTGTCCATCTATTAATATTTCAAGTCAAAATCTTGCCTCTACTTTAATGATAAAGATCATAATATTTTAATTCCAATTACAATAAAAAAAAACAACTATTTATTTTAATTGACAACCCACTTCTTGAAGTTTAATAAAAAAAAAAGGAAATTCAATGATAATTAAAAAGTAATGAAATAATTTTTACAGAGACAGTTTTTGTTGAAAGATACTCACACTTTCAATATAAAGACACTGAAAAAAAAACTTACAAACTCGTTAAATTAAAAAATTAACGTTAAGATCGACAGAATAAGAGAGAGCAAGACTTGGATGCTTGAATTCTATCGTACATTTCTTCACTTTTCTTAATACAATTAATATTTAAACGAGCCTCTTAAACACAGAAACTTAATTAAAACAGTAATTAACATTTTAATTCTTCATTTAGAAGTTTATATGTGTGTGTGTGTGTATGTAAGAGTACGAAATATAACAACATTTAACATGATATCTTTATATATTTTTAAATTGTTTATTTTTTGTACGTAAGAATGTTTTGCAAGCATTTGATACAATACATTGTTTTATTAAAGGAAAACTATCCATACATTTTAAAGTATTTTATTTATTTAAATTATTAAATACTTGAGCTAGAAATACTCGTTTATTCGAATGAAATAAGTAAAATAGTAGCTTAATATAGCATTTAACTATACATATTTTAAAATAACTGACCTGAACTAAACCGATAATATTCCCTAGGTAACAATTTGATGAGAGAAATAATGGTGAAGAAATTGTATTATGATAAAGTCTTGGATTTGATTCTCTTGGTTTATTATTATTTTTTTTCTCTAATTTTTAATAGAAAAAGGTATAAAAGATAGTTTTGTGAATAATTTAGTACTGAATTTCTTAAATTACTTTTTTTTTTGTTTCTGTCGATTTAATATTTGAAATTTATATGGAACAATAGTGAAATAAATGAAATTTTCTTGTAAGATGCATATCAGTGCATTTAAATCACCCTTTAAAATACCCTGTGAATTGAAAAGAGTCCGAGGTGCGGCATGATTCACATTTAAAACGGAGTCCGTTCCTTGGAGCTAACAGGACTTTTGCAGTGTTAGATTTTAAGCGCATTTTTCATTGATTTTGAGTTATCTGATGATAGAAAGATAGATTGTCAAACGAGTTTACGCACCTAAGCCAGATATTGTAAGACTCTTTGTGAGTTGTCACATAGTGACGCATCCCAAGCTCATCATTCAATCTACCTTCGCATGAAAGAGTGAATCAATCATGCCCTAGGTTTGTCAAGACTCATACTTGCACATCCTCTTCGACGCTCGGGTTCGCTATTGCTATAATTCTCATCTTGCTAAAGAGAATATTCTTGTATAACTAGAGATGTACTCTTTAGGAAGCGTTAAATTAGTCTTATATCCATCTGGAGTAAGTCTAAAGTTTGAGCTCTACCAGTTCCCAATATATAAAATCGTTTTGATTCGAGTCACCGGCAATCATAAAAAATATGCATTACAGTCTCCTCATGATCCCAACACAGGCGATAGTCCACAGTTTAGCTCTCTTATTCTTTTCGGCATAATTCTTGGCTTCAATAACCTGGAGCGCTCTGCATTGTTAAGATTGGCACAGTATAATGTTGCCTCGTCAATTGATCAATGAAAAATAGCCAGTTTTACTGATGCCAAAGCTATTCCAATGACAGACTCAGGCCCAATAGGTCAGCAATTTCATTTCCTTCTATACCTTGATGATCTGGAACCCACATATGAACCATACGATCATTATTAGAAAGCAAGTTTCGTTCTTCCAGTTTTGTGATGTCTACGTGAAATAAAGCGAAATGTTTTTGGTGCCTTTTCAATTCACAGTGTAGGGCCATTTCATGTTAATTTTGTACAAATCAGACTTTTGAGCTTAAAATGGGTTTGTTAAAGAAAAAAATCGAATTTAAAGGCATTCTTAGAATCATACCAAGATTTTCTTTCAAATAATCTTCATTATCTCAAAAGACACCTAATCAAGTCCTTACAATAATGATTTTCATTTAAGCACTCATTCATTTAAAAAAAATACCAAAAACTTTACAAATATATTTTCTTTACCTTACCTCTTCTTCTTTATCTTCTCTTATTTCTGTTACAGGACACCACTAAACTTTACATATAATATTACATTGTAAAAGATATTGTTTTATTATTTTCTCTTTAAAATAAATTTTCTTATATGTACTTTTTTGTTGTATACCTGCTAAAACATGCAAAACTTTATCTGTTAGGTATATATTAAAGTTTACTATATGCAATTTCTGGATAAAATTGATAAAAGACGTTTTATGTGTTTTGTCTCTAAAGTTTTTATTTCAACATTACATAAGTTCTCCTTTTTTTGGGTTATTTTATGTGTGTGTGATATGTTCAAATAATAACAGTAAAATGAAATGAAATAAAATAAAAAGAAATAAATGTTGTGAGTTAGATCGTTTAAATTTTTGTTCATTTGAAATAAAATCAAATTATTTTAGAACAGAGAAATCTTTATTGCGATTAGTTTTTCCATATTTGTGGCTTTTTTGGCTTGTTTTAATATGAAAGTTTGTGATTGAAAAAGTTTTTTTCTTGTTATATTGGAAAATTATGATTGATTTCAAGGCATAATGAAAGAAAAACCGAAAGTTCGTTGAGTCTTGATTAAATTTATTCATTTTCATTTTAGGTGCATTTCAAAACATTTTCAAGGCCTACAGCTAATATCAAAATCATTAATATGAAATTGCTTTCTAGAAATTTCTCGCATTGAAACGTGATTCTTTTGATAACGCACAGCCAACTATAAATAATTGACTTTTCTCATTATGCATGTTAACAAAAGTTATTGTAAAAAGTGTTTCCTTGCATTTTATCACATGTGAGTCGTTCATAACAGATTTTTATATTTTTATAAAAATAACAACAGAACTTATACTCTTAAAGTTAATAGTTTGTTCGTCAAATTAAAAAGTTTTTCAATTTTCAAGGAATATTATTTCATTTTTTTTTATTTATTATATAAATTTAACTGGAAAAAACTCCTAACAGACGGCTTTTAAACATGAAATGAGAAAAAAAATGAATTCATATGAGCCCTTTCAATATTTTTCATTCAGTTTCGTTCCTGAAATGAACATTTTTAGACGAGTACTGCAGCGCTTCATCCCAATGCTCATATTGCGAATTCTCAAAACCGTTGTGGAGCTTACATGAAATTTATTCTTATGCATCTCCATTCACACAACCATTATTTTGATTGTTATTTCTTTTTATTTGTTATGAAAAAAAAACGCTTGTTTTTTTCCATTACAGCTCGTTTTTTTCTCATCATGCACTAATGCTTTATTGCCTTGAAAATAAATGTATAAAAAAATATACATTTTCTTTTTACTTTCACACATAAAATACATTTTCATTTATGAATCAAATAAAGTGTGGCATCAGCAAGTTGTCGAACATGGAAAAAAATTGCCATTTTTTCTGTTGTTGTTGTCAAATCGTTGAACGAAAGAACAAAAAAAAAACGAAAACATGGAACATTCGTACCAGATGTTGCACTTTTGTAATGGAAAATGTCTTTTTCATTAAAATATAACAAACAAAGAAAAAAAACAACAAAAACATACAAGAAAGGAATGAAAACAGTGAATTTAGTTTATTTTTCATTTTAACGGAATTTAATTTTGTCTTGAAAAATAATGTTTCAATTCTTTGAATGACAAAAAAGAGAAAATGTGTCATTCCTTGAATTTTAATTTGTCTTATGCACCACAGAACGTAGCTCCTACTGCATTGTTTCTTATCCAAGTAAGATAAGCAGCAACTTTCGTATTGACGGCGGGTTTAGTTCCTCCGCAACTTCCTCCGTAACTCACAAGTAAAATAGTGTAAAGTTTATTGTAGCGATAGTACAAACTGCCACCACTATCATATTGACACGTATCTTTCCCGGCAGTGTATGTACACAATTGACCACTCGTTACATCTGTCATACCTCGACTCTTACATGTGGTTACATCCATTGTATTTAATTGAACGGTTCTGAGAACTGTGGATACTGGCCCTGCAAATGATGTTGTTCCCCAACCTGGTGCATCCAATATAACATTATTATCAAAGGCATTTATGGCAAATCCATATGGAAGACATGCGGGACCAACTCCTGCATTATATTGAATTTCACTTGAGGTTTTCAACAAAGCAATATCATTCACATTTGTAACTGAATTGTAAAGACCATGTTTGACAATTGACGAGATGCGATATAAAGCCGAATATGATGTATCTGAACCTGTTGTGTAATCGTGATCACCAACCAGAGCTCCCACATTCGCAGGTGTTGCAAGTGAACCAGTAAAACAATGTGCTGCCGATAGTATGTAAAAAGGGGATATGATTGCACCACCACAAAACAAAGAATTACTCAATAGATTAACAGTACCAACCATTGAAATGTACTCATTCACGGCTGCTGTCCGACCACCAACAATTTTACTCTGAAATTAAATGGTTAAATTAAAACACGTGTAATGAAATGTTTCTGATATTTCACTCACCGAAACACTCCAACCACAATCACAGTTCAACGTAAGTGAACATGTAAATGATCCGGTGTTATATGAGCCAGATGTATAAGCTAATGTAAGCTTATTGAATCGTGATGTTCTTTGAACGGATCCAGTTCCACAGAGATATTCGCTACCGAGAAGTTCTTTACTTCCATCTCGCATAACATAAAAATATTCGTTTGCACAGTTGTTATTTGCGTCCTATTTGAATAAATATTTTTAGTATTTGACTTACTATGATGAGTTACGCCATATTTAGAATATTTCAATATATTGTGATTGAAATTCAAAATAACCAGAAATTTCTGGATAAAATTAATCAAAACTGCTTTCATGTTTTTTCGTTTTTAACATACCCGATAAATTTTGATGCTACAAGATGCTGTTATTGTAAATCCTTGGGGTGCTTGTATTTGATACCGACATGATGTGCCTGCACCATAATTAGAACTGTAATTTGGTGAGCTTACAGTTGTAGATGTGCCTGCTGCAAGAACAATTTGTCTGTCACAACTTTCGAACCAGGCGTTTACACTTGTTGGTAAAATAGTCGTCAATGCAAATCCAATGATTAATAGAAGCCCTGCACGAAAAGACAAATGATGAATGATTAGTAGAAGAACAAAAACAATTATACCACAACAACACAAAAAAAAACACATATTTATACACATACAAGGACCAAGAACAATAGTTGTGTGTAAGTGAAAAATAATACAAGACTCGTTTAAATAAAATAAATTGCTACGATGAACATAAAAGTGTAATATCATAAATTATATTTAGTTGCTTGTTTGCGTTTCGATACATATGTGTGAATGTGAGTATACTTTATTTGCTTTTCAATTTTGCAGAAACATGCACATTAAAGACGGGCAAAAATTCGTTTATTGAAAAGCAAAATATGGAAAAAGGAACAAAAGAATCAATAAACATCGATTTGTTATGTTCCAGACACTATTTGTTCTTCTCATATATGCATTGCCTGCACACGATTGCACATTATTTGTTATTTTATATTATTTTTATTATTATTTCTCCAAGTATCTGAGTATAAGGTTTCCTTGTTTACTCAAGTAAATGCAATAAATTTATATTATACTGATGATATCACACTGATATTACCCATTTTACTATTGAACTGAACACAATAACAGTAAGATGAAGAAAATGAAGTCAGTTTTGAATAAATATTGAGTTCGCTTGTTCAGAATTTACATTTCACTTCAGATACAAGATAATGAAAAATATTATTGAGTAGAAAACTTGCCAAGTTTATTTAATTTCTTCATTGCACCTGAGAAGTTATTTTCAATAGTTTTAAGAAAAAAATGCTCCACAACAATATCAATTAATATTAATTACTTCGAACACTTTAGACATTTAGTTGAAAACTGATATTAAATCGGTAAATTTTGTTTTTGATATATATTTGATATTTGAACAAATTTAATTTTGTATTTATTGTTATTTTCAGTATAAATTTTTAATGAAAAATTGAGAAACTTATCGTCAGAAGGTTAAGAAAAGTGCATTTTAATAGATTTTCAAGTAAAATTTATATTTTTCAAAAAGCCAATACGCTGCAGCTCAAAAAGTTTGCCTCATTTTTTCTTTCTTTTTTTGTTTTACTTGGTCGTGGATTATCTGAAGTGGCGGATTGGCCATTTGGGCAAACTGGCAAATGCCATAAAGGCCACAGTCAATCGTCTTGTAAAATTTGAGTTTAGGATAAATTTTGAAGAAAATCATACAGAATGCCAGGGCCGCCGTTAATAATTTTCAATGCACCCCTGATTATCTGGGACCAAACTGACTCTAATAACCGTATTATTGTTCTGTTGAATTATTTGGCGAAAAATGATGACGAACAACAAAACGTCTGTAAAAGTGTATTTTTCTTACGAAATGCGATAAAAATAACCAGAGTTTTAGTTATTTGTGTTTGATAAATAAATTTCATCTGAGCAAATATGTTGGCATAAGATTCTAAACGGAAAAATTTCATAATTATTTTTTTCAATAATTTATTCATGTAATTGAACTAATTCAAATATTTTGATTTGCTGTAGAAGATCAATGAGGAAAAACACGTGTATTGAAAAAAATAATCTGAAATTGGCGCTACGTCAATTTATTTAACCTGGGTCTGTTGAAGAATTGCTTTCAAGGTTTGTTTAGGGCCGTTATGATCTTATGCCATGTCTTAATTAGCCCGATATCTGCCAAAAAGTCGGATATGTCGATATCTGACAAACAACTACTCAGATATCCCATACAAAATGCATAGAACGATATCTCACTTTCAACACAGATATCAGATATCTGACTAGATATCCGCGTGAACACCTGATTCATGCGTGAATTTTTATTTCACTTTCCACTTTAAGACCGCGTAGTGCCCGAACGGTTCATCTGAGACCCAAAGTATGTTCTAGACTTATGTTCGTATTCAGTGTGGGAGTGTTTATGGATCAAAAAAAATACAGGGTGTCCATGAAAAACTCGATTTTCCAAAAATATTCCGAGAAAATGGAAAATTATTTTCATGCTAAAATTTTTGTCTCATCATTCTGAGCAACTTTGCCGAAGACACCCCATACCTAAATCAAACAGGAAAAATTTTCTTCAAAACAATTTTCTTTTTTAAATGCAAAAAATTAAATGGACAATATCTGATCAGCTGTTAATTTTTTGTAGTTAAGACAGGTATAGATATCTATGTCAGATATCGATATCCGAGGTCAGATATCTCGCTAATTAAGACATGGCATTAGATCTTGTACGATGCCATCGATCCAACTTCTTTTGACGCACCTAATACCTCAGGGTCGTTCAGGAAAAGCGCAGCTGGGACTCGGTTGGGATCCATTCGTGCCAAATGACCTGTCCATCGAAGTCTGTTGACTTTTATAATTGCAATCATGTTTGATTCCACAAAAAAACCGCTCAAACTCCTAGTTGAAATTTATTCTCCATATGTACACCTTTACCCACGACAAGTAAGATGGGACGGAAACTTGCATTAAAATGACAGTAACTGCTGCTCAGTGAATGAGATTGAAATTAAAAAACTAAAAAATAAGAAGATTACATGCACAAATAATTCAAAAGGAAAATTTAAGGTGAAAAACATTACCTAATCTCTTTACCATTTTCATTATAAAAAATTCACAATTAAATTGACATGACCTCGTTTTTTCAAGCACATACACAGTCATAGTCTTATCATCTCTCATTTTATATACATTTATAATTATGTTTACCGCATCCCATTTAATCTCATCACTTCTCTTTTAATTATTAGTAAATACGTAGTAGATAAGCTCGAAACTTTCGTTAATATTATTTGTGTTTGGGGATTTTAACATATTATGCATACATGTATCAAATGTGTGTGTGTGTGTATTTTGAGATAATTAGTACTCTTATTAGATTTCCACAAATTTTAAAGTTTTTAATGCATCATCTCTACAGACAAATATTATTTTACTCATACAATATTTAAAACTAACACAAAAAAAAGCATACAAAGCTTCATGTTAACAAAGAGTTTTAATGTACCTTTTAAAAAATTGTTTCACATAATATATGAATGTGGTCTGCAGTAACTATTGTATTTTGACTCAATTATGGTTTTTACAATGGCAAAAGTAGAGTAAAAGGACATATGCCGTAATTTTTTACATTTAACTTGAATTTTGTATAAATTTGAGTTCATTTATTGTAGAACTATTGTATTTTAATTATATTGTCATACATTTAGAGTCATTTTTAATGCTATCAAGGGCGTTTTATATTATAAATGTATGTTTTACACAAAAGAAAAGACATATTGAGTGTATCGTATATATAATTCAAATAATAATAATAACGAAGAAACAACCCTTTTTTTTCTTAACATATATTTGACTTGCTATTATTGTTGTATAATAAAAAAGGATTCACTTTCAAGAAGGAGGACATATATGATGATGATAATAAAATGAAAACAAGAACATTATGTGTTAGTTTTAATGTTAATGATGCACATACGTCTAACTCAAGTCTAATACTAGAGATATTTTGTGTGAGATGTTGTCATCACATAGCAGAAAAAGGAAGAAGAAGAAGAAAAACGAAAATTTACATATTGTTTTAGTTTTTAAAAGGATAAAATTTTGCAGTTAAATTAAAATAATATGTGTAAGAGTGTTAAATAAACATTATATGACAAAACTTTGTCGTAAAATACGGTGGTGTAAATTTCGAGGTTCCATGAAATTCCTTGAAATTGATTTCACTTCAAATGACTATGAAATTGCAGGATTCAAGCCTTACTATGAAAATATGCTCCTTGAATTTTTAGTAATTTTTTATCATCATTCCACTCTCGATTTGAACATTGTCACAACACATGTGAGTGATAAAATGAAAATAACACAATGAACCATTACACTGAAATTGAATTTATTCTGCTTTTGACCAATATATTTTTGGTTTGAACAAAAACTTTATCTTCTTCTAGGAATTTAAAACACACACACACATTCATACAAAAAAAACATGCAAATTTTATCTAAATCTGAGAAAATACACTGAGAATGTTTAAAATACGAAAAATTTGCATATAAGATATGAAAATTCGCATGACATTCAATGGGAAAAGAAAAGTTTTAACTGTATAATTTTCAAAAGAAAATTACAATTGAACAACTTTTAAGATTTCGTTACCCATAGGAAAAATATAATTATCGTACTAGAATCTTGCAAATAGCTTTAAAAAGCATTTCATTTATGCAAACATTTTCCTGCTGCGTTTGAAATTGAAATTTATCTCAAACCATTTGTTATATCTAGCAAAAAGTTATAAATTTCACTCATAACGTCAGACACCTCAGGTTGAACCGCATACTCCATTATCAAATTCTCAAACATCAGTTCAAAATTGGTTCACAAAAAAAAATATGAAGACATAACACAAAAATGTTATATATAGCAAAGTGATGGTGTTTTGTTAAAACATGCATACTAATCACCTTGTTTTAATTTAACAAAACTTTTGTTTATGTGTTGTTTTTGTTTCTATTTTGTGAAATAACATTATCTTTGTATTCATAGTATTCAAAAAGCCACACTGTAAGAAATGAACTAAATTAAGAGTTTCCCTTTTTTTTGTGCTCGTCAAAAGGCATTTAATATGTGTATTGTATTCGAGATTGTAAATGTCTATTATGGGAATATGTAATAACGTTTCTTTAGTGTTTATGTGTGTAAATTTTTAGTGTTATGTTATGTTTTGTTGTGTTACACTTGTTTTGTTTGTTAAATTTAACACTTTTGTGTAAGTATGCATATGACTGACATGTAATTAGATGTTTTGTATTTGGGTGTACAAATAGAATTTGGAAAATTAGGTTCGTGTGAGGCTCAATGCTTTTAAACAAACTAAACAAGTGAATTCCTAGAATTATTATTTGAATTCAGTTTTGCTTAACACACAATGCGGTTGGATCATTGTTGTAAAATGCTTTAAATTAGCGGCTTTATTCCATTTGCGTCGAAAGCCTTACCCTGCTTTGGCTGTTTTGAAGTTTTTAATGAATTAATTTTAGATATGTGTCCAAAACTTTCTAATCTTTGTTAACATACCAGATGTTGTTTTATTGAAACATGTAATAGCATAACTGGCGTAATAAAAGGTTGATAAATCCTGACAAATCAATAGAGGATGCCCATTACTGGAATACAACGGTAGCAAGCGTTTCAAAAAACACTATTTTATGTATATAATTTTTTCATGGACTCATTTGCAAAGTAAGGCTTTGAAAAGCGACCACAAACAAAAATTGTTCGCCAAACCATATGCTTGTGAGCGAAAGAGTCAATTTTTCTATATATAATTTTTTACATTTTTTTTATAATTAGAATAATAATATGCATAATAGTATAATATTCAAAGAATTAAAAATGTTAAAATTCCTGTACGAGCACTTGCTCCTTTGGATTATAATAAATTAAATAAATAAATAAATATATTTGAAATACCTCCCCTTTGTTTGACAAAATCAAGGTTACTTACTTTAATCCAAATCATGGATTGATATATTTGGGTTGCGATTGAGAGTCAAAGGAGCCTTCTCAGCTTATTCTGAGTCTTGAAATCACTCTTACGACCTCACCTCGATTTTATTTATTCATTTCATCAAGTAATGACTACAATGAGAATCAAAAATCCCTCTCGAAAGGTCCTCCTAAGGGCTCATGTTATGTTATGATAGCGTACTAGCCAGGAATCGAACGCAGATTCCCAAGATCACCTCAGCCACTAGGGGCTCATTTGATACTCACTTATATTTTTGTCTTATAATAATACTTAAATTAATCTTAAAGTTTTTTTTTAGAATTGACTAGAGACATGTCTTGACACAACCTATTGTAAAGAGTCCCACAACGATTAATGGGATTGTTTGCTTCGTATCGTGAGTTTGACTTGACTTCCTTTAGTGGACGATGTGCTCCCAAATTGTATGGTTCATTTCTAATTCTGACTTTATCTTTGATAGGTTGTGAGTTAATTTTATTATTTAAGACGTAAAAAATTAATGAGCAGCAAGCAATCTGTTGACGATCTCTGATAGTGAGCAAGTTCAGTAAGTTGAGGTGATGTTTATAGGGAGGAAGACGAAAATTATATTGCCAATCTTGGTCTCTTACGCGCGCTTTATGCAAAGTATAATTCCTTATAATTATTCGTATGTGTATAGATAGCGGAAAAATTATAACGCGCTCTGTACGTAAATTATAAGGAATTATACCTTGCATAAAGTAGTAGTTAGGCAGATGGTCTCTTAGACTTGCGATTGTTTGTTTGGTTTCTTTAAAGTATAAAACAACATTTTTTGGAGTTGCTCACGATGCATTTGTTCTTTTACCTATTTCATAATAAGAGATAGAAGGCTTTTGCAATTTTTCTTCAAGAGATCACATTTTGCTAATTTTGTTCAAAATTCTTAAACAAATATTTTCTACAGATTTAAACAAATGATTTTCATTCTATTCATTACAAAATTATTTCAATATTTGATGAACTTAAAAATCGAGTTCATTCAAAGCCAATTGAATTTGCATTTCAAATACAGCCAATAAATCGATTTTAATTTATATATTAAAATAATTTTACTTTGTAAATAATTTGATTGTCATTGAATTCATGTTTTTGGTTTTGTGTTTCTGTTAGGCAATCCAATAAAATTTCATTTGATTATTATGATTGTTATTTTTACTCAAAGCGTATTGATTGGGATAGAATTTGTTTGGAATGTGATTTTGAATTACCAATTTTGTTGTTTTAATTTAAAATTTTTAAAGTTGAATAAATCAAAATGGACTTCATTACAAGCAGATAGAAGAAATTATTTCCATGAATTTTTATGACTTAACACTTAGCAAAAATGTACGAAGTACCTTTCACATCTCAATCAGATTTTAATGTTTCCTTTAATCTTGATTTTGATTCGAAAGTTAATTTGAAAATAACAAAACCATTACAATCGTAATAAAAACAATTTCATTGTATTTATTTTTAGAAAAAGAAAATATTTTTTCAAATAAAATAATACACAAAATATAAATTTTTACAATTTCAGAAGAAAATTGTTTTTAACTGTCAGTTATATTCATACAAATTTTTTCTTCTTCATCTCTGTGTTTCATTCAATCCTTAATTCGAGCTAAAAGTTACTTTGTTGGAGTATGAGATGAAAATAAAGGATCAGAAATATTTTCATCGTTGTTATTATTTTTATTATTATTATTATAACAATAACAGTGTGTATGTAAAAATTGTTGTCATCAACATTTACGAAGAGACAGGCAGAAAAATAAACCCAAAATACAACAAAAAAAAAATATTTTTATTTAACACAGAATATCAGAATTACAGCCATAACTGTCTGTTTAAATATTCAATTAAAGAAGAATTTATATCAATCGTTTAAAGTTATGTGACTAGATAAATTTTATAAGCGTGTATCAACCCTTTTTCTTCTGTAAGCTGCTGTGTACCATGTATTTAGAGGCATCACATTTGTGTATTAAAATATGAGAAAAAATATTAGAATCTCTTCGTTTTTTTTATGTTAAATTTAAATTTTTTTGTAAATAAAAAACCTTAATTTGGTATGAAATATATATTTTTTTTGCTCAAAAGGATCCTTTTCAAAACGCCACTAGCAAAAATGTGTGTTTTCAATGTAAGCAAAGCGACATTTAATAGATTTAAATGATTGGGACATTTCATTTTGAGTTTATTATGAACAAAGGTATATCACACAAAAAAAATGTGAGTAAATAATTTTACTTTTCTTCATTTTTTTTCATTTCGTTCAGATAAGTTTCTCGCTACAAATACTGTTAATGGTACTCACTTGATGCTTCTTTTACTTGCTTTTTTGTAATTCATTCATTCATTTTTCCTTTCAGCTTTGTTGTAAAATGTGTCTTTTAAAAAGCAGTATAATAATTTATGCAATATAAATTAGAAAGATGTCTTATAAAGATAAAAATATCTTCACTAACATAACATTTAATATTCGTGTCTTCTTTTTTTTTGTTATTTAAGGGTGTACTCGTCGTTTGAATGGTGAAGTATCAAAAGTCTTTAAGTTAAAAATAACGATAACATTCACCAAGTTTATTTTTTAATCTTTGAAAATAATTTACCCATCATTAAGTTTGTGTAAAAGTCCGTGGAGGTGGAAGTAAGTTGCGTTTAAATATCATCCTTAATTTTGACAAGTACAAGGAAATGCTTTGAATTGAGACGCATAAAATCGTGTTTTTGTGATTTTTGTCAATTATTTTCATGGAAATGACATTCAAAGAAACCTCCTCGTTATTCAAATTTAATTTTGGCCAAAAAATTTTGAAAGACGGTGTTGTTAAAATTTAGATACAAATTAAAGTCCTCATTATTTGAGTGTCGTTTACATTTAACTACTCATCTTTTTTACGGTCTTGTAACAAATTTTTATGATAATTATTTTATTTCAACATTAATTTTGTTTTTTGGCTTTTAATTCAAATAAAATGTTAGATTTTGATGATTCCTAACGGAAGTTAAGAGACAAAGTTTTCGCTTGAATTCACTTTCAAATGACTCCCATCAAATATTTTGTGTAATTTTATTCAAAATTTAATTACATTACTTATCTTACATTTAATTTCAGTATCACGATTCTTGAAGTACTCATTAAATGTTTATTGTTTCTTAATTATACATTTATTAACTTTATATTAAAACTGAGGATGAAAAGACTTACAATGAAATGTCATCAATTAGAGCTAAAAAAGAAAAAATTGAAAAAAACTTTTAAGTTGGATTTTGAAATGAAAAATCCTTTAAATACAATAATAAATTTAATGTTTAATTATCTGTTTAATTTTGGCACTATGTAATTTTTTTTTGAACGAACAAACAAACAACATAAATTTTACTGAGTAACATTAACATTTTTACCTTAAAACACCTTCAATATAAATACTTTTGTAATTTTATAACACATTAATGTACTCAAATTCACTTGGCATGTAATTTGATATGTTTATGCTTGTCTTTTTCCTAATAAGTCTTCTCATGTGTGTGTGTGTTGGTGTGTGTTTGCTTGTTTATTGCGTTTTTTTGCTATGGAATGAAATTAAATTATAATAATAATAACATTTTGTGGGCTTCTCATAAATTTTAAAGTGAAAAACGTAATATTATTAAAAAAATTTCGTCTTTTTATAATGAAAATATAATTTTATATGGTTGAAAATGCGTAATAATGCTAGAAAATTCCAATGTCATTTATTCTTAAAATGAAAGTGACACACACACACTCTTGAAAAACACACACATATACATAAAAAAAACTTTAACATTATCTACTAATTAAAATATATTGTTTAAATTATCTTTTCATACATACTTAATAGAATAAAAGAAAAATTTATGTTCCGTCTGTGTGTTAAATTGTGTGTGTGTGTGTGTGATCGTATAACAAAAGGCGGTAAAAGCGTTTCTCTTCATAATAAAGTTAAAATAAAAGAAAATAATTAAAAATGAGGGAAAAAAGTTAATTAATGCACAAATATTTACGATTCTCGGAGTATGTACATTAAAGTTATGTCTGTCTTATTATCATAAAAGTTTCATAAGAGATAACATCAAATTAATTTATTTTTTTTTTTTTAAATGAAAGTTTTGAGTGATAGAATTAAAATAAATTAAAAAACGTTGCGAGATGTTCTTCTACGGTTTTTTTAAAGGTTTCTGGAGCATTAACAATTGCATAATGTTTTACCAAAAGCAAGGAAACGCAGAAAAAAACACTGATCAGATCAGATTTCTAGGGCGGACTTAGAAGAGAACCAGCACTCAGACCTACAGACCGGTTCATTGTACATACTCATTATCATCAAATCTGATGAAGAAGGAACCAAATCTGGAGAATCAACTAAAGTAATTAGAAGTCCACAAGACCTGGTTCAAAGGAAGGAAAGTGACCTTCACTTTTATGATGTAATCAATACTGGGAAAGTACTCACCCAGCGTGATACCACGCAATCTGGCATGCTTGGGTCATACACAAAGTTTCTACTGCAGCAGTCTCCTCTTGTTCAGAGCAGCATTTGGAAATTGGATCTCTTGAGTCAAAATGACTGAGATGATAGTTTAGAGTACAATGACCAGTGAACATACCAGCTACAATTTTGAGCTCAGTACGGTTCAATCTGATTTTAAACCTCCTCAATATGCCTAACAATGTTGCATTCACAGATTTTATGGTGAACTACTTTTTATTTTTTTCAGTTCTGATGAAAATATTGTTTCCCTCTATTTTTCACAATGAACTAAAAACAACACAGAATAAGTAATAACCCACTTAACCCTAGAATTAGTTATAAATAATCAGAACAGCATTAAAATAAAGTTAACAGAGTTAACTGTCATATTACAAGTTTCATATTTCATATTAATCTGAACTTTTTTTTTAATATATTTTTTTTAAAAAAAATTATGAGTACACTTTTCGTGTCGCAGGTTAACATAATAAAAAAATGCCAGTAGCAATTTTCACCACGAAGTCATGGTATTTCATGTCATTCGTTGTTGATCATTCTCTGATAAGAGTTGTAATGGTCCACTACTGGAAAAGAGAAAAAAAGTATAATAATAATCTAATAATACACTTTTTTTTTTATGGTGATGTGAAAATATAAAGGAAAAATAAAGATATATAAGACCAGTTACAAGCATATTTTCACTGCTTTCGAGAGGCAATAAATCTCTTTTTTTCTCGCCCTCTCAAACTCTTATTCATATATTTTTATTTTTTATGTGTGTGATGAAATTCTTCTACTTCTTCTCCTTTTTTTTGAGGTATATTTATTTACAAATTTTTTCACACTTTATCATTCTTAGCCAGTTACTAGACTTTTAGCCATTAAAAGAATAAAAATATAAAATATATACTCAAACTTTCGTTGTCTTTTTTTTTCCTTTATGAATAGAAGGAAAGAAAAAAAAATAAAATAGATTTAGCGGTTCATGGATTTTACAAACGTAAACACGTGCATATTTGAAAAGTTTTACGGTTTACCATGAGATGAGTTTACTATGAAAAAAAAAATAACAGAGGAGGCACAAAAAAATGTTAGGAGAGATAAGCTTGTCTGATTCCATCAACAAACGAATATTGTTTTGCCTGTTGCTGAACAGTAATTATTATGATTATGATGTGATGTTAATAGAGAATAACATTGTATTTTATTTTTAAAAATAATGGAATGTAAAATAAATATTTTTACTTTTAATCCTAAAGCGTTTTGAGCATAATTTCGGGTTTTTTTCAATTTTTTTCGTTAAAACAAGAGTTTTAGACTTTACTTTATATTAAGACAGTGCAAATTTAAGGCCGGCTTCATGTGCTTAGCTTTTAGATATGCGCTACGTATACACTCACACAAAATAAAAATTAACCAACGCTAACCTATGTAGTGTACACGAAGCGCATAGCTAAAAGTTAAGCACCTGAAGTCACAGTAAAGCTGTTTCACCTCTTTTCATTGAAAAAAAAATAATATTTGAGTTTTAATAGTTTTATTTACCTTGTTACAATTTAATTTTTAAATGCAATTCATATTTACATGGGAGTATTAAAAAGGTATCAATCTTACTTTGCACACATCAGTTTTTCTTTGTTCTCATATTATTATGAGATCCCTTAGGTGCTCTAAATGCATTGTAAATTCATAAAAGTTTTACATTTATTAAAATATTGCACTGTGTCACAATGAAAAGCTCAGATACAATGTATAATAAGATGGTTGTTGTCACACGTCACTTTTAATAAGATATATTATTACACATGACTGAGACTTACTCCATTTTTTATATGCATACCTCTCTTCAATGTATTTTAATATTATATTATTTTATGAGTAGACAATGATATAGTTGTATAAACTTTAAATATGAAATCACATGATATGATAACACACATACACACACATGATGAAATGTGACACAAAAGAGACTACAAAATTTTAATAAAATTCAAAAGTTATCATCAAAATCATTATGTAATGGTTTTGCATGTATGTATTTGTGTGACGTGTCATGTTAAAATTTTTAATTAGAATATATAGATAATGCGAAATTTTCATTTATGGAAAAATTTAGTATTTCCAATAGTAATTATGTTAGTAGAGATCAAAAACTGTGAGTAGAGAATCGGTAAAAGTGAACTTGTCAAAGTGAATAGTTTTCGATATATGGGAATTTTAGTGAGATTTAATTAAAATTTATTAGAATGTAATTACCTTGGAGAGATAGAAACGCGAAAGCTCTATATGTTAATTAGGGTAAAAATTATGAAAATGCTTTGAGAGGAATTTCCATAAAATCAATGGTTTTTGACATAAATATACATATTTTTTTTTTAATGGTATGCACTGCACACCATGAGCATGGCAGTTTCGAAACAAGGGAGAATACTTTAAATTTGAATTTCAGGAATAATAATCAAACTTAAGGTAACGAACTTAGGACGAGCTCTGCGCTCTTGATTTTTAGTTCATACAACATTTTTAGTGCTGCTGCTAGTTTTGAGCTAAATTGTGCTCGATTTCTTCTTTGAACTGCATTGGGGTCATTTCTGGGCTATGAGGTTTGTATTGAAGCCTTAATTAACGTCAACTTTGAAGCCTTATGATAATAATTTGAAGCCATCTTAAATAATTTAAATATACTCACCTAGACTCTACTATTTTAAGCAGCTTTAAGATACGTCTCACCTATAGAGGGCTTTCTAGCTCTGTTGTTCCAAAATACCGTAAAAATGGTCATTGATGCTGCAAATATTTAAAATTAATATTCATTAAAATCTGTAAAAAAATCCGTTTAAAATTGGAGAGACAAATAAATGAAAGGTCAGACAAAATTACACCGAAATACAGTCATTGATAATTGGAGTACTGCCAGAACAAACAGTTTTCATTGTTAGCATAAAAATCTATGCTGGTTAAATATTATTCAAATAATCAATCTTGTTTTAACCAGATTTTTCCTTTTTTCTATTGAATTCATTTTTTAAAACGAATTTCCTTCATTTCCTTTCAATATGAAAAATATTATGCACCTTAAACATGGAAAATTTTTTCTTTCATTATTTATTTTTCTTATCACAGTTGTTTGAAATTGAGATCATATTTATTTTTTCATTCAGTCATGTATTGAAATGAAACACAGACAAGACATGTAAACATGAAAAAAATGAATAGAAAAATATTTACTACTTTATGACAAATTAAATAGAAAACAAAATTTTGCTCTCATATTTTCATGCAACTTCAATTTCAAAAGCAAGAGATAATTCCAAAGATTGAATAAACAAGATAAGGAAATAGAAAAAAAACTTTACAAAACTACTTTCAACCTCAGATTTTATTTTTATTTTTTTCGTTATCTTGTTCAAATGCAAATATTAATGCATGTTCAAATGTTTTCAAGTAGAATGCGCTTCAAGTAAATCGTCTTGAAAATTCAAATTAAAGTAATTTTATGAAAATGCACTTAAATCAGTGATTCACTATAACATTTTTAAATTTAAGTACCGGAAAAAGAAAGATCCAAATATCATAGAATGAGATTTCCATTTAAAAGGTAAATTACTTTTGGGTAATAATAGTTTTATTTAACTGCATTTTCAAAAATTGTATCAAAACGAGAAAATCCAAATATCACGTTCACCCAAAAGAAATGGCAAAAAAAACTTTTCCTTGAATGATAAAATTATTAATTTTATATTTTCGGCTTTTACTTTTTTATTTATATCAAAGTACTTGCAGTTATCATAAAAATAATAATAATAAAATTATATTTTAATGCAAGTTCAAATTTAGTTGGAAAATTATTTTTTTTTAAAATAAAAATATTTGATGTAATTTGATTTCATTTCATCATTGGAAGTTAAAATTTCCTGGAGTGCTTTTAAATTAGTATAAAATTAATTTTAATAAAGTACTTTGATTTATTTGCTTTTGAAATACTCACAAAATCCCATTAAAAAGTATCCAGGTTATTTTTTCGTATCAAATTGCATTTCATAATTTTTAGTATAAATATGATTTTAAATGTTCATAATAATGCAATATTTTACAAATATGATAAATGTTTTAAAAATTTACTCGAATAATTTTATATCTTTTATGGGATCTCTCTCTCTCTGCTGTTATTGTAAGGAAAGTAGCCATCAAGTCGTGTTACATATCTAACACAATGAATGGGTATAAGCAGATGAATTTTATGTATAAAATAGCCTTTTCATGTAGAATAAAATATATTATTTTCATTATTTTAACATAGAGCCATACATTAAATAAGAAAAAAGGAAAAAAAAAACAAAATCTAAAAGTAATAAACTTAGAAATTGTTGAGAAAAACCTAAGGGTAACTAACCATTGAGAAAATTGTTTTGCTGCAATTGTAATGGAATGAACACACAATTTTAAAAGAATAATTTTTGAAACAACAACAATAAAAACAACAAAAAATTTATTGACTGCAAGGGTACAAGACGAGAAAAGAAATACATTTGTTGAAAAGGGAATTCTTTCGGGAAGTTAAAAAGTTTAAAAAAAAATACAATTTTGTGTTATTTAAAGTTAAGTTGTTCTAATAAAATCTCCTATTTTATGGATATTCGATAAGAACTGTAAAAATATCAAATTTATTGGAAAAATGCTTACCAAGGAATCAATAATGCCATTGAATAAAATGTTTCAATTTAAAATCAAGTTTAGGAGGCGAAGTTTATTCATCATTTATGGAATTGTGAGTTCAAATAAAATATGGAGCGTGATCGTGAACGATTAAGACGAGCGCATTTCTGTGCAAAGAATTCACAAATTTTATCCAAAATTTAACACTAACCGAAAAGAAATCTTCAAATATGAGTTTTATCGTTATTAAGATGAAAATATCGTTTATATCGTTTTTTGAATTTTATATCGTTTTTGGATTTTATACTTTTTGGATCAGTCAGCCATTTTGGATTAGTCTGCCATTTTGGATCAGTTGGCCATTTTGTGTTCGTCGGCTATTTTGACATTGACACAGACAGACGGACAGCCAAAATTACCGGCACTTTTAAGAAATGCGCTAAAAACGAAGAACGTGAAAATTTAACTATTTTAAAAAATTCAACATTTTAAGAAATTTGACCATTCAGAAATTCACACTCTCAACCCACGGAATACGGTTTCCCACTGGTGCCCACTGTTTTTGGATTGAGAGGGCAGAAACATTAGAATTTACTGCTATCTTGGACTTCTACGAAATTTTCACGTTTCTTATCATTTTCCACGAATTCGAAAATTTAAACAAATTTTTCAAAAATATATATTTTATATATATTTATAAAATATAGATATAGGAAATGTCAGCCACTTTAACTTGTGACCTCAGCGTGACCGTTCTGCTACTTACAAAAAAAATGCACTTAATGTCAGATTACGCTACTTAAATCTCTTTATGCAAATCCTTAAATTTTCCTGTCATATCTAAAACAAAATCATATAATAAAACAATTCCTGATTTCCTCGAACATTTGAATTGAAGCAATGACTTTCATTTCCAATTGAATTGCCATTAACTTCAATTACTATCCAATTATCATGTAGTAATAAAATCTTCTCATTTCAATTTTCTCTTTGTAATTGTTTATTTTCATTTATATTTATTTAGTTTTTCACCAAATACTTAATATGAGGATCATCACATGTAAGGGTGTGTGTGTGTGTGTATAAAATAAAATTGTTTTCCTGTATCTTTTATTCGTATTTTATTCTTTTATGTTTCACACTCTTCTCATTCCAATCACAATGTGAATTTTATCGCACAAACATTTCAAAATCTAGACATTGTTTGAGAAGAAAAAAGTTTTGCTTGATGTGTGCAAAAGTATGAAGAAGCAGCAATCAAATTTATTTCATGAAGTCAACAATCAATGCAATATAAATAAAAAATTACACTGAAAAATTTGTATGTGCTACTGTGGTGTGTATTTTTAAAAGAAATATAAGAATAAAACCATGTGGATGATTTCTGCTTAAAAATATTCAAGCTGTACACGATATTTTTGTTCATGTGATGTGTGTGTATGAATGAAAATATGGGTGAAGCACATTTTTTTTTTCAATAATAATTTCTCTTATTATAGACAATACAAAATAAAGCCCAATGACACAAATATGCGATGATGATGAAAATAAACTTTGTTACGACTGCATGTTTTGAAGTGAGGAAGCATGCGCCAAATTTTTGCAAATGTATTTGGGACCGAACAGGGTGATTCACAAACTGAAAATATAACACTTAAAATATTTTCAATGAAAAAGTATGAAAACTATTGAAATTCATAACAATTTTCACGAAATCTGGTATGAATACGAAATGACAAGCGCATTCAAAACCGGTAGTATTTGTATTTTAACACACACACACATATAAAAATAATCACCAGCATCCCGAAAATTATCAACAAACTTCGTTTCTATCCTACCATTCATGTATTTAGTTTGACCGTGGCTTTTGTAAGGAATGCATGTCCTTATAATTGATTCAAAAACGTGAGTGTGCGATTTTTTCTATCGCAAAAGAAAAAGAGAAAAACAAAAAAAAAATCAAGGAAAAATAAAATTAGATTTAAATCTCATATAAATTAATTATTATTAATGATACCATAATTTTTAATTAATATAAAATGAAAATAATTAACATTAATTACAATATAAGTAAATAAATCATTAGAAAAAAAAAATCAAAATATATCAATATTCCAATCACGTTTATATCTGAGAAAATATTTAATATTCTTGTATATCATAATAATAATAATTTTTTTTTAATAATTACTCACGGAAATAACGTTGAAACGTGCCAAAATAAGAAGATAATTGAAATCATCAATAAGTGTGTAAAAAAATATAAAATAAAATTCAAAAAAATTGATAATAATCTTCATGAATCGCGTCTGTGTAAGACAAACAATTTATATTTTGATGAAAACACCGGAAATGAGATTCATTGCAAGATATAAAAGCAGTAAAATCATAATAAAGTATGATAATTGAAAAATATAACATAAAAATAAATTAAATCACGATCAATAAAAATATAAATTTTTCTTTTAATTTTAATAAAGAGAATAGTGCACTAATGAACGAGGAGGAATGAAAATAAATGAATTGTAAATTGTTCGAGAATATAAATGAAGAAAATTGAACGAGCGTAGTGAAAATAAATTTATAAAGTTCCATTAAATTAAAAAAAAAATATTTCTTGTTCATGTTTTTAAATAAAATTAAAAAAAAATTAAAAATAATATTAAACTAAGTCAATTTTCAAAAAAACGGTGGATTTGATTGTAAAACAATTGAAAATTCTGGGAAATGTTTCAAGATCAATAAAAATAAGTAATTCAATTGAAATTGAGTGAATTCAAGGTAAATAAATAATTTTTTACTCATTTTTCTTAAAAATCAAATTCCGTGTTTTATCATCAGCATTGGATATTGAATAAAATATGATAGACGGGAATAAAAATCAATTTCTTGTCTTTTTGGTTAAATTTATGGAACGTTGATTTTTATTTTGTCTTTTATATACTTCAAGTTTTATCGTAACACAGAAAATACCGCCAGAACCAGCAACAACAGTATGCCTCATTTAATCGAAAAATTGCCTAATTTATTTTAAATAATTTTTGATGTCTCTCGTCGCTTTTACAAAATACACCAAGTCTGTCGATATCAAGGAAAGATATGCGTTTGAATGAGGGATTGTAAATGTGATGATTGGCAGTATACAGGTTTTGAATGTCCTTGATCTTTTTCGGGCTTGAATGATGAGTGAATGAATTAAGTTGAACCTTATCAATGGCAATTTCACACTTAAAATTTTTACCCACATTTTTTTAGGGCTAGAATTACTTTGCTGACCAAATGAGGTGTTGAGAGCATTTTAATAGGGAGCTAACCCTCGTGTTTGACCCAAGAAATTTTCATGAAAAGCTGTGAGCTCGAATCAGCTCAACTCAGCCTTTTCAAATAAGTATTTGACCAGTTCCGTGTTAAACTTAGAACGTGAATTTTCTAGATTACTTTTTAAGCCTTTAAATTTAATGTGGCGAGAATATCAGGACAGTCCAGTTTGTCAGAGAGCAAGTCATGTAAAACTACAACTTCTGCAATAGAACGACGAATGGACAACGATTGTAGATTGAATGTCTGGCACATCTTCTTGTAATTAAGGTTCGAATGATCACGAAGTACAGCACGCATGAATCTGTTTTGAACTTTCTCCATTTGTGTGTTGAAAAGCTTGTAATGAGGCGACCTGATCACACTACAATACCCCAACACAGATCGTATGAAAGTGAAGTATAATGAAAGAAGAACTTTCGGGTTTCGAAATTCCGACGACTGTCTTAAGACAAATCCAATCATCGATTTAACTATCTTAACTGTTCAGAGTGAAACCAAAATATATAACCGATCATCCCACACTGATTCCATATTACAGAATTCATTCTAGAAAGTTACTCATAGAAACACACAAACACACCATCAATCTCCAAACTTTCACTTGATCCATTTATATCCCACTTATTTTATTTTTTCGGCTTTCTTGATTGTTTATTTTTTGCTTATCTTGTTTTTTTCCTTTCACTTTTTTGGTTTTTGATTATATTTAAAATTAACTGACAATCTTACATTCCAGACAGTTTATTCTTAAAGATTTTCAACGATCCATGACAAAAACAAAAATTTATTTAAATAAATGTGGGGTAAAGGAAAAACTTTTCTCAGACAAAAACAGGTTTATCATCATTTAATATTATTATTATTATTATTGTTTTCAGTGAAAATAAAATGAAAAAAAAAAAACAAAATAAGATAAAATACAATAAAATTCTATTACAGATGTAAAGACACTTAAAATATTTTTATGTAGCTACTTTAACCGTAATATTGTTATAATACACTGAATATAATAAAAATCATATAAAATCGTATCAAATGATTTTTTGGCTCATATACTTCCTTATATAGCTGAATATTTGCGCTTATTAAAGCTCTTTAAGAGGAAATTTTTTAAAAATAAGAAACAAATTTTTTGAATTGAAGCAACTTTAAAGGATATGATTCAATTTAATAAAAAATTTATTGCTATTCATCTCTTATAAAATTAAACATCCGTTAAAAATCATTTTTTTTTCTTTAAATTTCATTTCAATATTAAAACTTAAAAAAAAAGAAAAAAAATACACCTACAACGAATGTTAAAGTCAGACAACCATTTAATTTTATTTTTTTTTAACTTTAAGCTTCAATCACAAAAACATTGTGTGGGCTTCTCTGGATAAAAAAAAAAATAAATAAAATAAAAAAAACGCTCCAAACAAAAACATCCATCATTACAGTAAACAATTTTCATTATATCAACATAATTTAACATAATTTTAATGAAAAACACATTATAACTAATATAAAATAAAATAAAACAAATAATAATAATAATCACCATCATCATTATTAACACAAATAAAAAAGTTATTATATTAAATGATTATTATTATTATATTATTATTATAATAATAAAATTATGATTGTGATCATGATTATGATGAATGTTTATTTTAATAATAATATTTTTTTTTTGTTATACATTTTTTTTTTATTTTATTATTATTATAATTAAAATAACAAACAGTCGTTAAGTATTTTCAAACAAAACAAAACAATGCAAAAAATTATTTACACATTTTAATTTTTTTATATTTTTTTTAAATTTTATAATATTATTGCTGTCATTGTATGACAAGGGAAAGGTTCAAAAGGCTAAATGTCATTCATTTTGTTTGTTGTGCTTTTCTCGCCCTTGTATCTTAATGTCTTTTTGCAGAAGAAAATAAAAAGAATTCCGTTGGTGTGTGTTTGATGAGGAATAAAATGAATGATTTTGACATGTTTGTACAAATACAATAAATGAAAGAAAGAAAAATTAAATGGGCTACAGTTTCCGACAATTGTATTTCATTTCATATCATATTTTATTTTTGTCTGAAAGGAATTTGTATACATTTTACTGATTTGATTTTATTTAATGCTGTGTTATGAAAGGATTAAAGGAAAATTTTTTGAATGTGAAAAAAATTAAGAAAGGGTTTTAATGCAAATGAATGTAAGACAAATTCAGTTTCTTATTAAATTTGAGTCTTACTTTTTAACATGAAATTCATCTTAAAGATCACTTTTTACATGAAATTTAATTGCATTAGACTTGTTTTGACCTTGAAATTTAGTTTTCTGCCATTCCAACATCAGATCAGATTTTTAGGGCGTCCACAATCAGGCCCATTGTACATGCCCTGTTATCATAATCAGAGGGACTTAACTTTTATCCTGTCATTCCCAGCAGTCGCCACCTTTATCTAGCCTTTAACTGGAATTGAGTACTCGGAAAATAGAGCATTTGAGATTGTAAAGTTTACTGGACGGAGCGAGAATTGAACTGCCAACCTTAAGATTGATGATCTTACACACTTACCGTACAATCCTCGCCATTCCATTATTGTAGGAACCAAAAATTTCGATTGACTTGAATTGAATGATTTTGATGAATATTTTTTTAAAATTAAAACTCGAGATTCACAAATTAAAATCCTGGTTTTAATTTTTTTTTTGAAATTTAAGACAATCAAAGCAAATTTAATTGTAAATTCACTTTTCTAATTCATCGAATCTGTTAAATATTCGTCTAGAAAACGTAAAATAATCTCTTTGTCCAATCAAAATCCTTTTTTTTTAATTTAAAATGAAATTAAATATCAATAATTTGCCTTTAAACTTAATTTGGTATTCCCTGTATTTTTTCATCAATCTCTTTGACATGTCTCATCATACAAACTAATGGCTTCCATTAGTCACAGTACAACACTTTTATACGAAAAAATCCTTCTAACATCAACGAATACAAAATTTAATTCACTTTACTGGTATGATTTCTCTGTTGGCAATATCTGTCCAGCAATAAATGATTCATTTTTCATCCATTTAACCAACCATGATCAATTTTTTTCCTCTTTTTTTTTCTTCCTATATTTCAACCAAAAGAGAATTGATTGATAAAATTCAATAATGCAAAATTAAATTTGTGATTCCGTTATGTGTAAAATCGTATTTTTCATTCTTTTATTGCTTATTTGCTTTATCTTCCATTCCCTCTGATAAACTTTTTTTTTGCTTTAATGGGCGTTGGCTTACATTTATCTCTAACTATCTATTGCTTCATTAATATTCTGACGTTTGTCTTGTTCCTTTTTTTGTGCTACGCATTTTTTGTCATTATTGTATTTAAAACATGAAAAAAAAACTTGAATTTCTCTCATTTAATCATATTAAATCTAAAAAAAAAGTTAATACACGTAATGTATATGAACATTAGTAGTTCATCAGAGGACTAATGAACGTTATAAAAACATATCAATGAATGGATGCTTTAGTGTCTGACAATCTGTTTTTAGGTATATATTTAATTTTTTGTTGTTGTTGTCTTCATTTTACAGAAGTTGTACAAATGAAGTGAAAAACAAGGAGAAAAAGAAATAGAATGAAAAGTATTTACAACGACCCTAATTAATCTAATTTCAGATTCCTTCTTCTTCTTTTTATTATTATTAGTATTTTTCCTTCAATCAACCTATCTTAGCGTAATAATGATGAGATATAACGTCTGTTTTTTCACTACAGGCATCAAAAATACAGAGAAAAACGGGATATAAAAATCTACAAATGTCTGTCTGTCGCCTCAATTCAACTTATCATTATTATTATATTTTTTTACATCTTCCTTGTCGTATTTCTGTGTCATCTTCATGTCACTCCGTAAGTCATCCAGATAAAATTTTTTAACTTTAAGTATGAGAAACAACGTGATTCAACGTCTAATTCACCAGATATACATCTTAAAAATGTTCCAGGCATCTAAACGCGTAATAATAATAATTTTCATATCCCTCAAGAAGTCACGTCCATTTATTTAAAGTAGCAGACACATTTTCTCTCTTATGAAATAATTTGATTTCAACTTTATGTACATGTATAAAAGGCACTTTTCTGGATAAATAAATCTTATTACATGCAAAATTCAAAGAAAATGAATTAGAATGTTGCTCCTTTTATACTTTACTTTGTAAAGACATATCAAAAATATGCTTTGATTTACTTTACTTTACAAAGCAACATATTTTCATCCATTTTAATAATATAATATGAGAAGGATTTCAGTTTTTGAGAGATTAAAATTAAATAAATATTTTTCCACTGGTTGACTAAACGATGATAACAACAATGTTTGTAATGTAATGTAATTTAATTGTTAGCACAAAAGTGAGGAATAACATCCGGAAAACTTTGTTCCCTCGTCAAAATGAATATTATGTGATGGGTTGTAAATGTCAAGATTTCAACAAATACAACATTGCATGGAACTTGCCTTGAAATTACATGGAACATGAAATATTATTTTTTTTTAATACGCCATTTTGTGGAACGAACAATGAAAAAAAATAAGACAAGAAAGCAAAAACATGGAAAAAGATAAAATTTAGAGTGAAAGACATTTTGAATTTAAATTAATGTACACAAATTAGTAGGATAAGAACATGTTAATTAATATTTTTGTTCCCTCTATTTTGTTTATAAAACCTTGTCGTTAAGCGAAATTTTTACATGCTTGAGTAAATTTAACGAAAAAAAATGAAGAGGATAATTTACTTCAACTAACTTAGGTTTAAAGCATATTTTGACGGTTTGTGTTCAAAAAACCTTCATTTAGTGTCATTTATAGCGGAGTTTTCAAAAACTACGGCAGTTCCAAAATAATGGAAATTCCCAAAATCGGAGCTGACCGTAGATATTTCTTAAATTCCTAAAAATCGCTAAACTTTAAGAAAGCGATGAAAATTTTAAAATTCCACGGTGATTTTTGGAGTTTCTGCGAATTTTTAAATTTCTGCGATTTTTGAAATTTTGGCTTTTTTTTAAATTCTACGGTTTTTGTAAAACTGTGAATGAAGAAAGTTTCATAGTGAATGCAGGGCGTTTTATTATCTCACATTGAGCGAAATGGATCCTTGGAAGTCATCTTTGGTCAAGTGCACGGTTTTAGTGCCTTTTGTAAGAAAAAATGCACTGCTATAGACGGTTTGTCCACAGTCACTCAATAAGTCTATCGCTAATTTTTATCCATAACTTCGGAATGGTCCATCGGAGTGAGGTCGGGTTTTTTTTTGGACAGAAGGGCTCATAAGGATAATTGTAAACTCATTAGCTATGACATTGTGCTCATGAATTGGGCTCCAGAGCCAGAAAACCGTTAAAAAACGGTTAAAAATTGCTTAATTTTTCTGTTGGTTAACGGGGCTGACTAATATTAACTTTGATTCCTTAGCTTCAAGATTGGGCTCAGGGATGGGGTTCAAGAGCCTACAGAGCCTAAAAACGCTTTAAAGCCCAAAACCCCAAATTTTCACTAAACGTCCGATTTTTCAGAAATTTTGTGATTTTATTTTTTTGTAAATTTTTCAAATATTTTTGAAAAATTCCGCAATTTAAAAATGTTTGAAAAAAGTTCCGCCGTGATGAAATTTTTTTCAAAAATTTGTAAAAATAAAGCTTAAGTATATTCAAGGAAACGAGTCCCATCGAAATGCATTTTTCTAACATTGAAGTTTTTCCTCACCCTTCATCGTAATGATTACACATCACAGCTTCAATCCTGGATCCGGTCTGTAAATTTAAAACATAAAATTTCAGTATAAAATCGTCTTATAATTTATTCCCCATCTGCAATGTGCACTGCATTCTGTTGCTGACAAACTTCTGTAACAGCACATAACTTAAATAAAATTGTGATTTAATATTCCATTTCATTCAGAATAAACCTTAAATACATAACCTACGAAATTCATATGGTAAAATAATTAGAAGCTAGAAATAGAGAAAAATTACTAGAGAAGCAAAAAGTAAGAGGAAATGTTAAAGGAAACATGTGTGAAGAAACCGGATATAACAGAAGTGTGTGTGTACTTAAAACCATAGAAGCATGTAATACACCTACAGACAAGACATTTATACATAATTTACAATATAAATTTTCCGTCTTATTCTTCACATGTGTGTGTGTGAATGTAAGTCTGGGAGGAAAATCAACAAAGCACAAATGAACATCTAGCATTTATTTCTTCATAATAGAAAATCTTATGTCTTTCGTCCTCGTCGTGTTTTTCTTACTGAATAAATACATTGAAAATGAAAACATGATAACTGTAAATTAGAATAAATGTGTGTATATAAAATAAATCTTGAAACGTAAATGGGCAAATATACGATAAACGTACAACAACAACAACAATAACAAAAATATACATAATTTACACGCAACAGGAAATGTAACAGTCTGGTTATGTGAATTGGGATTGTTTTGTAATATATTTTGCTCAAATGGTAAAACGTTTAAAGAGGTGGTTGGAAGATGGGTGGTTGATGAATTTATTTCCGAATAACGACGAGTGAAAGTGTAAATAATAATAATAAAAATAATTTGAAGGGAAATTAATTAACAGAATGTGACATGTGAGGTTGAAATCTTGTCTTGAAGAATTCGAATGTGAAATATTTTTTGTTGCTAATTTTTGGCGGTAAGATAAATGCGTTGTTTTTTTTTCATTTACATTTTCTTCGTTTTATTTGATTAAGTATATATACATTGTATTTTTTTAAACAATGATACCACATCTCATGGGTGTTAAAGATAAATATTTGAAGAGAAAACTGACGATAAATTAAATTGTAACCTAATTTATCATTTGGGTACATCTGGGTCGACAGTTGTTATTTTTTCGTGTGAATTCATGTTCCAAAAAAACAAACAAATAATAAAATAAAAATTGTATTTCAATGCCAAACACAACAGATACTTGATAGAGGTATCTAATTAAATATTTATGTTTTGGTACCGTTGTTTGTCTGCCCTTTGGTTATTTCATTTTTAACATAAATGTTAATCTTTGCTAACAGACAAATTTTTTCCATATAAAATATATAATAAACACACAGTTACAAATGAGATTGAATAAAAAATGTTTTCTTTTAAGGAAAGTTTGCCCAAGTGATTTAAAATGAAAAATGTAAAATACCAAAAAATTTATATGTAATTGTGAAAGGTGCGCGCCTCAGAGTAGAACCTAATTATCAAAAAAGGAATTTTTCGTGTAGCATAAGCCGTAATTTTTCTTTGAAAAGAAAATTTAACTTTTGGCGTAACAAGAGTTACAGAATAAGGAAAAAAGTCATTAGTCATTTGTTTCCTTTAAAGAAATGAAAAATAATTATTGTAAAATATACATAAATTTTGAACAGTTGAAGGGAAAATTTTAACACAGGAAACAGGATGTCGCGCAAAAAAGATAGAAGAACTTTTCTATTATAAAAGTAATAAAAATGAAATATACTTGATGATTCTATTTATATTATTATTATTCAAAAGTACAAGGAAGTATTTTTTGATAAAATTTTAAGGACTTGTAAAAAAGTTTTTGTGAAAAAATTTTGATGCTTAAAACTGGCTTAAAGTAGGAAGAAATTTGATGGTGGTACGTGGTAAGGCCAGAAACGGATTGGTAATTATTTTTGGCCCTGGTATTGGTTATTTTGACACTGATAAGAATAGATTAGATATGAACAAGTTTCCCTTAATGGTCCTATTGTGTTTATACTACTTCAGCCGAAACTTCAATAGTAAGCGCCTTTGATCTATGGTCTAACTACGTGGGACCTACAATTTATACTGTCATCTGATTCAGTCGGCCTCACATTTCACTCAGCGGCCCTTTAAAATCCCAGGCGGATTTCTATGAATTCTAAGTAAAACTTGAGCACATTTAGAACTCGAAAAACACAAATTAATTTTCATGCCCGGGACTGGATTCGAACCCCCGTCACAGGATTTATACCAATCATACCAGCCACTTAACCAACTTGGTCAACAAGCTTCCTGACGCTGATTAAATTTGAGTGTGAAGTTTTCACTGGTCAAACAGAAAATTCAAAGACAACTTTTGATTTAAATGGACCAAGACATGTTTTAGCATGAAGCACCTCCGACTGAATGCTCAGTGTATTGAATTCGTACTTCATGTAATATAAAATCTTGCCCAATTATGCTATGAAGCTTTTTTTTTCAAAAAAAACTCAAAATTCATCGTAATTATCTTTAGCTATAATTTAAATACAAAAAAAAAAATTAAAACACAAAATTAAGAGAAGAAACTTTTTCCATTTTTGTCTTAAAATAACGTTTAAATAATTTCATCAAGCATCCATAATTTATTACATCAGTAAAATACAGCACAAAGATATGAAAGCAATGAAAATGACAAGCTCTCAACTAATCAAAACAGTTTATTAACCAAAAATCTTGTAAAATGTAAAAATAAAAATAAAATGTGGGAAGCAGTACAAAATCATATTTTATCATAATATTTTTTTTTTCGGTGTACGTAGAAGCATGAAAAACTTATTTATAAAAGACATTTTAATTAATTTAATTTAATTTTTCATATAATCATGGTTGATGGTTTGTCGTCGCGTGTTGAAGGATAACTTCTCTTAATCCATCCAATTAAACAAAAATTTTGTCTTAAAATATGTGATTTTTTTTTCTCTTTATTTTTAAGAAGAAGAAGAAGAATAATATAAATTTCATTTCATTTTAGTGTGGGATAATATGATTTTAATTTTATATAACTTAAAAGTAAAGCATAAAAAAAAATTATTTTAAAACTCGTGGAAAAACTCATTAAAAATATTTTTGTTGATAAGCTTCATTTTATTTTTTCCTATCATTACAGCATTTTTTTTTCCTCATCAATATTAAATTTGGCGTTGTCGATATTTAGCTGTGATTTCCCGTTATAACTAAATATAATCTGATTTCTGATGTTAATCTTTTTTAATGGAATTCAGTATACACGTCAAAAAATTGAAACCCTAATCAATTTAATGTAAAAAAATTTGGTATTACATAAATTTATATGGTGAATTGACACATTTCGCATTTCATCGATGAAATGTAAGATAGAAAAAAAGATTTTTTATTGAAATTGAATTAGATGAGGAGTGAATTGAAATGATTTCTTAGATTATTCGGGATTTAAACAACCGTGAGTGCGTGGGTTCTCATAAAAACTTCCTGTGAGTATGCAAAATCTTCTTTTTCTCTATTATTTATCATATTTATTGAAATAATGTCGGTTAATTTCCATTATTTTATTACCATTAAATATGACATTGTATGGAATTGAACATAAATATGAAGGTTATTCAAAAAATAAATTTTAAATGAAATTAAATTCGAAATTTACTATACATCCGGTTAACTTGCAAGTGAATGAATGGCTCATCATAAACATTTATTTTTCAATTACGTGCTTAACCAATAAAAGGCACACGTTTTTGGTCATAAATTGAATAAATCATTTAAAATTGGATTAAAAAAGAAAATTAGAAAAAAATCGAGTAATTGATATATAATTTTCTGAAAAGGGCTCAAATTGATTTAAATTTCCCTTGTAATTTGCATAATTTTTCAATAACACAAAAATATTACGAAAAATTTTCAATTTCGACATCATTTTATTTTTTTTTTTAATAAAATGTTACTTTTTTTCTTTTGTATGATTGAAACCCGTTATTTTCCTTCAACGTTCACTGTTCACTTAGATACAATTCAAATGTAAATGTTACAATACAAAAATAAAATAAAATAAAATGAACAACATTTTTTGAGAGAATGAGTGTGTGTGTGTGTGTGCTTATGAGCCCATTTATGTACTTAAGTGCTAAATTGCATGCGATTAACTGTAAGAATGTTTAAGTGATTATTAAAGCTCAAAATCAATTTTTTGTTGTTTCCCTTACATTTCATTTGTATATAAATATTGTGGTGTAATTAAAACAGAATTTAGCTGTATTTGTAATGTGAAAAGTCTGTTAAATCCAGTAAAATACACATTTGGGATTACTAATTAGGTACTAATGTGTAATTTCATAGAAAAAAATCAAATGAAATGTATCATTTGTTTACTAATTATGACACAACACGCAAATGATTTCAATTAATTTCGTAATCACTGTAATTTAAAAGTATTAAAGTTAAAATGGAGACGTCTGGTGTTTTGTGACATTCATTGTCATTGAAATTTTACAGTTAAAAATAACAAAAAAAAACAACTTTCAATCAACATAAATTAGGACAACTTTATTTTCATATATAGAGGCAACAATAAAAATCGATATACACGCATTACAATATGAAAAGAAGAAATTGGGACTCATGTATCCATTCAAGCGATTGGTAAAACAATAAATCAGTTGTTTGTCTACATAAAAAAAGCATGCATAGAATGGTAACAAAAATATTTGTAAATAAATGATTGTATATTTGTCTTGTTTTTTTTTTGTTTGCTACTTTATCTGCATCCATGTCTCCTCACACTTTGTGTCATTGTTATTTTGAGGCCAAAATAAAAATAGTAAAGCTGTATTAAAATGAAATCATATCATATATGAGAGGAAAATACAAATCCAGACCTAAACCATATGTTATTTGTTCAAATGATGCAGGTACGGTTTTCTATATTTTATTTCTTTTATTTTTTGGGAAAACATATTTTCCCAGAATAATAAATTGTTATATCGATTTTGGCCTAGCATTGCTTTGGTTATGTAATATTTATGTTCATCTGAGGTTCGAGACACTTTACGTATTACGAGATTTTGTCACTAAATCCATGGAGAAACAAATCCAGTTCTAATCGGATTCAATGTTTTCCTTTCTTTTCCATGCACAGTGGCACTCGATTCATCTTTTTGATATAAATCATCAATTTTTGTTATGATATTGATTGTAGGCCATAATTTATTAATTAAAAGAGATAATATCTTGGTTTCAATTAAATATTAATAATAATAATAAGAGTCAATGACTTGTAATCGTTGTATAGTTAATCATCTTATGATTAATAATAAATATTATTAACTCAAATCAAATTTGTCAATCAAACGAAATTAAGGATTAATTTTACTTACTGTAAAAGGAATAAATTCATGAAATTCATTAAATTTGATTTGATTTTTGTTGTTTTGTTTTTCTTTTGGTATCTAATATCTTTTCAATTTAAATCTATTTTTGTGTCAACAAATGCCTTAACTTGCATAGATTTCATGCAGACTGTAAACCAAAAGTAAATAATAAAGGAAAGAAAAAGAAACCGATCCAAGTACGAAAACAAGTTTCAAACAAAAGTCTAATAAAATTTTCATTTATTTGTTTGTGTAAAAAGTAAAATGAATTTTATGTTCAGTATTATTGTCGTCGGTCTTCTCTCTGTTTAAATATGAATTGAATTGGATTTTCTTTTAAAGGTTTAAATATATATGTAATACAAAAGAAAACAGAAATTTATGAATTATTACATTAAAAGCCTTAAAAGGAGTTGTCATGGAAATGTCATAAGGGTATTGACTGAAAACGTCTTGAAAAAAAATTTAAAGTATGGTGTTTGACTTCAATGTGGGTTTACCTTCACTTGGTAACCTTCACGATTTTAGAAACTCTACGGTTTTTGAAAATTCGGCAATTTGCGATTAAGATTTTAGTGAAATTTCCTTTGAATGAGGGTTTTTTGATCTCAAACTGTTTAAATATGCTTAAATACAAACACACACAAAATTTTAATATGCCGTGCCAATAAATATACTTACCTATAGCCAATATCGAAAAGAGAGGGTGTGAGACGAATGACGTATCTTTTATACCATTAATAATTTTGGGGTGATAGATACATGACACACAGTAAATGCTATTACCGTCACTGGCCATTTTTGATCTCTTAATATATGAAGTATCAACTTGGCCAGTTCAGAAAAGTTGCAGCTTGAAATATTCTCTACAACTTTGCTTCAGGTCGCTTTTCCATTAAACTTACCAAATTATGATTTTTTTAGCCAAAAATGAGCTCAAAATTGTGTTTTTCCCATTTTTTTGGCCTCTAAAATATGAAATATCGACTTGGTCAGTTCAGCACAATTGCAGCTTCAGGTCACTTTTACCTAAAATTTTCATTTAAAAGAACACAATTTCAAATATTTACAAGAATTCATTTTTCCTATGAATTGTAGCAGATTTCTTTATAAAATGACAAAATACATAAACAATGTCGAACAAAAAAAAAACAAAAACTCTACCAAAATATTTGAATGTCGTAACATTTACTTTTCATTTTTAAACAATTCAAAGTAACTTTCTTATTCTTATTCTTAGCATATTTATTTGTTTTTCTTTGCATTTTCAAATTTTGTTACAATTCAAATAAAATGCACATTGAACAAAGACTCTTATAAAAGAAACTTAATGGAACTTGAAGAAAAAACACAAATTTTATGAAGGAATGTGAAAAATCTTCTCTCAGTTATTTAACATTTTATGCACAATATTTGCATATAAATGCCAAAAAAATATACAGTGACAATTTCAATGAAGTGCATCTTTGTAACATTCCTTCAATACTTTTATAGGAATTTAAAATTATAAATAAGCTTCTTTCTTTACTACTTGACTCGTATATCAGGGTAACATTTTTGTGTCAAATATATTTTTTTATTAAAATTAATTTTTTTCCATTTCATTTTTGTCACAATTCTTGATATAAAACGAGTAAAAGTGAATCATTTTCATTTCAAGACAAGTAATAAAAGTAAAAGATGAAAATTGAATTCATTTGATTAGATTAGTATCATATTCAAATATTCAGTTGCATTTGTTCTTCGTTTCAATTTTAAATTGAAATTAAACATTTTTTTTGCATTTGTTGAAATATGAGTATAATTCAAATTTTTCTAGGCACAATCATCCATTTTATACATTTCTTAACCTTTTTTCTTTTCTTTGTTTTCCATATAAAATAAATGTAAAATATAAATTAGATTATGATAATAAAAAGAAAACTGTGAATGCTCTGGAATTTAACTTTTCATTTTAAATGTGTGATGAAATACACAAAAAAAAAATAATAAATAAAAAACGAATAAAATGTATTGCATTTCAAAGTTTTTAAAATGAGACATAAGGTGATACATATCACAAAAATTTATATATTTTAATAATTTTCGCGAACATACATCAGCATTATCATAATAAAATTGAAAAATAATTCAACATTCATAAAATTTTTGAACAAGTAAGATAAAATTTAAATAAAATTCTTAATAATAATAAAATGAAACAAAATATGTGTATGATGAAAAGTTGAAGAATTTTATTCGGAATTATAACAATAATGTATGCAAAGACTTCAGATTATATTTTTTTTACTTTATATTAATAATAAAAAGAACGAGTTTTCCAACATATGATAAATTTTTTTTTATTTGACATGATTCCATGTTTTTATTTATTATTTAATAATATCTCTTATTATATTTGTGTGGCATGCGAATGAATAAGATTCATATCCATTTTATATTGCAAGGATTTTTGAAATGTTTTGTAAAACTTTAGATATTATTTGAATTCAATTCATCAGAAGCCACATTTCTAGTTTAGATGATTTTCGTCATATATTTTAAGCAGTAAATTGTATTAGTTTTGAGATTGGGCTCATGGATGGGCCTCCAGAGCCTTAAAACGGCTGTTGAATAAGCTTATAAGAAGCTGTCATATTGGAAATTTTTCAAAATGGCGGATTTTTTAAAATAAGCTTTAAAAAGAGCTTAAAAAATGAATTATGACAAATAAGCTGTGATATTGGGCTTCAAAGCCTGAAAACGGTCAAAAGATTTTCCCGAAATTCTAGATTTTCCAAAATTGCAAAATTTTTTCAAAAAATTAAAAATAGCAGATTTTTTTAAAAAAGACAAATTTTTTTTCAAAAATTTTAAAATGGCAGATTTTTAAAATAAATTCTAAAAATAGCTTATAATAATAAGCTGTCATATTGAGCTTCAGAGCCTGTAAACGGTTAAAAAATTTCCCAGATTTTCCCAAAATTGCCCATTTTCTAATGTGGGAAAATTTTAATTTCTTTACATGAAACGAGTCCCATATTTTTCATTTTTTATGCCTCGGATGCCTTTTTTCGGGTCTTGAGTACGTAATGTATGGGCATTTACTCACAAAAGGGCATTTAAAAATTATTCAAGCCAATATTTAGTTTCAGTGTTAGCCTAAGATGATTTCTTCAATTCAAAAGCTATTTTTTTAACCAAAATTCAAAGTACCTGTTATTTTCTCCTCAAAATAATTGAATTTGTGTAAAACATAGAAAATAATAAATATTGATTACAAAATACACAAAATTCTACAAGTTTTCAATCATAATTCTCAGAATTTTCTATTTACATAATTTTCCTCTTACATCTCAATTGAATTACATTTTCCTATTTCAATTCCGTTGATAATGCCTGAACGCATACAGAGTAATACAATTTACCAGAAATAATTTTAAAATTCAATTTTTTGATTTATTGGTTTTTGAATCCTGTCTAAACGGAAATAAGTCGGGTTTTAACTTCCTGTACCATTATTACTTCTGGAAAAGTTATGTGTGCAGAATTTTCATCGTATTTACTTATCGTTTTCTGTTCATCTTTTCTCTGTCTCTCGACTCTTTTATTTTTTTTTCATTATTATTTCCCTAATTTAACTGCTCCTGTAAACTGTTACATTTTATTATAAACGATAAAAACGAATAAAATGTAATTTTGAAATTGCAAGTGGGTTGCCATTTAAAGACTAATATTCAATTTACAACAAAAATAATAATACGAATAAAAATAATCATAGTGTGTGTGTGTGTTTGTACATTTGTGCGTCTTTCAGAGTGATATATAAAATGGAAAATTGTGCTTTTTTCTTGTTTGCCTTCGAGTTAAAATGTTGAAAAACGAATCACAAATAAAAGGAAGAAGAAAAATATTGTTGAACCAAGGAAATAAAATTTAAATTTATGAAAATTTGAAATAACATTCTATATGTTTTTGTTGATTATTGTTCTTCTGCTGTGTGCAGTGTTAAATGCCTCAGGCAAGAAAATGTTTATTTTTTAAGGTCTTCTTGATTTAAATAAAAAGAGAGAAGATACGCAATTTTTGCTTATTCTGAACTCAATTGAATATGATAATTTTATTTGTACTAAATTATTTCATTTCAAGCTTTCTCATTGTTTCATCACATTTATCTGAAAATTTTCATGAATTTAAGAAATTTCATAGTACAATTTCAATTTGACATGAGGTTAAATGCGGTCATGAAACACTTTAAAACTCTTTTTTTTTCTTTGTATTTAAACTCCATTCTCTCTCTTTTATTATTCTTTTGTTAATAACAAATTTATTTCCATATAAATTTTCGTATAATAAAACATTTAAATAAAAAAAAAATCCTACACAAAAGATTTCCTCTTCATTTTATTTTTTTTTTCAATGTGAATATTCAACAAATTTGATGTTATTTAAAACGATTTTAACCTTAATTTTCATTTAAAACTGCATGAATGTTTCTCTTGTTGAAAAGAAAACAAATAGCGTAATTTATTTGTTTAAAGATAACTCGATTCATTGTTAACGAAAAAAAAACAGGATAAAGGACGAGAACAATCAATAGCGATTAAATATGGAAATTTTTTCTTTGTTCCTTGAATTGAATTGAATTGATTTAAATTTTTTTTGCTCGTAATTTTACAGGGAAAACGTTGAATGTGTGGGAGGATGTGTTTAAAGATACAAATCTTTTATCATACTTATCAGGAAAAAATAATGATAATAATAATTTCCTGGGATCTCGTTAAAAAATAAAATGTAATGTTATGTCTTTCACGAAATTTTAATAATGTCGTTGTCAATGGTAGGCAAAATAATTCTTAAAATAGATGTTTGTTTTAAAAACAGTAGAATGAAAAATGCGTTTAAAGAAACTTGAACATGGAATGATGAATTTAGATGAAATTTAAAGAATTGTCTAATTTCCAATTATTCGTGCAATTCGTAAGAAAAAAAGGTCCGTGGATCATCAGAGCGATATCAGGTTCCAAAATGGCTCGTTTTCCCAAAATTTTCTAAAATGGTATAATTTTTCCAAAACAAGGCCATCCTTCAATCGAAATGTACTGACTCAAAATTTTATAACATGTTATTTTTTGGCCAAAATCATACAAAGTGCTTACAAAAGAACATTTTCCCTCAAAATGGATAAATATTACATTTGATACGAATAGGTTAAAAATGAATAGAGCATATCAACATAAATAATTGAACTTTCATATCATACAAGCCAAGCCAAAACTTTAAGTAAATATTTGTATGTATTTTTAAAAAATGAGGACATTTGAAGTAGGATTTCAATGCATGGATTGTGAATAGTGAAAGGATTTTTCCTTATTATTTTTACGCACATTCTCTTTTCAATTATTCAAGTAAATTTCTCATTGTTACATTTCAAGTGATATTCACTTTGATCATATAAGACACAGAATTCATCCTTTTCATTGTATCAGTTGGGCTTCAAGTCAAGTAAAGCTTAAAATGGGTCATACCTTTAAAATAACTTTAATACTTACTTTAAAAGTAATCATGTTGTTCTCTTGTAAAAGTTTGAGGAACTTTTAATCCTCCTTCTTAAAAGCAAAAGAAGAAAAGGATACTTCTAAATACTATTATTTCCAACCATTCTCTGTGTACTGTCAAAATTTGGTTGAAATTTATATTTACTCAACCCTTGAATATGAGGGAAAAAACGAATTTATTCTTAGGGTAAATGAACAAACCACGAAACAAAATTCATAAATTTATACAGGAAAAGGAAAATACAAAATTTATTTTCACACAATGAATGAATGAATGAATGTTGTTGTTGAGCTTCTCTTGTTATATTTTCACGTATTATTATCACTATTCTACCTCTCCTGAAGCTTAGTCATGTCTTCTTATTTGCCACAATAATAACAAACAAGACTGAAATAATAAACATTGTATGAATGTTTAATAAAAGACTGAATACACACACACACACAATATTTATTTGAACATCTTATTTAGCTGATACATAATTTAATTTTGAGTAAACTTAAGCGCACACACACACACAAACACGTAATATTAGTTAAAGTTATACAACATTATTTAAGAAATATGTTAAATATTATATGAGTTAAATAACGACAAACCAAGAGACATAATTTTCTTTTTCATCATCATCATCATCATCATGATGATCATCATCATTATTGTTATTATTCTCATCATAATATGTATGTTGATGAGACTTAGTGACAATGAGAAAGAACTTCATTTGTATTTATTATGAAATTGAATTGAAATTTTAATAATATAATATAAAATGAAGAAGAAGAAGCTAAAGAATAAAAGGAGTGAAATGAAAAGAAAAGAAAATACTCTTATAAATTTTATATATGTTTAAGCTTACATTTTAATTTCATTTAAAACAATTAAATTCACTTCAAAACAAACAAAATTTAATACTATTTTACTCTTTTTTTTTGTTGTTAAATCTTCTTTCAAGTTAAAAGAGAAAATTAATGCTTGAAAATTCTATGTGAATGTGGTTTAAATTCAAATTTATCAAATACACAAGATAAAATAATAAAATAACAATAACAAAATCATCTTATTTAAATTTTAAATGTTATTATTTTTTTTTCTGTGTGTTGTGTTGAATAAAAACTCATATATCATGAAAATAATACAGTCATATGGTAATTACTAGAAAATATTCCGTTTAATATTTATGAATTTATAATTATAAAGATTTTCCAAGTTGCTACTTCTGAATAAATGTTTTAAAATGTTAATATATTTATATAATATGAAAACAGTGATTCCAAGCAAAATTTCAAATTAATCGGTTTTCTAGGAGCAGAATCGGCAATTAAAAGAGAAGTTTCAACTAACGAGTAAATGACAAAATAAAGACGATTACTGACAATTCAGGTGACTTTGACTGTAATTGAACTATTTTTGATTTAAATTCCTCATTTTTACTGAATTTTAAGTGAAAATCTCTAATACTGTCAAAATTGAGAGAAGGTCCCGTCAACCTGATGCGAAAACCTTTTGAGATCTTTGTTCTTAAATGTGATATTTATTCTTCTTGTCTCCAAAATGATTTTCATCTTGTTGATGTGACCCTTTTTTATGTTTGACAGTTCTGGGCGGTATAAAAAAGTGTAAATTTTTGAATTTATTTTTGAAAAAACACTTATCTTGAAATTTTTTGTAAAATCCGCCATTTTGAAATCTTCAAAAATTTTCGAAAAATACACCATTTAAATATTTTTGAAAAAAATTAGACATTTTGAAAAAAACCAAAAACTGGGGTTTTAAGCTTTTGATTGTTTTCAGGCTCTGGAGCCCAATATCACAACACAAAGTTCATTCTGATAAGCTCTTTTTAAAACTTATTTTAAAAAACCCGCTTTCGAATTTTTTGAAAAAATTTGTCTTTTTAAAAAAAATCCGCTATTTTAAATTTTTTGAAAAAAAATTTGCCATTTTGGAAACTCGGAAATTTCTGAAAAATCTTTTGACCGTTTTCAGGCTCTGAAGCCTAATCGCACAGCTAATGAGTTATAGTTCATTCAAGCTCCTTAATCCAATCAAAAAATCAGCTATTTTTTAAAATTTTTAACCGTTTTCAACGGTTGTCAAAGGTTCAACGATTTAGTAGCTCTGGAGCCCAATCCATGAGTCCAATCGCAAAACTAATAAGCTATAAATAATCCTTGTGTTCTCTAAATTCAAACTCTGATTATTTCTTGATTAAAAATTGCAAGAAATTACATTTGATTCGGGTTTTTCACAATTTGACGACCAAATTTTTGATTTTCGAATCACGCTCCGATTTTTTTCTGAAATGATTCTGGTTTTTTTGAAATTCCATCTCTTTTTCCTTTTAATACGATAAAAAAATAGTCAGTGAATTTAAATTATTACAAATTAATTAAACTTTAATACCAACTTCAATAATTAAAAATTTCAATCATTTTAACGACTAACAACACTAACATTTACACTAACAACAACAAAAAAATCAATTATTGAATTTCCGTTCTAATTTGCATAATTTTGAAAAAGTTTCTTGTTCATTTAACAAAAAATGCAAAACTAGCAAAATACTTTCATTCATTTCAAAATAATTATTATTATAAATTGAAGTTTTTTAAAGTACAATAAGCGTTTAATGTTATCCTTAATTGGTTCGGAAAATTTTTGCTTACAACCATTTTATGATGAAAATTGAACGTAATTACCAATAAAAAATATTTATTCATTGAATTGCCATATTTTTTCATAGTATAAAATGAAAGAAAATTTATTTCTATGGAAAAAAATGTTTAAATTGAAAAGACATTTTCTGTGTAAAGTTTTGTAACAATTTAAACTTTATAATTGCTGCTCAAGAACGATTCAAGGAAAATTATTATTTTTTTAAATTGTTAACAGGACTAGAAATAAAATACAGCCAAGTCTCTCAATAGTGAAAAAAGCTGTACGTAATGATTCTATGTAATGAAAAGTCAGTATCTATAGAAACTGTAGATCCATAGAAAGAAGGACCAAAAAAATTGAAAGTTTGATTAAAAATTTGACAATTCAGTGTCACATTTTTTTTTGTCTTCCCTTAACATAAAAAAAATGGAATAAATATAAAATTCCATTTAAAATTATGATGCCGCATTTTGAACATCATAAATAAAAATGTACATTCTCGTTTAAAAAAAGAACCATGTGCGACACAATGTGATGCTGATGTCAGTCGTGTGAACATACCACTTTTTTATTTTTTTACAGAGAATTGAGTAAAAAAAAAATATAACGAGAAAAATAAAACGCACTTATTTAACTCGAAACCAACTTTCCTCTAATACAACTTTTTACTAGCGCAAGTGAATAAGTGGTTATGTGATGGTAGTATAACAAGAACATGAACAGTTTATGACATAAAAGGATCAAATGCAGGCGTCGTTCTGTCTATTTCTTCTGTTCAACAAAATAATATTTTTGGGTGTATGTACTACAAAAATTATTCTGACTCTCTCTCAATAATAAATGGACGTGTATCTGGAACAGAAAAAAAAACATGTACGTTAAAAAAAAAATGTTAAACTACATGAAATCTCTCTTATACTGGTCTTTTTAAAAATTATTTCCATTATAAAATATTTATGAAGCAAGCAAATTTATGACATTTTATGTGAGTGTGTGTGTGTTTGTCGAGAACATGCAGGTTTCGTATAATTTTTGTCATAACATCATTTTAATGCATGAATACGTTGAATGTGATATATTTTGGCATTTTTTACATCATTCCATGACATAATTTTAACTCAAATTAAATGGATAACAAAAAAAAAAGAGTTTAAAATAAATTTTAATTTTGTAATAAAAATATAAAGATAAAATTAACATAGCTATTACTTTAACAATTACTGACTTTTTTTTTGTGTATGATGAAATTTTTATCCTCTATTGCTGCCATAAAACACTAAGCTATATAACACTTATCCAAGAATGTTATCATGAAATGAAGAAAAAGAAAAGAATATTTTGTATATAATATTTTCCTCATTATTTTTTTTAAAGGCGTTTTCATTTTCCTAGCTAAGAATATTATATTGCCATCATCATGTTCATCGTACAACTGCTGCAAAAATAATTTTGTGTTTAAAAAAGTTGAACTTTATTCTTTAATTTTTCGTTTTATTTTTTTCTTTCTTGTGTTACTCTTTGCTCTTTATTTCAAATAATAATAATAATAATAATCATAGCTTTTCGCCTCGTTTTCTTTTGTATTGCAATGCACACACACATTTTAATATACGTTGCCTAGCTAATAAAAATAATAAGTTCTTCTACCGCACTTTGTCGACCTTTTAATTTAATTTTTCAATTTTTTTTTCTCTCTTCATTTTTTTCTCTGTTTAATCTAAAATTATACGAAAACACTGATGTTGCCATTATGAGAAGGGGTATTTAATCTGTATTTCATCAGCAGTAATTAAATGAAATATCCTTTGTTAAAAAAAAATTTATTATTTGAAATTGTCGGAAATAGGACGGTGAAAACAATAAACAGACCTATTTGTGTGGAGGTGTGAAAAAATTCGGTCAAGTCAGCTTGGGATTGAATTTATGTGGAAATCTTTTGAAAGTTCGAAGCACAAAATCATAATCTAGTGTAATGCTGATACTCAAATTACAAAAATTTACCAAAATTATTTAAATTTTTTTCATATTTTTTTTTTTAATTATCTTATTTTAGTCCAATCATGTCCATGTTTTGTATTTTTTTTTCATTTTATTTTATTAAATAGGGTTGTTTCAATTTAGGATTAGGATTAGATGTAAAATGTGTTGATTACATTTATTATTTTTCATATTTTTTCTCTTATACCTTTTATTTTTAGCAAAAAAAAAAACATTGTCTTGGTCTGTGATATTCAAATAAAATAATACAAGAAAATCCAAACAATAAGATTTTAGATATTATTAATTTTTCTTTTCACTGTAACATTTTTTGTAATATTTTCTTTTAAATGAATACGTTGCATAATTTCTGTTTATATTGACTTTATGAAATTAAAAAAAAAAAAATCCATTATTGCTAAGACGAAGGATATTTCCCTTACAATTACAGATAAGAAAAAATTGGGGTTCTGTAGATTTAGGGCTCTGAAACTCATTACATTTTAATGTCAATCAAAATATGTAAACACATGTCATTTCAAGCTAAAGTCAGATCAGATCTCAAATGTCACTCTCATTTTATTAACGTTAAATTAAATGTAAAATATTCTGAATATTCGCATCAAAATTTTTCTTGAATTAAACTGAAATTATTCAGAAATTTTTTATTGTCTTAAGGGATAAGTGTGCCTGCCTACGTAATTGGTTTTAAAATTCATCTTTTCAATTTATATATGACTTTAACATATAACACATGTATAAGACAAAGCAAAAACAAAAAAAATGTATTGGATTACAAACATAATAAATTGATGTAAAAGGATCTCTGTGTTCTTCAGTTTTTGTGTGTGTTTCTATTGAAATTTATTTTCAATATGCGCTCGTGTATGTTTGTTTAACAAACCATCACCACAAAATTTGTGTTTTTCTTTATATTTTACTTTATAAATATTTTAAAAGTAAAATTATACAAAGATGAAAGCTGACAAGGTTAATCTTATACTTTCACGACTTTTGATTATAATGTTGAAACAGACACCAGTCTTATAATCAATCAAATACAGATTAATGTTAAAGAAATTTTTGACATTGTTGAAAATAAATTCGCGGTTATGGTTTACATACGAAAATTAAAATTTAATAAAATGGTTTAAAATGCAAAAAAAAACATACACGATCAATGTCCTTGAAATTTTCCTCATAACTTTTGCATTGAAATTCAAGTCTCTTGTGATTTCATTCGAATTTTTTTTAAATTAATATAAAATAAAATTCGACTTGAAATCAAATCAACATTGACAAGAAGCACTTCATATATTATATAAAGCTTCATATATTAAGATACTCATTAAAAATGTTTTTTCCTGTCATGATGATGCCAAAAAAAAGAAAACGGAATATGATGAAAAAGTAATAAAAAAATAACAAGACCTTTCTTTATTTATTGTTGACATGACATTGATTCTTTATTACACAATTGAAATAAAACACCCAATGAAATTTGATTCATTCATTAATCTACACACAATCTTGGGCATATGTACAGAAATAAAATATCATTGTGATAAGAAAAATGAATCAGGATTCCATTACAAGTCAAAAGATATTTTTAAAAAAAATTTGTCACTTTACATCGAAATTTGATCCTATTATTAGCTTCATCACCTTTTTTTATTATTTTTATTATTATTATCATTTTTTTTTTTTTGGCTTATGTCAAATCTTAAACAAAAAAAACGATGATGATAATAAAACGCCCTACATCAACCGTTTCATGACATGATTCGACACATTTTATTGAAGAAGCATTAAAAGATTTTGGACGTCCCATACCTTGTCTGCGTGGTTTCTCGACATGATGATAAAGAAATAAGGAAAATAATTGTCAAAGCTAATTTTATTTTACTGATTCGTATATTTTTATTTATTTTAATGTTAAAATAGGGACCATTAGAATCTGAATGTCACAGTTTAGACATGTTAAGATTTATTTTTTTATGCCATCTATTAAATTTTTTTGCTGAATAAACATTAAAAGTAAAATAACTTTTCGATACAAGAACATTATTCAATTTTGCTTCTGTATTCAATATTTTTTTTTTGAATTTTCAAGTTAAAATGCGATTATTGGACCAATTTGAGTCATTTAGGGACAGTGGCGGATTGACCATACGGGCAATGTGGCAAATGCCAGAAAGGCCGCAGTCGATCGTCTTGTAAAAGTTAAGCTTAGCGTAAATTTTAAAGAAAATTATACAGAATGCCAGGCCCGTTAATTATTTCAATCCGCCCCTGTTAAACAGAGCATGAAGAAGAGCAATGAACAGTACAAAGGTTTTGGGACTAGGAGCAATTAAGTGCATAAAAGACCATAAAAGAGCCAAAAAGATAAAAAAAAGTGCTTAAAAGAGTAATAAAAAGTAAAAAAGGGTAACATGAAGTGCAAGAAAGATCAATCAGGCGTCAAAAAGAGCACCAGGAAGAATAAAAATCACCCTGTATCAAATGAAAATGACTGAAAGATCCATTTGGGACTCAATAGAAAAGTTTTTAAGTCCTGAAATTCTCTTTAAGTACCTTTGTCGTGGGCCTACAAGGTCCATTGGAGTAATTGGCTATAAAAAAGAAAATTAGTATTAAAATGCATTCACAATCTCCATCAAAACCCACATTTTCCATTTTTTCATTATTTTGATTTTCCTCTTTTCATTTTTTGTATTGCCAAACTTAATAAAGGCGTGTATTTTTAATGGGAATACTATTATGAAAAGGTTGGAAATTTAATTTCCTTGTAACGTTATACCAAACTGAATTCCACTTTTCTCCACACTGTAAGACACACACACACAATTCAATATAATCATCAACATCATCCTCGTATTGAACGTGAAACGGTTTTATAAAAAGATTATATTATTGTCCTATAAAATTGACGGAATAAAATACTTTTTAAAGCTGTTTGTGATGGGTAATAAAGATTAATGGTTGAGAAAAAGGTACAACTCGTCAGACAACAACATTAACTTTTTTTTTGTTCAGTCTTTTATCATTTTTATATTAACTTCCCTGTTCACAGTGTACAATAAAAATAAAAAGCTTAATTGTGCCAAATAAGAAATCGATATAAAATATCATTACTGGTGTCAAATAACACATTTTTATAGTTTTGTCAACAAAAAAAAAACAAATAAGAGAGAGAGAAATGGCGTTTTTAATACAAACATAAAATAAATAAATAAAATAAAATACATATAAAAAAATGAAGCAATTTTAAGTTGAAACGAGGAAAGCTAACATATGGACAACGATTATAAAAATAAAAAAAAAATTAAATTACAATTTTATTACAAAACTTTTATTTTGCACCAGTTTATTTTATCTTTTTTCATTTTTCTCCTCTTAAATTTAAGAAAATAACAGTGATTGTGCACATTTCGTATTATTACTTTTGTTTTGTTTTCCTTCGTAACAAGTATAATTATTATAAAGACTTGAGAGAAAATAGCATTATTTTTGAACGAAAAACTGCAACTTTTCCATTATAAAAATATAATTTTTTTTGTTGTCTTATCACTTTATATTGGTGAGACCTAATTGAACAAAGGACGATTGGTCGCCTTGAAACTTAAATTTTGTTGTTGTTTTGTTTATTTTTTTCTTATATCATTAGATTGTGTTGACAGTAAAGTCATGTAAAGCAATAATAATATGTGTGCTTTACTGTTATCTCATAAAAAATTTCCTATAAACAATAATAAGAATAATAAGAGAAAAAAAACAAACATTTCCAGCTGGGTTTTTATTAATCTTTATAATGAGAAAAGCTGCACGTCCTGTGATTTTTATTTTTTTTTTTTCTTTAAATTTAATGTCTTTTATTATTTTTATTTTACTTGTTTTTATTTCGAGGACAAGTAAATACAATTGTTATCACAGCAGTCAGCTGAGCTTAAAGTTAAATAAAGTAATGAAAAAAGTTGAGATATGCCTGAATTCAATTTAATCAAGTACGTTAGAAGTAAACAGAAAGATTACATAAAATAAGAAAAAATCCTTAAATTTTTTGTATTAAATCGATGCTCTTATAATTTTTTTTTTTAAATTTTGATTATAATAATCCGTTATTTTTTACAAAATAAGAGCATTAACACATAAATGTTACACTGTAAGCTGAAAATGCCCCCACTGCACACTGGGTGGTTTGATTGGCACTTAGGGGATGGTTAAATTTTAATTTTCAAATGTATTTTTAGTGCATTTCCCATTGATTTGTAAAAAAAATGTGAGTCTTGTGAGTGCTCGTGCTGTCCATCCATGTCAACAAAAAGGTCGTTATTTTCAAAATGGCGGCGTTTTTTCAAAATGGAGCATTTTTCCTAAATACCGGAAAATCGCAGATATGTTAAAAACCTCGTAATTTAAAAAAAACAAAAACCAGGGAGTTTGCCAAACCCATGGAATGCGATTGTAAAAACTGAATCGTCAAGCACTGCGATGTAATTTGCGATACGTTTTTAATTTACAGTGTTTTGATATCGTCACATGAAAATGTAAATTTTGAATGACATAACACTGCTAAATTGCAAAGCCAATAAATATATTTCCAATTACCTTTTCATCAAAAATTATGGTCAATGTTAATGAAATATGCAAATTAGGTTATGCGGTTAAAATTTTAATTGAGTGTCTTTCAAACTATGGTTGAGGCAGGCAGACAATTTTAAATTAATTACTTAAATTAAAATGAAAATAATGACTTGTTTCATTATTTTAATATTTAAATTCAAAAAACAAAGTTATTTTAAGTATCACAGTGTAAAATGAAATGCAACAAAAATTGAAACCATTTTTTTTTAAATTTAATATGACTGCAGCTGATTGTTAGCTAGATCATGACGTTACATAACAAGAAACTCAGAATTTTCATTCGATTACATGACAAAAATTCACCAATTGACTTTCAAACCAAAAAAAATATGTTGAAATATGATAAAAATAATAATTTGACATGGTATTACATCAAAAATCGTACTGTTCCTTGTTTTCACGTAATTTTTATGTAATATTTTTCCAGTTAACATTTGATAATCATCACACAAACAGTTTTCGATCTCAATTTTTTTCGTATTATGTAAATTTGTTACATTTTTTAAAATAAAATAACATGAAGTTTCAGTTGATGATGCTGATGATGAAATTGCTATAAAATTTTATCTAATATCGTATCAGGTTAAGACAAAAACAGAAGAAAATGATGAAAGATCTATAAAAAAAATATTAGAAAAAAAAAGTTTAAACTGTCTGTTAAGCTGATATCTTTTATATAAAAAAAATAATAGGAACAAGAAAAAAAAATGAAAGAGTAGAGAAAAAAATACCAAGAAATTTATGTTATTGGTATGAGTAAGATAAAAAAGTAATTTACGTGTCACTTGTTCAATTAAGATTGCTTCGTTTTTTCTTCTCATTCATTTAAAATAGAACAAAAAACGATAGTTAGAAATTTTTTGCATGAAATACATTTTACAGTGCATTTCTATTGATAGAACTCATCATTTTGGAACAGTTTTTGGCACAAGCGAACGGAAACGCGGTATTTGCAACCCCTATGCAGGGGAGGATTGAAAATTATTAACTGGCCTGGCATTTTGTAAGATTTTCTTCAAAATTCATCCTAATTTTAAATTTTACAAGAAGATCGACTGCGGCCTTTCTGGCATTTGCCAGATTGCCCGTATGGCCAATCCGCCACTGCCCCTATGCATGCATTTTTTTGCAAATTGCCGAGAAATTCGTTAAAACTTAAAGTAAATGAGTTTTATGGACTGATAAGTCTCATTCACCTTACAAACAAGGGTCCACAGGGCTTAAATGAGATTGAAATTTGTCACATATCTTCCCGATTTAGAGCCAATGCGCTCACTTGTTAAATTTGCGTCTATCGTTTCGAGACATTTCCAACTCACTGTGCACAAAAGCGCATTTTTCCTTGGAATTTCCTATTAAAAGAAAAAAAATTAATGGTAGAATAAAAATAAAGCTAACTGTCACTGATAGTCATTATCACACAATTGCATTTAAAATTTACGATAATAAGGGCATCTGTCGCATGTACTTGAAGGATTGAATAAATCATGTGATGAGATATGTTTATATATAGAAGTTATTTTTTCATTTATTCATCGCATAATGATTATTATTATTATGAAGATGATGATGATGATGCTGATGACACTTTCATAGTTCTGTATTAAACTTGACAAGAAGCTTTTTATTTAATTTTATATCACATCTTATAAATAAAATATTTCACATTTTATATACAGATTACATTCAGGTTTTAGCATAATAATGACATTTTCAGTGGCCACACACATTTATTTATGATACGTTATACGTTATGAACTGAATATTAACCTTTTAAGGACAGACGTGAGTTTTTCATGATTTTGATTCAAATGTTACAAAATAACAGTTCAAAGTGGGTTAATTTTACATAGTAATATCGTGATATTTTTCATCATACCCCACACAAAATATGTCACATCATATTTTCATTCAATTCATTCATTTTTGGTTGTCTGTGAAACTGTATAGCAACATATCGCTACCGGCTAAATTCAATCCCAGTCTAATTGTAATTCATAGGATGTTAACATATTAGGACAAGAAGTAGCTACACTTATCCATAATTTTGTATCACTACATTTCATGCTTTGGTAAATTTGGTTTCTATGCTGTGATTTTCTTTTTCATAATATTTTTGTTTGTTGTTATGTTGCAATGAAATGTTAGACAGTGAAACCATGAGAAATAAAAATTCTCTTACATGTGTTTCTTCTTTGATGTTTTTTCATCCATGTAATGTCATAACATTTTTTTTTGAAATTTCAAAGAAAAAAAAATGTAGAATGAACATGAAAATATTAAATTAAATTAAATTTCAAAAGAATTGATAATTAATGAAGATTTTTTGATGATATCACAAAACTGATGCTATCTAAGACCATATTTAATGTTAACAATACACATATCATAATAATAATAAAATACATTTTCATGACTGATAATTTTTGCTTTAAATGTACATTTTATACACACACAAAACGAACAAAATGAGTATGTTTTGTCTGAAAAATTTTTTTAACAGACAAACACCAAGAGGGAATGACCATGCTAAGAATTCATAATGATGATAAAGTGGTCATTGTATTATCGTTGTTTGTTTCTAAACATAACATAAAATGAGAACAAAAAAAATTATTTTCATAAACGAAGATAATACGAAACTAAAGCTCATATTAAATAAAAATAAAAACACACATAAAAGTGTATTTCTAGCTAAAATATGTAAACAATGGTAGTTAAAATTGTTGTTATTAGTAGTGCTTTACGATACGATATTCTTTGGATGATAAGCCAGTGAAAATTAACATGATGATAAACTGTTTTTCTTTTTTCCATTAATTCCATTTTTTATTTATATATCATGAGGTAGGATTAAGCGTTAGTTATTGTGAATTATCTCGCTCTTCTCCTTTTTTTGTAATTTAATGATAATTAGTAAATGTTTGTAAATACTGACCAAGTAAGAGCATTATCAAACAAATTATATGACATTTTATATGAAATTTTACTTTTCCTGTCCTCAGGAAGAAAAAATTTTTTATGTTTTGTATTCAAATGAACATTTAATATGTAAAAGTTTTGTCATTTCTCATTGTTTTCTGATGATAATGTGCTACAAGTATGATAAATCTTTATCCATAAAAAGCATAATTTATCACAATTATCTCACTTAATACTATTCTTTTTCGCATATCATATCACTCATGTGTGTTTATTTGTATATGTATTGATATCAAAATGAGATAAAATCGTTATTTATTTTGCTTTCCATGCTGATTCGTGTTCCGCACATTTATTTATTTTTATATATTTGCTTTTCACAAAACGCTGGTTTGCTTTGAAGACAAAAATATTTTAAAAAGTTCTTTTTGTTCTATTCATTCCAGTGCATTATTAGCTAAAATGTATCCGTCCATCTAGAGAATTTCTGAGAAAAGGAGATTTAAAAGAAAAAGAAGGAAAAGATTTTTAATTTTACTTTACATACCTCATTTGCACTGCAAACCACCCACTCGGGATACGAAAACACGGCTGGCAGCAAACTTGGCAAAAAAAAGGTGCTGAACTCCTTGTTAACTCCTTGAACACCCTGTAAGTGTCATAATCAATAGGACATCCATGGGTCAAGTGGTAAAAACATATAAATTTGAAACCAAGGATTCAACATAATGAATTCAAGGAAGCCATTGAAACAACGAAAATTATTAAAACTTCTAAATTTACTAGCGACACATCAATAATTCGACTTGAATTTTTTTTAACTAAATTTTAATATTACCCTGTTGCACGTAAATGCATAGGAATAAGGCATAAGGCATAAGAATAAGGCATACCTAAAAAAGGTATCCGATGCATTTAAATCAGGCATGCAAGACAAACTTTGATTTTTATTTTTCAAACGGATGCTTAATTTTTATGTATCGGATGTCTTTTTTATGACTTGAATGCGTGATTTTCAGTCATTTACGCGCAACAGGGTAGTTTCTGCTGTTCCATTCACACCCCACCGATTTTTGGGTTGAGAGTGTACGTTTCTACATTAATCAACTAGCATTGCAGTGCATTTTCAATTTGAAGTGTACTCAATTCTAATAGTTTTTTGAATGAATTTAATACCCTTGAAATTCGATACAAGTCAACCATGATTAAAGAAAATCAATAAACTTCATGTAAAAGATAACATAACTTTGAAAAGAAAAACTACTTAATACGATCAAAACTTTCATGTTGAATCTTATGATGTAAGATTAATATTAAAAACACACAAATTAAAAGACATTCTTGAAAGTAGTTTCAAACATATCAAAAAGACAGAGGATAAAAAGATTACCTAATGATAACAAGCCATAACCAAGCATTTGAACAAACCAAGATAAGAAACCATAAAAACTAACTCAATTCACATAAAACAATGAAGAGAACACGAGCCTAACAATAGATATCATTCTTTTAACAATTATTTGTTATCATGACTCAAGAAAATCCCTAAATTGACATTCCTCTGATCTGATCATCGGTTTTTTGTTCAATTCTAGAAAAATATATGAAAAACTTGTCACATTCAATTATGCTGAAATTCCTGAAAATAACCAGGCGTCTCCATATTACATTTTTTTTAAACTCAACATTTCATTCAAGTCGCATCATAAACAAACAGAGCAAATAAAAATTATATAATCCCATTTTAATAATAGAATAGCTTCATGATAACAAGCACGGCAACACAAAAAAATGAACCGGGATCTAATAAAATTATGATACATTATTATAATGAGCACATTTTTTCCCCGTTTCTTTTTATATTATAATATAACACAAGTGTACAGTGAAAAATATGAGAATTTCCATCTAATTCCATGAATTTCGCATAAATAAAAAATTAATGTGTATGTACAACATAAACCAAAAACTGAATGTGATTATCCAGGCTTTGCATATTTTATGCACTTGATTAAAGTAAAAGCAATTCTGTGTTTAAATATTTAAACTCGTTCAAACACTCTGATGAGCTAATTTTTCTTTTTTCCTGTGTGTATATGAGTCAATTAAAGAATATGATGATAAAAATGATGATAAAAAATACATTTCTTTTAGTACAAGTCTCTTAATGCCAATAAAAATGGGACTTGGGATCAGATAATTTGACACAGGTTAATAATTATAATTTTTTATGATGTGAAACATGGGAAATGAAATTTTATTCTTCTTTTGAATAAAATTAAAATTAAAATAATGCAGGAGGAAAAAAACTTTATCGCAAATATTTGTATAATTTTATTGAAATATAATTCTTTGAATTCTTGTCCCATTTGTGAAGCACGATTGTGAAATTGTGTCAATCACTTTATTCACCTACAATAATATCGATATAATAATATTTGATATAATCTCTGTCTCGGCATCATTATTATTTTATTTTTCCATCATGATGATGAACGTGCTTTTATATTTGCATAAGTACTCCAAGCAAAACAACATTGAATCATTAATGATAATAATAACAATAATAATGATGAGCGCAATTCGATGAATTGAAACAAGCGAATTCCCAATGGACTAAAAAGACAAGGTTTTAAAGTGGATTGAGTAGAAAATCAAATGTGTACATTTGGTGCAATAATAATAATAATAATAATTAGAATAACATTCAGCCTTTTCTGAGTTGTGCTGTATACAGAAAAAAAAGGATTCAAATGTGCATAAAATAAATGCGGATGCACAATATGATTTCAAATGTAGCTCTTTATGTGGCTTCCTTTTAGCAATATAAAACCAACAAAAATGGATAACTTAATATAAATATATAAAGGTAACTTGATATGATGATGGCCATCATACAAAAATAAAGTTAAATTGTATCTATTTGTTTTTTTTTGTGTGTGTGTTTTGTTCAAAATAAATAGAAATGAAACAAAATCATCATACATGCAAATAAGATTGCTTTGAATTCTGTTTCTAATAACATTGAATGCAAATACAGTGATGCTTTGTACAATTGAAAGCTGTTAGAGAGGGATTAAAGCCACGACAAATTCAAAATTATAATCGATTTTGATATGGATTATGATGATTCCAGTAGAAGAGAAGATTATTGACAGAGGATTCAATCGCCTTTTAATTAGATTTGAAATGATGCCTCAATGCTGCTTGAAAACGCCATGCAATTTTAAAGGATTCACCTCACAAACGCGATACTTTGCTTGGCGCTTCCTAAAGTTTTTGCCTATATTTTCATTTCTCGTGAAGTCCGCGAGTGCACTGTGGGTGCTTTGTATATATATTCATATTCAACGTTGCAGTGTTGAAATTCTCTACATCGGAAATAAGAGGCTGATAACGAAAATTAACTTAAAAAAGTTAAAATTGGAAGAAGTTGTAGCATAGACGATCGAGCACTTAATGAGTGCCATGTCTTAGATTCATAGATCCTCATTGCGTCCAAGAGTCAGGCTCTAAAATAAGACGGGAGGATTGTAGCATCGACAATGGTATAAATATCGAGCGTCTTATCACAAGTGAGTTAGTCTAATCGTTGCTCTCAAGGCACGAACATGTAGTGTTTATTTCAATATAACATAAGCCATATTTTTGTAAGTATTAGGTAAAAGTGATCTGAAGCAAAATTGTAGAGAATATTTTAGGCCACAATTTTGCTTAAATGACCAAATCAATATTTCTAGTATTAAGAAGCCAAAAATGACAAAATACTTAGTTTTTTCAATTCAAAATTCTTTAAAATACCAGTCGTCTCCATTATTTCAATTCAAACTCTAAATCGATGTTGAAGAGGCAGGTTTTCCATCGAAGACTTATTGATGTCAAAATTCAAAATTGAATAAATTCACACCTCAATTAAGACCTCTTTCAATTTACTCATCAAATTTCATCCAGAGGGAGCTGTTTTATAAATTTTCCTTTTGTATATTCGATCAAAAACGATATGAAGCCAGGCACACTTCATTTAAATATAAAATAACAAAATAAATGTTTCATCTTTTTACTTTAACACAAACATACACACACTTACATAGACAATTTAACATCAAAAAGCTATAAATCATCTCTCATTTTAGTTGTATCACATTATTGTTTTTATTTTAAATAAAACATTTAAAAAGACAAGTTGATCATTTAATTTACATACACACACACACAGCTAGACGTGCATTTTAATCCAAAAATTTTCAATATATCTGGAGCTGTGTATGCTCCTTTTTATAAGTAAACAATATTCATTTCCAATCGTATTGTTTGTTATTTTATCCAAACAAAATACATAAAAGCACACACACACACATCTATTTTATTTTATAGAGAATTTTAATTGAAATTTTATTCGGTTGCTTGTTTGTTTTTTTTCTGCATCTCTCTTTTAACGTGTTTGAGTTGATTTCTGCAATACATATACGAAAATTTACCTGCTCTTTACCTGTTTTAGGCAAAATGTAGCAATTGAAATTACAATTTTATGTGCATGTGCGATATGCTAGTGTTTTTGAATAATTAACATACACATATACAATAATTTAAGAGTTAATAAATTTGATGAGTGAGTATAAAAGTGAGTAATTGGGTCATTCGAGAAAATGAATTGATGATTGAGACGAAGAAGATTGCTTTTCAAAATTAATGAAAAAAGTTTTGAATTTTATATTAAATGAGCTCGAGGAATCTCATAACATGTGTATGGAAAATGTTTCAAAAAAATAAAGTTTTAAATATATTAGAAAAAGTTTTCTTCTCTCGCTCAAAACTGTGAAGCAATTTAAAATTATTGTGTAAGCAAATTTCAAAATTGAATTATCTGCAAAAAAGTTAGTTATTTTTTTTAAAGATATTATATTTATATGTATTTTTATTTTATCAAAAACTTACATTTACACATTTTGAATGTATGACGTACGAATTTAAAGAGGTAGAAAAAGTTATTTCAATATTAATTGCATGAATTTAATAAAAAATACCACAAAAGTAAAAGATAAATTCTTAAATGAACAAAAATGCATTCAAAGCACGATTTTATTATAACTTATCGATGCATAACATAACTTTTTTTTTATAAATTCTACAGTAGCTGTATTTTCACAAAGTTCATCATCATCGTCATCGTGATACACCACAGATAATATGAAAAAGACACGTGCATTTTATTTTTCTGATCTCAATTTTATGCATACACAATGTTGCTACACTGTTTCATTGATAGGGTGATAGTAAAATAGATAATTTCATAACTAGGATATCGTATCGTACTCATCATCATCATCATTTTAGGTTCATATATATTCAAAACTTCAAAGCATAGTAGAAATGAAATGAAAAATGTACAACAATACGTGACTATTGCAATTTCATCACTTTTTTTTCAACACTGCTCCATTGGCACCATTTACAAAATTTTAAATTGAAATCATAGAGGAAGTGAGAAATGAGATTGTGGCAACATTTTATGTTGAAATTGTGCATTTATATTTTTTAGGCATATGTTTTCAAGGTGACAATGATATCAGTTTTCAAATGAACAAAAGACATGAGTTGATCAAAGGAAAATCAAATGTTTAGTTTTTGGATCATGTGTGTTGAAATGAAAATTTTATGAAATAAAAAGAGACAAAGTTTGAGCATGATAAAAATAAGACCATGAACCAACAACCACAAGTCAAATTTAATTAAAGAAAAATTCACCACAATTTCTGTAAGAGATTTTTTTTAGATGGTTGAGGTTTTGACATTTACAGTTCTTCTTTTTTCTTGGTATTCATTAAAGGAAAAAATAATTTTCATATTGACCAACAAATTTCATTTAATTTAATTCCATTCCATTAAAATTATAAAGTTTACTTTTAAAAATACAAACAAACTCCGTAACTTTCATCAAACAACTTTGACATTTAATTTTTGCACGTGTCTATTTTTTTTTTGAATCACATTCCCTCAGAAAAATCTTATTTTATCATAATTGTGTCCATCCTCATTCCATGGAAACATCACATTCCTCTAAAAATTATGGTAAAATGAGTAGGAAAACAGTTTTTGATGTTCTTGGACAGCAAAAATTTCATTAAGAGATCTCGTTATCAGTCATTTTCATATTTCCATTGAAATTTGCTTCAGAGTGGGGTGTACAAAATTATTTTTAAAAATAATATTTTCATGGAACAGAAAAAAAATTCATTTCTGTATAAAATGATTATTTATATAACTTAATAAATATTCTTCAATAGTTCATCAAAAATAAATATTTATCTTGGTCTTCAACAAATTTTCTATTGACTTAATTTTTTTTTTATTATTATTTTTATGATAAAATGTCTTGCTTTCCTTTCAAAAGTAAATATTCATTTGATGCCTTTATGAAGAAAAAAAAATTTATCATCATATTATTTTATGTGCAAATATATTTAAGTTGAAATAAAATACATACGAAAAAGCTTTATAGTTTAAGTAAATATTGTGAAATTGTGTTGTGGTTTACAAAATTTCTTCTTACAGCAACAGCTTATGAGCTGCACAAGTATTTGAGTATGAAATATCTTTGATTTATGATGTTTAAAGTTTTATATGGATTATATGTTAAAAAACCATTAAGAAAATTTGAATAGAATTTTATGTTTTTTAACCCATTGAATGTCATTAGTGGATTTTTTGACCAATAACTTTAAAGTCGAATTTTTCGATGAATTTTAATTGCCGTTTTTAAATTTTTCTTATCACTTTACATAGACATGGTACATTGACGTTACATTGAGCTACAATAAATATTTCTGGTGTAGGTCGCTATTGGGTTAAGGATTTTCATATGAAATTCGAGTTATATTTTAAGATATGCTCAAATAGCAGTGTGGATCTACTAAAATTTCAGATCAATTAAAAAGATTGAAAATCAATACAAAGCTTTTAGTTTGTTCTTAAAATAGGATGTATTTTATTCAATTTTCTAGTATTAACAATTTTTATTCGAAATTTTCACATTAATATGCTTTTTTCCACTTTTCCTTAAAAAATTAGAAATTTAACCACTGTTCGTTTTCGAAAAGTGCATTTGGATGGGACTCGTCTCATTGAATAAAATTACGTTTTTTAAAGAATTTTTCAAAATGGCGGAGTGCTTTAAAAATTTCTAATTGAAATTTGAAATTTTTTGAAAAAAATTGCCATTTTAAAAATTTGGCCATTCTGAAAATTTTTTAAAAAAAAATCTCTTGTCTATTTAAATTCAAATGCACTTCTGTTATTTCACTCATAAATACTGTTTCATTTCCATCATACATTTTACTGTCAATATTTATTATTAATAATTTTTATAGTGCATAGATAACAAATTTTATTTGATAAAAAATAAAATTGAAATATTAAAAAGTGCAATCAATATTTATTTTCAATATTAAATTGAATTTCAAAACTATCATGAAAATATACATTTTGAATGTGAATTGACTGTGACATATTTTAGAGACAGAATTTTTGTTTCATTTTATTTTCAATTATTCATACCTAGAAAAGAACAAATATGAAAATAAATTTCAAATATCATAACAATATTTAGACATATGTGTAGGAATGTTTTTGATGCATTTCATTCGAATTCAAATTTTAAAATAATATTAAAAAGTGAATTCATATGAAGCCAACGTTTAAGTGACACAAATTCAAAACTTTGATGGTCAAACTCATTTTGAAAATTGAAATTCACTGAAATTTTGTAAAGTAAATTCATGGAAAAAAATAACTTTTCAAAACGCAAATCATACGTGTGTGTACACACAACTTCTGACTATCCAATTTATTTTTTAATCAATCAATGTTTCACAATTTAATGAATATCCAATTTTCATGTTTTCATTTTCTATACTGTTACTGTTGGTGCTGTTACTCTTGTGGTTGTCTTGCTTATCTACCTTGGTTATTTGTTGTTATATGATTTTACATCAAGCAAAAGTAATTCTGTGCGAAATATGTGAATTATGTGAAAAAGAGAGATATTGACATGTATCCATGTTTAAATTCAAAGTCGGAAAAGAGAAAAAAAATTTGTGTGTGCATTGAAATTGATTGACTGTAGACAAGATTAATTTTTTTCATGTTGTCCTATGTTTGAGAGTGTTTGTGGTTTGTATTATTTTATTTCAGAGGCATTGAAAAAGAGTGCTTTTAATAAAATCGATTCATTCGTTCTCAGAAAATATACTACGACAAGTGTGCGGCAAGTTTTCTTTTTAAACGTCTACTGAATAGTCAATTTTTTGAAAAACTTAAATAAAAACTTTTCAAAAAATTTTTTTAAAAATTGCAGAATTTCTGTAATCGTTTTTTTCAAGACCATGGAAAACTGCGGACATTTCAGATATAGCAGAAATTACAAAAGTCGAAAAATTGTGGAAATTTCAAAAATCGCGGTATCATGCAATTATTAAAAACCGCAGAATTTTTCAAAAACATGAATGGTTTGCAGTGATTTTAGAAAATCCGCGGTTTTCCATTTTTTAAGAAAATTTCAGCGATTTTATGTGATTTTGGAAATTTCCCTGGATAAGACAAAGTCAGCCATTTCGGAAAAATAGCCATTGTATTTTATCAAGTGGACGAAAAATGCTTTAAAAATTACATTTCTGTAAAAATTTTATCAAAATAATTGTCGTACGCTTGCCATAGCATCGGGTACTTTGTCTGACAGAAAAACCCTCACTTCAGTGTGATGGATGACAATTCATCATGAATGGTGCATTTTTCATATGAAATACTTTAAAAATAAACAGCACAAATCATAGAACGATTTTTAAAAGCAAATTTAAAAAGAATTTTCTTTTTATCATCCTCTGTTGTGTTGTACAATTTTACCTTTAACATATTTTTCATTTTTTTGTATTTTAAATAAAAAAGTACTTCTTATCGTATTTTTATGCTTACTAACAGAATTTATTCTTAAACATTTATTCATTTTTCATTTACAGACTCTTCTTATGTTGAATATCGTCATCATTCTGTTACCAATGTTGTAAGTTAGCATTGAAAGAAACCTTTTGTAAGATAAATCGTTAAATGTCATCAAAGATGTTTCATGGTAGCAAAATACAGAGGCGGAGTATTCACATCAAAGTAATGTATTGCATCAAGTGAAATTGACTGAGATTCAATCGGAACTGTCTTTAAAAATTGCTTTAAACATCCAAGTAAACAAGGAATCATCATAAAAGAACTGATATAAATAAATGAAAATAAAAACGAACATTACTTATTTGAATGCAAATACAAAATTGAATTAAATTTAAAGGAAATAAATATAAATGAATATGGTTTTTAAGTTAAGCATACAAACGAAGTGAATCAGGAAGAGGAAAAGTAAAGCAAGTGAAATATAAAATAAAATTAAAAAAAATAAATAAATAGAATTTAACTGAGAATTTTAATAATAATAATAATAAAAATAATAAATAAATGAAGGAAAAAAAATTATAATCATAATCGTACGCTCTCAATTGAAATTTGTTTGGATATAAAAAAATTTAAATTTGCATCATGTATAAAATTATAATAAAAAAGAGTGTGTAATAGAATAATACAGATACAAATAATAATAAAATAACAAAAATTGAATGAAAAAAGGATATTGAAACGTGTATAGAAAAAAAATTATATATTGAAACACACATGTGCACAAAAATTTACATTCATAACAAAAGGAGAGTTAAGTAAAAAAAAAGTGGTAGCGAAAAAAATACACACAGACTTTGTTATATAAATACAATAAAACACAATGAAAAATATGCTGAAATATACAAAATTCATTTTCAGTAAATAAGTTTTATACGCTATAATTTTCATTTTTTTATGATTAAAACATGCTGGTATTGAACTAAAACAAAAAATGAAATGAATATCAACATAATAAAGCTCTCTTTTTTGCCATTATCATCATCATCATCATCGTCATTTTCATTTTAATAAACAAATAGTGTATGACGGCTTGTTTTCTGGTATTAAAAAAAATATATAATATTATTCATTTTCACAACAATAAACATAAAACAATATAAATATAAAATAAACAAAATAAATTCGCTTTGTCATACTTGAAGTTTTACAGTAATAATAATAATAATATCAAAGTGACAGAAAAAATACGTCGATTTAGTGTGCAGATCGTAAAAAAAACCCTAGTTATAATGAAAAAATAATAATAAAAAAAATATTTCGTGCTAAAATATGGAAAAAACTTATTGAATATTAAAATAAATAAATATCAAATTCACACACACTCACACACACTCACACATACTCAAATAAAAAATGGCTGAAAAGGATAGTGGTAAATACCACTATGATCCATACACCCAAATATCAAAATCATCCTCAGCGACCGCACAGCTCAACATGAACTTACCGGGCCCGAGTATGAAACGCATGTCAACCGATTCACAGGAACAACCTCAAAGCCAGAGTCCTTGTTGTGCGTGTGGATCGTCGGCAGGATCACAAAATGGCCCATTTTGGGTGGGGTTACTTACAAACTTAGGGATTTGTGCATTATTATTTGCATATACGTTGTTAGGTAAGTGACCATTAAATTGTTATATAATAATTTTTTTTTAAAAGTATGTTTATTATTAAAAGGTATCAAGTTCAATTAGGATTTAATCTCGTTTTAAGCTGGAATAAGCGGATTTTAATTTTAAAAACACAACACGTGCTTGTTATTCTCTGAATTTTACATATGAGTTACTTTTTTTTGAAAAATTATTGACATGGATTACACAAAAAAATGTTTGTCTGATGTATCAATTTAATTTTTAGCAGTAATTAGTTCATTTTGAATATGTAAGGATTGAATCGTGATTTCATGACAGTAGATCAATCATCTGTCCTCTGATAACAACTCAAAAAAAAAAAAAATTAACAATAATCAGACATTCTATCAAGTAAATTCAATGAAAAAAAAGATAAAATTAATAATAATAATCGGCCTTCAGACATAAATTGAATATGATACGAGAAATAACAATAGAAGGCAAAAAAAAAATTCAGAATTCTATTATTTTTACATAATGAGACTGTTCATTAATAATCGGCATTGTTTTGGTCTGTCTATTGTCTATCCGTCTCAGAAAATTCTAGAATGAACAAACAAAAGGATATGTGATTCAAATCAAGCATGAAAGGCATTTTTTATGAAGAAATTTTTCAAATTCAAGTTTTTATATCAAGCACAGCATTTAATTCATCTTCGACCTTATTTTATGCTCAAACATGATCACGTACAGAAAAAATACAAAAAAAAAATTTAAATGAAATTTAATATTAATGAATTAATTTGTCGGTTGAAGTAATAATTTAAATCCCTTAAAATAATTTTTGATGAAAATTTCTTTATTTCATATTTAATACATGTGAGTCTCCATAAAGTGAAAAATTAGATGTACGTAGTGATTCCACTCACTGTATAATGAAAAGTCAGTTTCTATGGATCTACAGTTTCTATAGATGCTAACTTTTTATTATATAGAATCATTACATACAGCTTATTTTTCACTATATCGAGACTTTACTGTACTTAAAATTATTTTATTTTAAGGATCATTCATCTTTTTGGCAATTGAGGGTGGTGCATCACAAATGGCTCAACGAACACTTGCTTCCACAAATCGACAAATAAAATTAGCAGCACGTAATCACAACAATAATATTGATAATAATTTAACAGCGATATCAAGGAATTTACTACAAGAAACTCATGAAACAAGACAACGAACTGTTGAAAATATATGGGACATAACTGTCTCATTAAACATTTTATACAGAGAAAATTGGACAAGGTAAGCCTCAAGCTAAATTTCACTTGTTTTACAGAACCATCAATTATTAGAGAAAAAATGTTAGTTTTTAAAAATGACATTATTTTATCTTGTTCTTCTTGTTAAATAAGAGAAAAAAAATAACGAATTCATGGATTGACATGTTTCTTTGAGGAAAAAAAATTGTTTTACAGGACTTCTTTTAATAATAAATGTAATTATTCTTTGAGATATTCAAAGTATACTTTGCTATTATTCTTAATAAAAAAACAAGTCGAATCGAAATTGAATGGACTTGATCTCAAAAATCTTAACTGATGTCTTCTCCAGTGGTGGATTGGTCATACGGGCTATCTGGCAAATGCCACAAAGGCCGCAGTCCGTCATACAGAATGCCAGGACCGTTATTTTTCAATCCGCCCCTGGTCTTCTCTCCATCAAAAGATGATCAATTATATTTTTTTAATACGAAAACTGAAATTTTGTTCGTATTACTTTCAAAATGCGCTTAAAGTCACGCATTACCGAAAGATTTAATATTATATTTTTTTTCCTTTCAAATAAAATGTAGTTTCAATATTTTTTTCACTTCTTTTCTTCATAAAAGAAACAAAAATGTGATATAAAAAATATCACAAAGAAATCTGAACTACATTCAAGTTACTAAATGTTGTCTTGTAATGGAATTTTCAAGTAAATGTTTCAAAATCCTTTTTGGCTTAGTCGACATCAAAAGCATTATAAAAGAGTGTTATAACTTTTTTTTTCTACTTTTATACATATAAAAAAGAATCTTATAAGACGACAATACACTTTTATACAGGTAATAAAAATAAGAGAAAAATCTATCGAATTTAATTTAATTTTATTTCATTCTTTTCGTTATAGTTTTTTTTTTGCTTCTTTAAAATCCATGAAAAGAGATGCGACAAACTTTATTTTAAAAAAGATTTTATAAAAAGAAAAAATATTATTTTAATAATAGTAATGAAGCTCATTACTTAAAAAGAAAGTCCTTTCAAGTGATCTTTTTTGCTTTTATTTGAAAAGTTTCACTACCTCATTCCATAAATCGAGATAAAAGAGAGATTTTTTGTTCAATGTAAATTTTTAAACGACGAGATCATTGAAAATGCTTATTTATAGTCATAGTTTTGAGTCAAGGTATCAAAATCAAATCGAAATTTCATGTTTTTTGAGTTTTTCGATGTCACTTGAGCCGAGTATGTCGTATGACATTCAATTCGAAGATTTTTGAATCAAAAAGGTTTGTGAAGTTTCGAAAAATCTCTCATTTTAATAGAACGAGCGAAAAAAATTTAACGTCGTGCAAATCAATTGAATAATCGACGGCTTCCCAAAACTCTTATTAAAAAAATCGAATTATGCAATATCTGTTGAAATTAGATTTTGAGATGTCAAAGAGCTTTAAAACGTGTTTTTCTCTCATAACAAAAGGAAAAAAACTTTAAATTGAAACTTTTATTTTATATAAAATACATTTCAAATCACCTGAAAATGCTGAATGTAGTTTAATAACAAAAAGGATTGAATTTGAACTCCTTTTACTTGTACATTTTTTAATAATCTCCTTTATTTTCTTGTTGTCATCTTTATTTCTTTTAAAAAAAAATAAAGAAAAAACAAAATCAGTGAAATAAAATAGAAAACTTTTATAGCAATCCAATCAAACAATACAAATAATCCAAATGGTTACTTTTTTTCCCCAGCATTGTCAGAATTGAATTGTTCAAGTTTTTCAATTTTTATACATATTTCAATGGTATTGTATTTCACATTATTTGTATTGTACAAAGGTTTATTTGTCATGTTTTTTTTCCTTTAAACATAAAAATACGAGAAAATTGGATAAAGTTTAAAAGTTTGACTTGAAAATCATAAAAATTTGACGTGTGTAGGACATTTTGATAAAATAATTTTGTTTTTTTTTTCAATTTAATACAAAATCTGACGATGTCATGTTGTGTTTTTATTTCGCAGACTGGCAGCAATTGAATTAGCAAAATTTCAAGATCAAATTATTAAACAGATCATGAATGATATGCCGCCCAATGCGATAAGTACACTTCAGCCACCTGCAACGGGTGCCATCACAGTACCACAATCAATACAAGACTATGAATGGACATTTGCGAGAGCGTTTTTGTATTCTTTGACAGTGCTAACAACTATAGGTAAGTAATTTTGTTTTCTTATATTGGTGAAAGGAAAATATTCTAGAAACAAAATGATAAACACAAAACTCAATTTGAAGCAAAAGTTTCTTTTATCATTTTTCATTAAATATAAAATACAATATGAAAAAAAAATTCAAGGAAAGAGTTGTATACAAAAGTAATTACTTAAGAAAGTAATTAAAAACTTTTCATTGGTAAAAAAAAAACTTGAAGATTTTTAATAAACATCTCGACTCAGCAACATCTATTTTGTTAAATTTTTTTGATGAAATACTGTCAAAAACTTAATAAAAAAATATTTGTGAATCTCCCAGCACTCACCTTAGATACCTTGAAATACTTAAATTTATTTTTTGAATAATAAATTCAAAATAATCATTTATTTATGTTGAATCAGTTAACTTAACACAATTCTAGTGCTAGTTTGCTGTTATCATTTCAAAACTTTATATAAATGTGAAAAAAATTGAGAGAGAAAGTTGTGGAAACAACAATAAACATAATTAAACAAGCGCAACATCTCGTTAAGGGCTTCTATTATGAGAAAAAAAAGTGGGAAAAAGTACAATTATTACTTTTGTTATTGTTTTTGCAGTGTTTTAAATTTAACCCTGATTAGGCTACAGTCCTTAAAGAAGGCCAAGCAAGTTTGACTTAAATTCGTTTAAAATCATACCTCAGACAAATGAACAGTATCGAAAACTGTCCAAAATGGATCTTAAGAATGTTTTTTATGAAATTAACAGAAAAATTTACAAGAAAAAAATAATTTGTAAGTATGCCGCCTTACCTGGGTTAAATTTTCATCAGAGTATAGAAAAAAGTTTTAGGTGCATTGCGTTTATATGAAAAAAATTTGTTGAAAATTAATGAAAATTGTTTGTTAAATGTGGTTTGGAATTGTGTTCAATGATTAGGCTTAACTCTTCAGGTAACTCCAACCGGTTTTAAATGAAAATGAGAACTTTTGATGATTTTTTCATAAAATATCCAAATTTTGGTTGTAATTAGTTGAATTTGATAAAAATACACTCATCGAGCCAATTCTTCTAAAAATTAGCTTAAAAATAATAATTTTTGTTCTAAAATATGTATAAAATATTAAAAAAAAGTCATTTCCAATCAAAACTAAGCTTTTACATTGCTTCGTAACTTGTAATTTTCTGATTAACTTCGTAAACATTTAGGATATTGTCAAAGATTAAAATTACCATATAACCCTTTAATTTTTAAGTTTCCCTTAGCTAAAATTATTAAAAAAGGTAATTTAAACTTAATTTCGTTTAAAATTAAAAGGTTTTAACACCCATGAACCCGCACACACACACACACACACACACACACACACAGGACAAAAGATAAATCAAAATATGGTTATCATTTATCTTACATTTATCACAATCAAGTCATACTTAATATTAATATTATACTTATTTGTGCGATTGTAAGATAGTGTGTTGACAGTGATAAATGTACTGAAATTCAAAGTTTATTGTTGTTAACTGTACATTTTGTAGAATAATTTTTTTTTTTATCTTTGATGAACAAAATATTATTTTAAAACAAAATGAATGAACCTTGTTCTGGATATGTTTGTGTGTTATTCTGTGGTTTAAATTAAATTTAATTTGTAGAATTGTGTATTTTATGAAAATTAAAATAATTTAAAAAGTGAAATTTAGTACAAGGATTAAAGGGCCTTTAATATCGTAATTTTGAGAGAAGAAATTTGCCCTGAACAGGAAAAGACTGATTTGTGTACACTCAAGCATACAAAATTGCGTGGCATCACACTGGGTGAGGCCTTTTCCAGTCATAATTCCATCATAAATGTAAAGTTTGTTAGCCCTCATTAGTTTTCTGAGAAGGTGTGGACACTTTCCTGAACTGAATCAGGTCAAATTGATTTATCCTTCATTTAAGTTGCTTCACTAGACTTGGTTCTATCTTCATCAAATACCCTGTTGCGCATCCGATGCATAAAAAATAGGCATCCATTTCAAGAAAAATTTTCTACAAAGTATGTTTTGGATGACTATTTTTTAAGCATCGGATGCCTTTTTTTAAGGCATTGAGTGCCTAAATTTTAAGCATTTACGCGCAACAGGGTATGATGATAAATGGGTTCGCACAATGAACCCGTCTAGTCTGTAGGTTTGAGTGCCGGTTCTCTTCTGTGGCAAAATCTAATCTGAACCCATTCAGTTAATAACCAGATTTTCATTAAAACTTTGAAAGGACAAATCAAACTTGCAATTTAATTATAACTAAAGTTTCATATAAATAAATTCACTTCTCACACTTAAGTGCCAAGATGTGTTTTAATTAATCAATCAGAATAACATCAAAATGCTTTTACTAAGTTTACCTACTAACTAGACATAAAAAGCATTTTCGTTTCATTAAAGTATCTTTTCATTTTCTCATTTTATATCATTTAATATTCTCATAAGGATAAGATACGTAAAATTCTTCTAATACTTGCATGGAAACGTGCATGATAAAACACCAAAAATTACATTTATTTGTATGCGTGGTTGTGTTTGTGCATGTGTGTATTTGTGGCTTCAATTCATTTGACCTCTCATACATGCTCATATTGCTAAATAAAACTAGAGTTTGAGACATCTTTTGGATTATTTGTTTCATAACAAAACTTGTAAATTATTAAGAGCACTTTTATTAAAAGGCAATATATGAATGATATTGCTGTCAAACAAGTCGAAGTAAGAAAAAAAAAGTTTTTCACACAATATATTGTATATTAATGATGATAGCACGTCTCACTCAATTTACTCATGACTAATATAACTTTTAACATATATTAATACTTTATGTAAAAGTTTCTCGAAAACTATATATGAATATTGTGTCAATTGAACAACGTGAGGGATGTGGGCAAAAAAACTAAAATAAAATAAAATTAGAAATATAAATTATAAGAGTAAAAGATTTATTTTATTTTATTCATGTATGTGACAATGACACCTCTTTTCAATTTAATCCGAAATGATGATGTTTGGCTTTATTTTGCTTGTATAATGAGCCAAGACATATAAAAAAAAGGGATAAACGATGAGGCAACTATAACAATGACAATTTCACAAAGGTTTCACATTTTTTATGGACTAAATGAAACAATTGATCTTCAAGAATCACTTTAGTGGTTATAAAACAAAAATCCTTGTAATACTTTTTTTTCATACCCCCATAGAAACATGTATGTTAATATGAAGTCAATGTGAGACCATCACAGACGCATATATGATGCCATAAAAAAGAACGAAAAAAATAATATGACTTGGATTTTTTTACCATATTCTTTTGGTATTGTACATTTTTTTGTATGTAACTCATCCATGACTCCTTACTCACATCTTCAATTCCGAATAATAAGAACCTTAAAAGAAAATTGTGACATATAGACATGCTACTAAGGGTATGGAGATGAAAATGAACGTGATATACACATACGAAAAACTCCCACACACACACACACACATGCACACAATCACATATAAAAGTATTAATAGAAAAGAAAAAACGAAAAAAAAGAAGTGGAGAAATACAACATTTGATTATGTGTTTGTCATTGGCATATCTTAGCAAAGAGATTATATTCGATATTCTGGTAACGTATAATATTGTATTTTATAGTGAATATGTGTCATTGACAATTGACAAAAATGATTGTCAGGGGACTTTACATGTATACAATGGAAATTGAAGTGTGTGTGTTTAAGAAGTATGTTTTGATTATAATTTTGTTTATTCACACTAAAAATCACTTATACAGGGATGTGAATACCAAATTTACCTGAAACAATCATCTGTCTTTGCATACAAGATTGAAGAAAAACAATCCCTGATGAAACAGATTTGCCTTAGACAAATAATACTAAAATAATCCATTTACCGCTGTGACCCATTTGTTTTTACCCCAGTATGAATCTTTTATTGGTTGTGGTCCTACTGTGTTAATGTGTGCACTGTGTACATAAGAAGAAAATCTTTGATGTTTGTATGTCAGTCACACATTGAACACAAGTCTCTGGACTATAAAAGAAATGTCATTCAAACACACAACACATGTCTCGATATATGGAGCAAATATGCAGTGGTATATGATAATAAAATCATGTGTGTCTGTATCTTAAAAATTATTTGTGGTGTATAAAATCAATAATAATCGTAAATCTTCATTTTCTTTTATAAATTGATATCGATCAAAGATTATCTTGAAAATGAGAGAGCTTCAATTTAGTTTTGGATAAATAAAAATTTATAACACAGATCAAAAGTTTATTTATTTTTTTGGTTTTAAAAGATATTAAGGATATTGACCTATATCTTTTTGAGAAAGGCCATCAAATTTAACAATTTGAGATTAGTTTCTCCACGGTTAGTAGAAAACGTGCCACAAACAGTGCCGCTAGCGGCACTCAGGGACACTGCTCCGGCACTACTTGCGGCACTACTGCGGCACTAAATTTTTATAAAATTTTTGTCTTAAATTCAGATTTTTATTGAAATAAATGTTTAAATACCATAAAAATTTGAAGTAAAATTAATAAACTGGAAAAAATTATTTTGAGCACACTAAAAATAAAAAGCAAAAAAAATTTTGTTTTTTTTTTTAGAAAAATACGGAAACATGGGGTTTTTCAAAAAATAATAATTTTTCTTGAAAAAATAATGAGCTTTAAGCCTTTTCTAATTATAAAAATTTTAGTTTTAAGAGAAAAATTCGATAAAAATGTAGTGCCGTACAGTGCCGCGCTTCGGAAAATTTAGTGGGTAGTCAGGTCATATGCCAAGAAAAAAAATCATTTTTCATTTTGACGCATTTGGCATCTGGCACATTTGGCGCTCGGCAAATTTGGCGCTATCGGCGTTTGGCGAATTAGGCATCTGGTGGCTCTGGTATTTAGAGGGTGAATTTAGCGTGACCTACCCCCCCCTCTGCGAAAATCGCATGCTGAATCGAATTTTACAAAATGAAGATAATTTTCAAATTGGCGGAATTTCAAAAATGTTTGTAAATTTTCTATCAATTTCCTTATTTTTCTTACAGATCCATCGCTAAACGAAAGGTTAAGCCATTTTTGCCCATATAATTGAAAAAAACTCACACATATAATTTAAGTGAAAATCATCCCAACACATTCGTTGTTGCTCCTAATTGTATCAATGAATGAACTTGGATAAAAAAAATATAAATAAATAAAGTAATTTGTATTCAAACCAAAAAATTTCCTATAAAAACAATAAGGAAAATAAATTATTCTGCACACACTGAATGTATTTTTTCCGGTTAGATATTTACGTGAACTTATTTCACTTGTTTATTTCTCTATGTGTGTGTAAGCGTGTGTGTCTGTGTATGTTAACTTTATATCGCATATTAAACAGCCGTAAATTAAGCTTATTTTTTAGGCTTCAGACTCTTATTTCTCAATTTAAATGTGTTTTTTTTTCGCCTTATTCTTTTCGTTTCCTTTCATTTTATTACAACATGAATCAAATTATCTTGTATGATTTAGTATTGTCTAGTGAACAATAAACTAGAAAGGATAAATTGGTTCATTTGAAGAAGAAGAACAAAAGCAAATCACGTATAAATTTAAAATATCAATAATTTAACTGTATTATTTTCCTGCAGCATTTAAATATGATAAATAAGGCTTTGATTAATTATTTATTGTATCGTATTTTTTATTATGATAAATTTTATTTATTTTTGTTTTCATTTTTTTTCACATACAAATCGGAAACGATTCCATTTGTTATGGTCTCATTCGTATATTTTTTGAATGAAAAATGAATATAAAATATATGAAAATTATGAAGGAACATAAAAAAAAGCGGTAAATAATTGAAGTGAAAAATTGCGTGTCATGCTATATAACGCCTTTTATTTGGCCCATGGTAATGAAAGAATAATGTGGTGATTCCAATTTAATCTGGATTGTTTGAATAAATGTGGGAATCTGTATTAACGCGTCCAAATTAAAGGAGAGAAAAAAAATATGAATAAATTTTCCCTGAAAAAAAAACCATTTTTTATGCAAATCATAACAAGCCCCTATAATACGAAGAATTAAAATGATTTCTCATCCAAAAAATTTCAATGGAAATTTTTTATAATAATATTTTTTTCATTGTGAGCCCATTTCTGTAATATGTTTATAAAGTAAACAATTACGAGAGAGATAACAACAAAAAAAAAGAACATTTTGATATTTATTTTCTTTTCATATTGGTGATCTTTCACAGGTCATTGCCAATCAATTTTATTGTGATAAAATGTATGATAAATATACAAAATAATAATAAAAAAAAGAAATGATGATATAAAATATTGTCTAGGAGGGTTTTTTTTCTTCTTCTTTACGATACAAAGGAAGATTTTCCAATTGACTTGTATTGAAAAATGTTTTATTTGCTTTCCATTCAATTTTTTCCTTTATTTTACCTTACAATTCATGAGAGAGTCTCAAATGGATGGCATATCATTTGTTCTACATGAATAATGTTTTCAATATAAAACATCTATTTGGAATATTGGCTTTCTTTCAGCTCCATTGACTTCATAACTGGCAAAAGCGCTTATTGTGTGTCCTAACAATTTATTGTATTGTGTTAAAAATGTGTAACAAAAGGACTGTTTATGGTAATGTCTCGGCATGAGATCACCTTGTCGGTTGAGAGGTTACAGTAGTTTTGCTTGAAATTGTGACGTAATCAAAAAAGAAAATTTGTTTTACTCGATCTTTAACCTTTAGATTTGAGACATTTTCTATAAAAATGTTATCATTGTTAATCAGTAAAATCATAAAAACTCAAAAAAATATGTAGAACGTAATGCTGGTTGAAATACTCGAGTGCATTTCTAGAAATCGAATTTATTTTTTTTAAAAAGAAACGGCCATTTTTAAAATTTTTGCGATTTTAGAAAATTTCGCCATATTGAAAAGTTCCTGCATTTTGGTAAATTCGACATACCCCGGTTTTTTAAAAAAATGATTGACGACATATTTTAAAAATAAAATGACTTTCCACATTTTTTTAAATGATTGGTGACATTTTTTAAAATGATTGGTGACATTTTTTAAACGACTGGCGACTATGACGCAGATCGATGGACGAAATAAGCACCCACAATTCTCACATTTTTTTCAAATCAACGTGAAATGTGCAAAAAATAAAAGTAATTTCTTATCAACACCTAAAATCATATTACTCAAAGTCTTTGAAATCTGAATTTTGAAAAGCCGTCTAATCAAAAACAAAGCACGGAAATCACAAATGTCAAAAATTTTGTGATTTGTCTTTGATCAAGCAAATAACAAAGTTCCTTTTATCATCAACATCATTCTCTTTTATTACTATTGCTTTTGTTTCTATTTTATGTGTGTGTATATATATTTTTTTTATTCATATTAGGATACACACAATTTTATATTCATTCAATTCAAAAGTTTATTCATCAACCGTACTCTAAAATGCCTATCATCACAATTCTCTACTTTTTAGTGAAAATGAATTTTACGTGTTTTGTTTTTCAGATGATGATACTTCAATAAAAAACTCAACCTACATTCACTTTTAAAATAATAATATACATACATACACACACACACACACACATACAGAAATCTTTATGAGCAATCACATTACCATCATTTCAGTATTTTGTGTTTAGAGTTTACTAAGTATTTTACTGCCACATAAATTTTTCCTTTCATTTTATACTTTTTCATCTCAAATGTGTGTGTGTGTGTGTGTGCGTCTGTGTAAACAATTAATTTGCATATAAATCGGAAACAGTATAAAACATTTTAGAATTAGTTAAATATTATGCTTTACTATGATCTTAGATATATTTTTTTTGTATTGAGTTAACAACCCGTGATCTCCTTGTAAAATGTATCAAAATGTTAACGTCAACATTTAACGAAATCAAATTTCAGTTTGATTTTGCTTCAGTATTAAAATTATTTTAAACGAAAGAATTTTGAAAATCTTTTTCATCTTAAAATTACAATGAAAACTCGTAAAACATTCTTTTACCCATAAAATTTATCGAAGAAATATTTATTTTGATGAAAATACTTTACAATTTAAAAAATATTAACATAATATTTAACATTCATCGGTACAAAGTTTTATTGGAAGAATTTTTACGCTTGTAAATTTAAAATCCATGAAATTCCAACGAAATTTACTTTAAAATGAAACAAGGAAAATAAAAAAACATAAAAACCACTTATATTTGTAACGCTACGCATTGTAACACATTTCTTCTTATGTTTTTTTTTGTAGTTTTTTTGTATCCTCTGTATGTGAACAAAGATATTTTTTTCCGTGACATGATAAATAACACTTTACAAGTTGTTGTTGTTACGATTTTTCTTTCTTTTCACACTAACACACACACACACACATAAATGACTGATCTGAGCTGCCACAAAATGACATTTATCCATATTTTTATTTCTCTCACTTTTTTTTATTTTAACTTTTACATAATCAAATGTCTGAAAATAAGTGTAAATATAAGTATGTTTTGTTTTTTTTGTGTTTTTGGTCAAGAATTACATTTCAAAAAAGATATTTCAGTGTTTTTTTGTATGTTTGTCATTCAAATATGCTTGAAAAACATTAAAATAATTTTATTTTTTTCTTGTTTTTTCAATTTTTTTGTGCTTTCTTTGTAAAGAAGTGTGAAGTGAAAGAATTTTTTTTGAAACACGAATATTAATAAATGTAATTAAAGTATTTTTTCATAACCATGATCAAAAGATATCAAATTTGAATCTTAATTTGGAATAAAACTAAAATTATTCAGCATTAAATGGATTTATTTATACATAAAAAAATAATAATAATAATTTTTTTTACGATCTGTCAGATAGAAATCGTGTTCATTTGTAAAATAAAATATGTGAAAAATTATGAGTCATGATATCACCAAAACATATTTTTTGCAGATACATAAAAAAATTGTTATTATTCTCACTTGATATATCAAGATCTCAATGTTAAGTGGTGTGTAAAATTTAAAAAGGAAACATACGCGCACCAAATGAAGAAAAAAAACCATTCACACATACATATCGTAAAAAATATTTTAACTTTATATCATTATGATACACATAAACAGCTAGGAAGCATCTAACGCTATAAAAAACGTGCGTGTTGTTCTTTCATGGTAACCTTTTTTTGTTGATATATATTAAAAAAAGGCACTTTTCTTACATATATCACCTTAAATTTCAAGGAAAAGAAAAAAATTGTATGATTTGTGTGTTAATTCGCAATATGTAAAATTTTATGCACATACACTTTTGGGAAATTATTATTTTTTTTCAATATTTTACGATGATCTTTATTTGATAATGAATTTTGATGTAAATTATGAAAATGTTTAAACAAAATTACGTATATAAAATGTGATGATAAACATAAAAAAATTGGAATGTGATCGTGAGTGATAAACATAAGTGCATTTTGACTGGGACTGAATACAGTTTGATTGTGACCTACACTGAAAATATTATTCCTTTCGTTTGTATTTTACCATTCATAGCCTCTTAAAATATGACATATTGAGTTGGTCAGTTCAGCAAAGTTGCAGTTTGAAATATTCTTTACAACTTTGCTACAGGTCAATTTTAGCCAAAACTTATCAAAACATAGGCATATCATTTGCGCACTTTTGGGCGGGACAATTCCGATTTTTGAATCAATGTCCCGATTCCCAATTTGTCCTTCATTTATCCCGATTTTTAACATTTAAAAATATTATTATCAGGAAAGTCCAAAAACTGTCCTTAGTGGAATCGAAAATTACAGCGTTTAGTATCTGCGTTTTTGATTGCACTCTACAGAGGGCGCTGAAAGCTTTTTGTGAAATGAAGGTCTGAAAAATTTTCCAAAGCAAAGGTCGATAAGGAGTAAACAGATCGATAAAGACTCAAAAAATACAGCGGCTTGTATTTCGGTTTTACGATTGAACACTACAGACGGCGCTGAAAGCTGATTTTGTGATTTGCACGAAGAAAAAATTTAAAAAGCAGCAAAAAAATAGAAAGTCAGGATAAAAGTGGTTGATGCCACTGCGAGGGTGGCGGCGAGGATTCTGGGGGTCTGGGGGTTTTTAACTGTCCCGCTTTTTGCTTTCAAACCCAGATTTTTTTTTTCACTGGTCCGAATTTTTCGTCAAAAGTATCAGGTATGCCCACCAAAACATGATTTTTTTTGACATTTTTAAATGAAATGTGTTATAAAAGAATCAGGTGTAATATTAAAATTTAATATCAATTAAATTATATTATTTTTTTCATATCAAAATGAAAAAAAAAATATTCTTAGAATTGAACATTAATCACCTTTTTTTTTAACCTTCTTTTTTTCACCTCATATTCATTTTCTTCGAATTGTGTTTTCAAGCTGAATGGCTCAAAAAAATTAAAAAGAATTTCTTTTATGAATTTTAAAAATTCCAAAATGTTTTCCCTCAAAAAGGGAGAGATGTAAAGTAAATAAATAACATTTTACCTGAAAACAAATTTAAATTTAATAATAAACCTAAAATAACATGAACTTCGAATGAAATTTGTTTCACAAATACTCGACGTGTAAATTCAATTCAGAAATTCAAATTGAATTTCAATAAAATTTCATTTTATATTCAACGGTTTTCGTATCTTTTATCAGTTTCTACTACAAATCTCACGATTTTATTAACTCAATGTAAATAAAAAGCTATATTTGGATTTTATTCCAAGTCTCTTTTACTTACAGGATAAATGTAAAATTTCAATCTTTCACATGTAGGACCGATGTTTGTTCAATCAGTTTATTTGCTTCACTAATTCTTAATTAACTCATGCTACCGTGACTAAACCACTCCTAAAGCAATAAATATTTATTGACGTAAACATCATGAGATTTTGCTCGAGTAAATAAGTAAAGTCAAGTTAAATTGCTCTCTTTTTTTACATTTTATAATGAAATTCTTATTACAAAAATAGCAACAACCTGTAAATTGTTGCCATGCTTACTTTTTTATCTGATAATGTTCATTTTGAAGGACACACAATTTGTTTTTCTCGAATTCTGTTTGATCCAAAAATAGTAAAGTTAATTCCTTAGGCAGCAAAGCAATTTAATTAATTTAATTTCGTCATAACAAAATACCATGATTTTCTGTTTTATAAAGAGAGAGAAAATTAATATTGTTGTTGTCTTGATGCAAATTCTTGTTTTGATGCAAATCACATTTCCTCATTATAATTTTATCGAAGTTGAACATTTTCCTGCAGTTATAAGTTTAATAAACATATCAAATTTCAAAGGAGTAAGATAATTTGCTTCCAACAGTGACATGCTCACATAAAATTAAAATATTTCCACCTTACTCTTTTACTTGGCATAGAGCATAAATGAAAATAAAAAAAAAACTTTGTGATCACGTTCCTTCTCGACTTCATTTTAGAATTTGCATCTAGATTTTAGGGTGCACTAAAACTTTTGCATGATTTTCATATAACAAAAAAAATTAAATTAAATAACAACAATTTGTTCATCCGAGCATTTGAAAACTAGTTTTGATGTTTCAGCATGTGTATTGCAAACTATTTCAACAAAATTATTTACTTGTTCACGTAATCTCATAACACAAATTCCTTTTTTTTGACGTTCATTTTCTAAATATTAAAATATCATATTAGAAAAAACAAGATGATGCAAATATGATTTTTCATGACTTGATGCTTTGCTATTGAAAATTATAATTTGATGAGCATTCAACATTAATAATTTTAATTTTTTTCCACATCAGTGCCACAATATTATAACTTTTTGAATGTAGTTGAATATCTAATTATAATTTAATTGAGTTTCCTCCTAAGTAAATTGTACCTTATTTTAATGTTGATATACTTTTGACAGAAAGAAAAAAAGGACAACAACAGAAAAAAAAGTTATAATAACAAAATTTTTCATTCATAAGGATCCTTGTGACTTTAGGCATAATTTTCATAAAAGTGAACTCATGCGAAGTCAATTGGATCAAAATCAATTGGAAAGTTTTAATTTTTGTATCACTTATTTTTTTCCTTTCCTTTCCAAAAAAAACTTTTCGTTGTTTGGTTCGTTTCAAATAAATGTTGTAAAATTGATGAAAACGATACATTCAAGTATACATTCCCAGAAAAGAGGAGAAAAAAAGGGATAACTAGATCGGTGTTTACGATATTAACATTTTTATCCATTATTCTATTTATTCACTTGATTTTTCAAGAAGAACAAAAAAAAAATGGAAAGAATTGTTTTGAAATAAAACACAAGAAAAGGTTTTTTTTAACCCTTATCATTTTACTTTTCTCATCATTTGAGTTTCAAATGTTTCGAATTTAATGCGCCTTTCATCTAGTTAGGCTATTTTTATCGGATTTTTGTACATTATCACACTTTGATCTGATTACTCATACGCAAGAAATCCCCAATTTTGACAAATTTACTTTTGTTTTGTGATATTCATGCATGACAGATTAAAAGGAGACGAAAAAAAGGGATCGAAATCAATTTCAACACTGTAACCTGATATTGATTTCAATTAGAAGGCATTTTTTTTTTCTATGTATATAAATTTTTCTCTTTTGAAGATCAAAAAATACATTAAACGATAATTTTAATGCAAATCATGGATAATTAACTATTCAATGCCTTATTTAAATGTTCCTTTCCATTTAATGATAATAAAGAATAAAGAAAAATCACTTTTCTTAATTGAATTTCAATTACTCTTATCGTGAAAAAGGATTGTAAGATTTTTTGATTACAAGTCAAATTAAATCAAATTAAATTAAATTAAATTAAGATTCAATAAAAAAAAACGTTTTTGAAAGATTTTTATGATTTGCTTGCTTATAATTTGATTGTGTGAAATGAAATAAGCAACCTAGGACACTGGAATTTGGAAATATTTTCCGAACAGCATCCATTTACGACCAGTGGAAAATTGGCCATACGGGCAATCTGGTAAATGCCAGAAAGGCCGCAGTCGATTGACTTGCAAAAGTTAGGTTCAGGGTAAATTTTAAAGAAAATTGTACAAAATGCCCCGGTGAACGACATCAGTGGGGCTCACCACAGTGGGCCAAATTTGGTCAAAATTACTAAAAATGTACTTTTTGCTATTTTCACTGCATGTAAAGGAAAGGACGAAAATGTAACTTTTTTGATTGAATTATGCTTTGCAATGTTCAGATTTAAATTTGGTGACAAAATATGGTACAAGAATTACACACAGTGCTCCGAAAAGGCTCGAAATGGACCATATCTAATTTTCTTCCTTTTTTTTTGATGAAGTTTAAAGTGTAATTGTGTGTGATTAAGAGTCTTTGTTAGTCTAAGAGTATAACCAGTCCATTTAGTTCTCATGGGAACTCGCCACAGTGGGCCTGATTACCAAAAATGGACTTTTTTGATATCTTTACTATTAAACATTTTGTTATTTTTTTTCAAAGCGTACACTCTAATGATATGAGCAAAAGTATCAAGAAAACAGATTCATCATCGTCGTGTTCTTGCTGACACGAAATACAATTCACAGTGATATTTTCACAAATGTGTAAAACTGTTAGTAGTTTAGAAAATTTGTGGATAAAAAATTTGAATAACATGACATGTCAAAATTCACTAATATAAAATAATACAAAAACAAAAATTTGAGTGTCATCTTATATTTCAACACTCACACATTAAAGATTTCGCATGAATGGTGTGTGATGACAGTAAAAAGTTATTTGTGTGATGAAAATATGATTATAATAAAATGACAGGATAAAGTTCTACCTCAAGAAGATATTTTATTTAAATGAACAAATATTGATTGGTAAAATTTATCTTAAATCTTCCCTTAAAACTTTATTTTCATCATTTAAACATATAAATTTATAATTTCATTAAAAACTATGAAAATTTCATGCAAGTAAAGTTAAAATGAATCTCCTTTCATGTGAAACTTTTCAAGTGTTTCATCTTCCAAAATATCACCCATATTTTTCATCTTGTGTGAACTAAAATTTTATTTATATATAAATTTTAACAAGATTTTATCACATTTAAACACCCAACATATGTGACACGATCAATGACAACGAGACACTTCAATCAAAACATTTAACAAAATACACAAGCAGTGTCAACTCATTGACATCCAACAACAGACACATATAAATAAAAACAACACTAAATTGATTGATAGTTTGATATTTCTATCATAAAAGTGTTGTTTTTTTTTAGTTTTAAATTAAATAATATGATAACAAATAAATTTCGATGGATCCATTTTTGTTCATTATTTAATCAATTTTATTTATGATTGATAGCTTTTATTCAATAAATTATTTAATCAAAAAAAAAAGGATAATAATAACATTAAAACAAAATCAATCAACAACATTCCTCAAGAGTAAAATTTTTCAATATCAGACTTCATTGGAATGATAAAATAAAATGAAATATAAAGAACTAAATTAAACTACATTTTTACATTTGAAAATTAATTAAATTCTACATCATTTAATTTCATTTTAAACAAAGAATACAAAAGAATTTTTTTTTTAATTTAAATATTTAATGCCACAATACTATTCATTTTATCATGGTATTGTATTGCTCAGTATATCAGTATTTCAAAGAAATTTGCTTTTACATTTATTTGGTTTCAAATGTATTTGAATACAAAATTCATCTGATACTGACATGTAAATGATAAAATAAAAATACATTCGTAATAATATGAAATGAGGAAAAAAAAGATTTTAAAATAACATAAATCGTATTTGTTAACATGATAACATTAATATTGAACATACACACACACACACACACACACACATACACACAAATAGCTTTGATAATATTCAAAAGTATTTTTTTACTCATTATTTTTTTTCCTAGTAACACAAATCTTTTAATCATTTATGCTTATGTTACAATTTATTATCATTATAAAAGCAGCATAATCGATATTAAAACATTAAAATTATGAAATGTGAGAAATTTGTGTTTCAACATAAGATGTTTGCTCTTTTGTGTGGTTTGTTTGACTTTTGAAGTCTGGTTTGAATTAAGGAAACTTGTAAAAAAAAATTGATGAAATTTATTATAAAGAGAATAAGATATGTGATATTTTTTTATGTTTGAATTTGGTTTTCAGTTAAAGTTAAAACTTTGATGTGTATTAAATTTAAAATAAAATTTGAAAAAAATAAGAGAAACACATTTAATATTAGAAAATAGGTTATATGAGAATTTAAAATCATCATTAAATCTTGGTATTCAAGTGGCCAATCAAGAATTGCTCGAGAGAATTAAGGTACTTAACTTTAATTGTGCAATTTTTTTCCCATTTCTCAAGTTCTTTTTTTATTATACCTTACATGGTTTTTTCATGCCGAACGAAATTGCTTGGTATATTTTTTTATTTACCTCTTCATACAATGAACACTTGTTTTCAATTTTATGGGTTTTTTTACAAAAAAAAAATATGTAAATGCAAAAAAATCTGTGAAAAGAACTTTTGAAATGCAATGAAAAATGTAAAATTCGTAACAAGTTTTTAGTTTAACCTTTATGCTGCGCTCAAATGAAACCTTAGTTTGTTTTTAGGGGATTTAAAATTCGAAAAAGTCGTTTACCTTCAAATTTTCTGTATGAAAAATATTTAGAAGACAGTATCTTGTTGAATTGAAGCACGAGTTCAATAAAAACGGCTAGAAATTTATTTTATGAAGTTACAGGGACCAAAAAATCCATGGACACGATGAGGGTTAAATGGTGCCTTTTAAAGGAAGCGTTTTATTTTAAATTTTCTTAACAAGATGCAATAAGTCACCTCAATAAAAAGTTTCAGATCTTTCATATTCCTCTCATTTGAGCTTCGTTCTTAATTCTCATAGATTACGAGGAAAAAAAATTCCATTTAGTAAATTATGCTAAAGAAAATAACATTAAAACCAGTGAAATTAGCCATGTGCATCACATAACTTACGTGAACATCTGAAAATAATGTTGTGCCACATTGTTTTCTGAACATAAAATTAGATTATTAGTGCTCACCATGTACATAAATTTTGGCTTGAAAAATAGATTCAATATTTAATTTATACAAGTATTAAAAAGACATAAATGTAATTACTTTAACATTATTATAATGCTTTTGTGGTGCGTGTGTTTTCATTTATTTTTATTTTGGGATTGAAAATAAAAATAATCAACTAAATTAAATTATTATTCAGATAATGCGAATATTTTGGAGCAATTTATTTTCCAAGAGTTAATTCTGAAAGTAAAATTTAAAGGTTTCTTGGAGTGAACTTTGGAAAAGACTGAACTTTATTAAAAATTCCTTTAAAATAAACTCGTGTCCAAAAGAGTATTAAACAAATCGGCTTATTTATGTTACAAAAATTTCTATTAAATTTATATAATTTTTTATTTTTATCAAGAGCTTTCTTCACACAACTTTACTGTAATCGCTTTAAATATTAAATTGGGAACATAAATTTTAGTCTAAGCTGTTTGAAACATTTATACGAAGAAGACTTATTTTGTTAATAATAATCAAAAAAATAATAATAAAAATAAGGAAATAGGCACACTGGTCACATTGAAATGTGATTAAGAGCATTTTAATTTGACCTTTCCCCTTAACGTACCTCTTAGTCGTGGTAAGGGCACTTCAGGCATAAATGGGGTCTTAGCTTGGCACTTTCAAGGCAATTTAAGCGCATTTCTAACCAGTTTATATAAATATTATATTTTATATAAAGATAAGAGCACTGTGGCCTGATTTGCAAGGAATTTTCAGATTTCACTGTAAATTCTGATTTCAATTACAATTTCCGTTGATTCTCTATCTTTTAAGGTTACATATTAAATTATTATCTTGTAATCATCTTAAAATTATCGTGTTTTTCCAGGCGGTGACTAAAAAACATAATTATTTCACAATTCCATGTAATTCTTAATGAAAATCGAGTAATAACCGGCACACGACTAATGGTGTTAAGTTAAGTTTATTTTGGTGACAATAAAACCATCCTTTATCCCAATTTAATCTTTTCAATATCATTCGTTTCTCCCAAAAAGAAGAAAAAAAACAGTAGAAAAGATACATAAAATATGACGGTAAAATGGTACATTTATTATATTATATACCGAAAGAGAGATAAATTTACCCTAAAGGGACTGATATAGACATTTGTGTGCCATATTATTATTATATTATTCCTTTTTTTATCTACATTTATTTAGCTTTAACAATAATAATCCATTGTTTGCAAAATTGTATCTAAATAATTTTCATTTACACTTCAATTTAATTCATAACACAATTTCAATTACGCTTGGATCTGTTTAATTTATTTTGTTAAATAAAAAGGAGACGAACATAAAAAATGCACACGTTTATACACGATTCTTAATTGATTTGGTTTGTTTCCTGTTTTTTTTTATTATTATTTTATTTATTTTTACATGTTTTTCTTCAATTTATAAGTACAACAAAAGGTTTTCTTGGAACAGACACACACACGTTTACACAATAAAGTACAATCAATGTTCTTCTCCTGCTATGTCCTTATATGTTTGTTCACATCATCAAGTTAGCTTTTGTTTGCTTATCACATGTTCAACTTTTTGTGTTCCATGTAACTCGTTATATTGAAAAAAAAAACAAAACAGAAGTAAAAAATAAATTTAAGGGAAATGTCATCAGTACACATTTATATGGGTTATATAGCCAGTGGCGTACTCATGAATAATAAAAAATCTTATGTATGTCCTTTTTTAACGTCTTTCGCACTTGAGTATCACTTAAAGATATATTGAGGATTGATTGGTTCAACAATGTCATTAAGATGAAGAAGAAGAGCTTTGAAGATAGAAGATAACTTGAAATATTTACATAAAACTTTTAAGGGGTTCTTCAATTGACTTGTTGTTAATTAAGGAGTTGGGAAAAAAGAAAAATTTACTTGACATAGAATTCATAAAGGAAAATATAAAAATATTGAACAAAAATATGCTCTCTCCCTTTAAGCTCAAGGTGCATTGAAATTTAATTAAATTTTTAATATTCTGTTCTGAAAGCCTTGATTTTAAAGAAATTTCAATTAACTGATGACATACGAGTTCAATGCAAATCCTTACAATAAACGTCTCTGTTTGAAATTTCTTCCACATAATACACCTCATCATTTCCGTCGTTCTCATGTCAATAACTTTCGTATGGAGCTGTAATACAAAATTTATTTATAGACACATACAGAATATTTATTCACTTTTATGGTCACGTAATTGTGTTGATGCCAATTACTTTTTCTTTTTTCTTCGTTCGTTTTTTTTTTATGTTAAAGTTCTTTCAGTGTTTTCTCTTGTTACATCATATTTTACTGGAATTGTTTTTCCTCATCAATTTTTTGTTTGTTTGTTTTTGCACTCTTTTTTTTTCTTTTTTCTTCGTTTGTTTGACGAGCAATATCACGCGGTATCAAATATGAATTCCAAGAATGATTGTTAGTGGGAATGAACAAGAAAAGTTTAACAAAACACTACATTTAAGCTTATGAGTGTTATTCGTTGAAAGGAAAAATATCTTTGAGGGATTCAGCATTTGAAGTATTTTTTTATTTAAGGAACTTATAAGGAAATCTATTTTATTTCAATAAACTCCTGAATTGCAAATCCATCATCCTTTTATTAAAATAAAAACAAAAAAAAAATACTATCTAAAGGAAAAAAGTGTTAACAAACACACTTGCACAGACATACACACACACACACATTAACATAAACACACATTAACATAAACACATAAAAACGTGGGAATGGAAGATGACAAAGAGTTTATGTGAGAAATGACTAGAATTAATAATAATATATTTGCGGAATTTTGTGGTTCTTTATTTGTTTTAATAATATTTTCTGATTATTAATCTTCTGGAAATAATATTTTTTTTGTTCATGTTTGTTTGGATGAAGTGATGTTGATTATTAGTTCGATACTGATAATTATGACGATGTTCAAGATAATTTCAAGTATTTACACGTTTGTGGATTATAAATTAATTGAATGTACACAAATCTGATATCGAAATATCTCACTTGTTCGATTCAAGTTAAAATACAGTCTGCGAGCATAGGAGCAGATTTGAAAAATATGTTTAAAGGTTTTTGAAATTAGTTTTTTAATTTTTTAAAAAATCCAAAACTTTGAAGAAATCAAAATTATTTTGGAAAACTGTTGAATAAAAATGGGAACAGAGTCTCAGAGTGACAGCGGGCAAAGCGTATTTTTCTTACAAAATTTTCTTAACCCATTAACCGCCGCTAGTCCATTTTTCGACCAGTAACTTTTGAGCCAATTTCTCTAAGATATTGTCAAAATATTTTTTTTTCAAATTTTCAATGTAAATAATTAAATATTTTTAACCTTCATTCTGTCCAGGGTCTTTATAGTCCCTGTAACTTTATAAAGTCAATTTTTAGCTGTTAATTTTTTAATTTGACTCGTGCTTCAATTCCACAAGATACTGTCATCTGAAAATGTTGCATAATGAAAATTTAAGGTAATCGACCTTTTCGAATTTTATCGAATCCCAAAACGGACTAAATTGTCCTCAACTTGCCTTAATCCGACAGGATCAAGGTTAAATGATTTTTTTGATCAAAATAAAGTTATCAATTTTTTTCACTTCTTACAAGAATTCTGTACGTATTTCTGTGGCATTATACGACACTTTCAACCGGTTTTCCTCTAAAATATTTGTATAAAACTCAAAATTTTCATCGAAACTAAAAGTATTCACTTTAACACAAATATCCAAGCCTAGAAGAAAGTTTTGGTCGAAACTCAATTTTTCTAGTAGAGACTGTAAATGGTTTAATAAAAACGAAATTTTTTATCAATATTACGCATTATTTTAAGCATTCCCCGATTATTGATTTAGTTTTCATGATAACTCTTTTTCATTTTTGTTATTTGCCTTTCATAAAAAAAATATATAATAATGATAACCTTTAGTGTTTGATTTAAGCTCTTCTCTAACGCAATATACACCTTATTTATCTTTTTTATAGAATTTATTATATAGATCCAAGTAATCAAACCTTTTTATGCTCCCCTTTTACACATCATTTAGTTGTGCAAAACAGAATAAGAAAAAACAATCCCAACTGCCTCAATTTTTTCTCTTTAAATCTATCCGGATACGCATTACATTTTTGCATTAGGCAATACATACCTTGAAATGCAAAAAAAAACGAAAATAGATTTTTCCCTGCCATAAATTTTTGCTTATTACCTGTTGTAAAGGTAGTTTGGGGTGCTTATAAGGCTTATCAATTGTTTGTATAGGACTTTTCATAGAAGTTGAAATGGGAGTGAAAATTCTACAGCATTGTGGGAAGCCAAACTGGAAATTTTTACTTTTAATATGATTTTAATAAGAAAATTTTAGTTCAAAAATGTATTACAAAGTAACAAACACACACTCATAAATAACATAAAAAGGATTTCTTGTCGATATTTATTTGAAGGGCGTTTTCCTCCTTAACTCTATATCATTTTATTTTTTATATTATTTATAAGTTTATGTTAAAATTCAGCATGAGGTGTTTTTATTCACATCAGAAACACCTGTTCGTTTGACCGGAAGCATGGTAAATACAATTTTATCAATATTTTTTGAAAACAATTTGCACATTTTAATGAGAAAAATGGAAAAATAATTTCTACGAAAAGCAGCTTGTTGAATGTGATGTTTTTTTTTTGTTGTGACATAAATTGGATAATTTCTGAGAAAAAAGGAACTTAAATTTATTGGTTAACGTGAAAGAAAATGTGTCGTTATTTGTTTCAATGGAAATCTGTCTGAATTTTTTTTTATCTCATGTGTTGTTAAAAATGATTGAAATTTCACTTGAATGGGATTTAAAATATTGATTTTCATTCAGGTTCGTATTGAAGCTTATCTTCGAATCAAAATAAAGTCAAATCATTCATATCAAGCTATTTCAAATAAAATTCATGTACAAAAGCTGTCAATCAGCCTAAAAATTTTCTAATACTTTCAAATGTTATATCATCGATTGTTGATTTTAATAATTTAATGCCCGAAATAAAAGGGTATCAAATCAAATCACGACATGATTTCATCAAAAAACAAAAATATTGTTCAATTATTTGCCTAATGCCAACAAAATATACGACGAAATAATCCAACACATAAAATACGTAAAAATCAATTCATTTCCTCGCGCAAACATTCACATAATTCAAATAACAACAATAAAATAAAAAAAAAGGAATTGTATAAAAGCATTTAATCCATTTTTTAACATAAAACAAAACGGCCTTAAACAAGTACATTTGCCTCACAATGTTTATTTATTTATAAATTCATGTATTTTTTTCCGTACATTTTCTCGGTTTATGAATAGATGATTTGAAAACTAAAATAAAATACAAAAAAAAAAACCATGTATAGCGAATGAAAAACCAAAAAAGTTTACACCTGAATTCACAGAAAACATCAAATATAATAAAAGTTGATTTTGTTAAAAATTCCATTAATTTTTTTGAAGTACTTTACGCATTTGCTTGCTCGAGGTGTTTTACATTGTGATTCAAGTTGGAAAGTTTTATCAATCAAAAAATGTTTCACTTAGATTTTGATGATGAAAACTGATTTGAAGTTGAATATCACTGTTGAAACTCAGCTAAATCTACAAAAACATTCATTTATAATAAAATTAAATTTAAAACAAAAAAAAAGTTTTTCTGTGTTGAATCGCTTTTATTATTTTCATACTTGTGTTTTTAGCAATATTTTGAAATAAAAATACAACTGTAATGAAAATAATAGTTTTGCAGATCTAAAAAATACAGCAGAAGAGCAATACCTGCTAGCGATATAAATGAATAGTTATAGACCAGTATTATTATTATCACATCTACTTGCATCGTATACATAATTTTGCATCCCATTTATTTACTTACATTTAAAAAAAAAGAAATCCAGAACACACACATTTTATTTTCCATTGCATTTTTTGAAGTTTATTTGCTAAAAATAATCCACACACACACACACTCAGAGACACACACACAGGATGCTTATAGTTCAACTCATATTATATTGCAGATATTTTATTCTCGACAATTTTATAGCTATGTTAATCTTTTCACTATACTTGCATATTATATGCAAATGATATGTGTGAGTGTGAGTGTGTGTGTGTGTGTGGATGTTGTTTAAATAGTGCAGCATTTTAAATGTTTTTTAAAAAAAAAGTATATTGAGGCTATAAAATAAAACATGGTGGTTGTGATGCAAGATTGAGCTGATCCAATGATAGTTTGTCTGACCAAAAATTGATATGTTGCGTGCTTGTCGCATGAATGATGAAAATTTATGTGAATGGGTTTTTGCAGTGAAATTTATTATCCTTTTATTTATCTGTATCTCTGTGAATGTGTGTGCAATTTCTCATAATAATCATAAAATCATTTTAAATATTTTATTAGTAGCTGAAACTGAATTGAAAGCACGTTTAAATTGAAGCATATCACCAATGCAAAGTGATTGATAACTTTTTTGTAAATTTTTCATCATTTTCGTTCATCTCCGTTTTCTTGCAATTCATGTTAAATTTTTGCCTTGTTCTCCCTTTCAAAGAAACTGACATAAAATAATGATCTACATACTTTGTAATAAGACACCTGTTTTCCTGGTGGCAATACCGTCACAAATGCTAAAACATTTACTTGTGTTATCACAAAAATAAAAAGTAAAAAGATGATGAAAAAGTGAATTTTTTTTGTACTAGGTAGGAGTGAATGATTGAAAAAATACCATCAGGTACCTTTCTAAACCAATTTAATATTATGTGTCATGGAGCCCATATTTTGATATTATTCTTATGTTTTATAACCAGATGCGAGAGAGAGTGAGAAAAGGAGAAGTAAAATAAAAAATTATAATGAAAATAACCGAAAAATTCATTGAATCGAAAAATTTAATATTTATAATAAATAGTATGTCATCTGTCAAAATGGAAAAGTTAAATTAAACTTTAGTCGTGAATAGGAGGACACAGTAAATGAAATTCACCAACGCAAATATAAATGTACATTTATAAAGGTTAGAAACTCTTTAGGGGAATAAATTTTTTTATTCATAGAAATAATATAAAAAGAAGCAAAACAAAAAAAATAAAATTCCAGAAAAAAAAGTTTTAATATGTATAATGTGATATTTTATTTCTAACATTCTCTGAAAACATGAATTGAAAGCAAAGTTAAGTTAATTTTATAACAAATGTAAAAAAATAGTTGGAAAAAAGGAAAGTGACAAAAGATTTTTCTAGTCCATGTAAACTTATTGGTCAAGTAAAGGTTTTGTTTAAACAATTATTTGAAAGAAAAACTTTTTCAAGTTTTTTTTTGTTTTTTTGTAGATTGAATCAGAAAAAGACAATATATTGATTTATTGGCATATCAAATTGAAAAATTATCTCTTGCAAAGATGGCTTTTAGACAAAATTTGAATCGAATTGATGGCTGAGTGGTTTGAATCTGGAATGCGCCAAACCGCATAAAAACGCGGTTCATATTTTTAAAAACCGCGAAATATCCAAAATTTCGGAAATCTTCAAAATCGTGAGAACTCGTGAAATTTTTTAACACCGCAGAAAACTGAAAACCGCTTTTAAATCCGGAAAATGTTAAAAACCGTTAAACTACGGCAAACCTCAAAATTTTGCGTGATTTCGAAAATTTAGAAATTCTGCGATTTTGCAAATTTTTCGGAGCATTTTCAACTTTAAGTGTATAAATAGAAGTACTTAAGCAATTAGGTGAAAACCAGGTTCATCATATTTGGCTTATCAGCTCTTTGGCTAAATTAAGTGCAAGCATGGATGTATCTGCAGTTTTCAATCCAAATCCAATTTAAAAAATCCTTTCATTGATTTTGCATTTTTTAAATTTAATACAAAACAAAAACCATATTTCACACTCCCCTGCATTTTTCTTTTATCAAATGCAATCACATCACAATCCCACCTGAAAGCAGCTTTGTTGGACATTTGTTTTTACATTCATTGTTCGTAACAGAACATTCATTACTTTTTCTTTGTTAATATTCACATTTACACTGAATTCCATTTAAAAAAAAAAAAAAGAAAATGTTCATTCTGAGGTTTAGATGCCTGGTCGCACATAACTTTGAACTAACATTGCATTTTTGATGGGAGAAAATTATTCGATGCAATAACTATGTTTTTTTTTTGTATGTGTGTGTCATGTTACGGCTTAGGTGTTTTTATTCCATTAAATTCAAAAGCAAAACCATTATTGGACTATGCAAGTGGAACAATGGGAAAAGTGAAAAAGTAGTAAATAAGATGATACAACGTGTGTGTGTGTGTGTAAAGATGCACATCAAAAGAGTTTTCACAATTTTTGCATTTTAATGCTCGTGCATGTGGAATGATAATAAAAAAATGGAATAACAAAACTAGGACAATGCAGGAAAGTGAGTGAGTGCATTTTGATTTGAAAATCACGTGGCTCTGAATCTTCTTGTACACTCTTAACCTAAAACCAGTGGGCATCTCACTGGTTTTGGGTTGAGAGTGTATTTCATAAGTTGATTGGGGCCAACTGAGTCTTCAATTTAAATGACAGACAGACGAATGTCACTGAAAACACTGAAAATAGTGACAATTACTTTGAATGCCCAGAAAAAACGAAAGGCATACGTTTGCTTTTTTTATATGAGTAAAAATAAAAATTAAACATACATATAAAAATGTTCATGTTTCTTTTACGTAATTGCACTTCTGTTTTCGTAACAACTTACCTCTGTTTTCCCTGAAAAGTACACAGAACTTAGTTGAAAAAATATTTAAAAAGGATTATGCTTAGATGTAACATGATACAAGTGAATCATCCAATTTCCAGTACAAAGGACTCGTTTTTTTGAAATGAATTCAAATCCGCATCAATTTAAATGAGAAGGTCACGTTACATAAATCGTGTAATCTGATTTAAAACGCATATCAATCATTAACCATTATCACATACTAAATTTATCTTCTTTTATGTTAATATCAATTACTGTGCTTGTGCAATGAATTCTAGTAAACAACTAATCAGCAATCAATATTAATTTTCACATGCAACAAAATAAATAGCAATACAGTGAGTTTATTGAAATGCTATCTATTTATTGATTTTAAATTAATTTTAAAATTTATAACCTTTTGTTATTTATAAATGTATTTCATTGGCAAATATCATTCAATATCGTAGTCAATAGTGGCCAGAAGCAATGAAGATAAAAAACTGAAAATATTTAATAAAACACTCTCTTTCTCAATTCAATGTATGTTCAATGCAAAGAGGTGAAATAACGAAGAAAATTTTATATATAAAGTGATTTATATACTGAAATTCATTCGTTCATGAATTTTATATCTTCTTTTTGTATCTTTCAGATTGTATCTGATACATTTTTGCCACTCAACACCCTTCCCTACCAACAAACTATAATATTGGCATTTGCTGTTTTAATATTGATACATTTCAACTATTTTTAAGATATATTTTCTCACCATATTTTCAAATATTATATATGAAATATAACAATTTTCTTTAATGTGCATGTGTGTGTGTGTGCCTTCCTAAAAATAATATAATTCATGATGGTATTATGTTGGTTTCACAACACAAAAGATTAGATTTGTGTGGTTTATTTCATGTGAAAATGATGATGATCATGTGTCTGTTACATTAAAAGCTTATAAATATGATGAAAGTTTAAGGTTACACGGTAAGAAGAAGTAGAAATAAGATGAAGATGATGAAAAAAAGTATTAATAATTTTTGTTTTTGCTTCTCTTTGTTGTTTATAAAAAATTCAACATATCTATTATTTATGTGCATTTTCTCTTATTATGTATTTTTTTTCTTGATCTTTTTTTATTTTAACTTTTATCTTGTGAAAAACAACATCATAATATTTTGATCCTCATGTATTTTTGAATGGAATTTCATTTCGCAAATCATCTCTCTCATATTTTTGATATAATTTGCCTTTTCCATGAATATTTGAAAATGATTGAAAATTGAATCATTCATACATTTTATTTGAAATATATCAGAAAAAGTGAATTCAGAGAAAAATGAATGCTGTAAGGGTTTTGATTTTTGTCTGTCAATGGAGAAATGAGACCACAATTCAAGCCTTTTACGATTTGAGTTGAAAACGCTTGCAGTGATATCCAGAGGCTACACGAGCGTTCAGGGGCTGATTAAGAAATTTTATTTTGGCTCTCGCATTTTGTGTGTATTTTTATTAAAGTTTGCGTTCAATTAAACTTTTTTAAACTTTAACTAGAAGATCGACAATGGCTTTGCTTGCGTTAGCCGAAATTCTCATATTCCGCCATTGCGAGGGTTCACAATTTTAATTTTTTTCAAATAATTTGTAAGACAGTTCAATTTTCATTAAAATGTGCTCATTTCAGCACTCGGCATCCAAGTTTACCAAATTTATTTTCGGGTTTACATCTTTTATATTGTTTGATCTTATAAAAAAGAAAAATTATGTATGGTGGTTTGATTGTTAAAGACACATATTTGCTTAACATGAGCTTCTTAAATCAGAATATATTATCTATTCATATGTAAAAATAAATGTGGTGATTTGAAAGTCAAAGTTCAGCTGATTTGAATGGTAAAGATTTGAAAAGAAAAAACCTTTGGGAAGTTTATTCATATTATTTGAATTACGATATCAAAACCATTGGAAAAATTGAAAAATTTGAAAAATACGTTAAGAATCCATGGATTAAAATGAGAAAAAATTAGAAACCATTTTTTCAGGATAGCTGAAAATGGGTCGGAAAACGGAAAAATCAGAAAATCGTCATGAAAATCTGAAAATCAACCAGATAAAGCAGAAATGGAAAAAAGGTCAAAAAAATCAGAAATAGTTGAAAAAATGAAAAATTCTAACCACTGGGTGGCTTAGAAAAGTGCATTTCGGTGGGACTCGTTTAAAAAATATTCAAAAAAATCCGAAATTTTGAAAAAATTGAACATTTTAGGAAAATTTAGGATTTAGAGTTTTTGACCGTTTTCAGGCTTTGGAGCCCGATTCCTGAGTCTAATTCTTAACCCTAATCTCAAAGCTAATCAGTTGAAGTTCATTTTGCTAAGCTTCTCGATCCAATAAAACATATCAGTAATTTTTTAAAGTTTTTAACCGTTTTTAGCAGCAAAAACTCCACTCAGGTCTTCATTAAAAGTCTAAATAATTTTCTGAAGAAAAGTCACCTTGATCTTGCAACTCCTAAAATCAAGAGCAATTTTCTGATGAAATTCAATCAAATTCTTTTGAAATTCGAATGCTATTTTTATGATGCATCGGCATTTTAATCTAAAACCGAAAATTCTAGTTCAACATTTTTTTATGGCTTTCAAATTTAGTTTTCTATCACTAAATTTCCTAGCACTGTTCAAAATTTCATGCAATATGTGTCTCACCAGGACACTTTATTATGAAAACCGATGCATTTACAGAGTAAATTTATTACCTCATAATAAAAAAAAATATACATCTAAAGTTTAAAAGGTGGTTTCTCTTACAAATCTTTTATTGATCGTGTTTAGTCCAACCCCATAATTGAAATAAATTTCATCATCACACATGAAAATATTTTATGCAATAACAGCAACAACAACATTCACCTCATAAAATATATTTGAAAATAAATATTGGGTGACATTTTCCATTATTAGTTTCTGGTTAGCAAAATACTCCCTACTTACAATCTCATATATGTATGTGACAAAACCAAAAGTCTTTTATG
>LN483371.1:1219357-1254762 GCA_900002565.1 Culicoides sonorensis
TGAAAATTTGACTTTTTTAAACTCGTGGATAATAAAATTCGAGCGATTTCAACTCGTGGATTGTAGAATTCGAGCAATTTCAACTCGTGAAAATTAATATTCGAGCGATTTTAACTCGTGGAAATGAAGTTTTGAGCGATCTCAATTCGCGGAAATGAATATTTGACTTTTTTAAACTCGTGGATAATAAAATTCGAGCAATTTCAACTCGTGAAAATTAATATTCGAGCGATTTCAACTCGTGGAAATGAAGTTTTGAGCGATCTCAATTCGCGGAAATGAATATTTGACTTTTTTAAACTCGTGGATGATAAAATTCGAACGATTTCAACTCGTGGATAGTAGAATTCGAGCAATTTCAACTCGTGGAAATTAATATTTGATTGTGTTAAACTCGTGGATAGTAATATTATAATCCACATTCACCGAATATTAAAATCACGAATTAAAAAAAAATAAAATTCATTTCCACGAGTTGAAATCGCTTGAATTTTATTATCCACGAGTTTAAATCGCTTGAATTTTAGAATCCACGAGTTGAAATCGCTCGAATTTTACCATCCACGAGTTGAAATCGCTCGAATTTTATCATCCACGAGTTTAAAAAAGTCAAATATTCATTTCCGCGAATTGAGATCGCTCAAAACTTCATTTCCACGAGTTGAAATCGCTCGAATATTAATTTCCACGAGTTGAAATCGCTTGAATTTTACAATCCACGAGTTGAAATCGCTCGAATTTTATTATCCACGAGTTTAAAAAAGTCAAATATTCATTTCCGCGAATTGAGATCGCTCAAAACTTCATTTCCACGAGTTGAAATCGCTCGAATATTAATTTCCACGAGTTGAAATCGCTTGAATTTTACAATCCACGAGTTGAAATCGCTCGAATTTTATCATCCACGAGTTTAAAAAAGTCAAATTTTCATTTCCGCGAATTGAGATCGCTCAAAAATTCATTTCCACGAGTTGAAATCGCTCGAATATTAATTTCCACGAGTTGAAATCGCTTGAATTTTACAATCCACGAGTTGAAATCGCTCGAATTTTATTATCCACGAGTTTAAAAAAGTCAAATATTCATTTCCGCGAATTGAGATCGCTCAAAACTTCATTTCCACGAGTTGAAATCACTCGAATATTAATTTCCACGAGTTTGAGTCATGTAAAAAAAATACGGAAACATGGGGTTTTTCGAAAAATAATAATTTTTCTTGAAAAAAGTATGAGCTTTAAGCCTTTTCTAATTATCAAAATCTTAGTTTCAAGAGAAAAATTCGATAAAAAGTAGTGCCGCTGGAGTGCCGTACAGTGCCGCGCTCCGGCACTTTAGTGCCGCTAGCGGCACTAAATGCGGCACTCCAGCGGCACGTTTTCTTCTAACCGTGTACGTCTAACTTGATTAAAACTTTTCAAATCTTTTATAACAGATTAATTCTGTGGATTTATATTGAACTTGTGAAATTTCACCATTTCATTTAGAATAAGGTTGTAATGAAAAAACGGTATTTGAAGTAATATCAGTGCAAAGCAAACAATGAGGTTCAATTCATTTGTTTCATTTAAGCCAATATTGGTCAAATAAGTCAATCACAAAATTTTACAATGTACAATGAAAATTAATTTCATAAAAATTCAATGTTATTCTAATAGCTTTTCACACATTCAATGTCGTATTTTCAAGTAGAAAATCCTACAAAACCTGAAAAACCACAAACAACATGTCACAAATGTCACGTGTAAGTGTCCACGCAAACAACGACATATATTTGTTTTTTTCGAGATATATTGCAATGAAATTTATTTTGCAATTTGAAAAACCACCACAACCATCCTTTTGCATTTAAGTACATTTAACATTTGTTTAAATAAAGCGCACAGAGTGTATGTCTTTCCATCATCCAGGCTTTAATTTAAATTAAATAGCAAACTAAATTACTGTTACAAAATCTTGATGATGAGCATGATGATGATGATGGTAATGCTGGGTAGCCTCCAGCTGTTTTATATTTATATGAATTTCCTTTTAAAAGTGGTGTCTAATAAAATTAATTTCAAGTGTAATTAAAATTCTCTAATCCAATTCATCGAATGGTCTGTCTCGTTTTTACTTGTTTATGTTGAAAATTAAATCCTTTAATTCCTACTTTTTAACAAATTTTTAACTAGATAATTTATAATAATAATGTGATAAAAAAAGTTTATTTTTTTATGTTGCTTAGGGTGAATACATGTGTGGTTAAGTAAAAAAAAAATGAAATTAAAACAAAAATTTATATAAAACCTCATTTTTTTTTATTAAATGTAACATCATACGAAAAAGTACACCCATAAAAGGCCTACACAAAAATACTTTTATTATTCATGTTTTCATTTCATTTTTCTTCTATATTTTTGTTTTATTTCATTTAATTTCTGCTTGTTTGTTAAATATTTTTTTAGTATGTGGTAATTTTTTATTTATATTTCATTTTTATTTATATTAATAAGGGAGCATCATCAGAAAAAAATAATAGGAAAAAAAATACATGAACAATTCATTATGATACAAGATAAGCAAGATGGTGCAAAAAAATGTGGAAAAAAACCATCGTTATCATCATTGTTAATATTAAAGTATTTACACCATAATTCCTAAGGCACTTTATATTTTTTTTTGATATGCAGTTTTTCTTAAACGATTTCATTTCAACGATTTTTCGAAAAACTCAAAGCCTTGATTAGAAACTCAATTTTTTTTGCTTTTGTCATTCATGGTTAATTTTTTCATTTAATAACAAAAAAATAATTCAATAATTCCTAGAAACTTCACCCAATGGCGATTACACTTCAAACACAAAAAATGTCCTATAAATTTTGTATTCCCTCGAGTAATATTAACATTGAGTTGTAATTTAATCGGTAGTGCATATGAAATTATGTTATATTTTTTAAAAAAAATAATTCTGTGTACACTGAGATTACATTTAATTTCACTTTATGCATAAATTGAACTAATTACATTCATGGTGATGTTTGCATCAATTCAATCCCCAACATACATTTTTTACATGCACATAAATTGATTGGTTTCTAGCATCAGTTTCGTTCGTCGTCAGGTTTATTACAAGTCATGTGCAAAAATAACGACATGATTTAGTAATAATTTATACTGTAAAGTAATGTGTGTGTGTATGTTGTTGGTTAATGTTCATAAAAGCTCATCATTATAATCTTAAAATGAAATTCATTATTATTAAAGTTTATTTTTCGGAATAATGACAAAATTACAAAAAAAGAAGGGAAAATTTTGTATTACTATGAATGGATGAAATGCTGGTTACAGCTTTAGTTAGAAGATAATCAGTTTAATTTATGATGAAAAATTATCAAATATTTCACATTTTAACAATGTGTGTGTATTTACTCATCCTAGAAAACTCTTGAAAAATAAATTGTACTCTTATGATGTGAAAAGGAAAAAAAATGTAGCATGTGATCGTGAACAATGAACACGAGTGCGTTTCTTTGGCCTGAGTCACTTAGAAAAATTCGACCATTCAGAAAAATTCGACCATTTAGGAAAATTAGACAATTTTGGGACTCCACGGCTTTAGAAAGTTTCATCGCTTTTAAAAATTTCACGGTTAAGAAAATTCGAACGTTTGGGAAAAATTCGACCATTCAGGAAAATTCGAACGTTTGGGAAAAATTCGACCATTTGGAGAACTCCACGGTTTTAGAAACTTTCATCGCTTTGAAAAATTTGGTCTCTTTGAAAAGTTTCACGACCGTTTAAGAAAATTCGACCATTTTGAGAACTCCATGGTTTAAGAAAGTTTCATCGCTTTAAAAAATTTCATCGTTTTTGAAAATTTCACGGCTAAAGAAAAATTCGACCATTCTGGAAAATTCGAACGTTTGGGAAAAATTCGGCCATTTGGAGAACTCCACGGTTTTAGAAACTTTCATCGCTTTGAAAAATTTGGTCTCTTTGAAAAATTTCACGACTAGGAAAATTCGACTATTAATTAAAATTCGACTATTAAGGAAAATTCGACCATTTGAAGAACTTCACTTTAAAACTTGTCCATTTTGTGGAAACAGACGGACGGCATGAGCAACCACAATTCCAATATTTTTTTCTATTCAACGAGAATTGCGTTAAAAAGTAGGAAAGTTCCTCATTTTAAGTTACTTTTTCCTTTCATATACAAAACAAAACAAATATGGGGAATTGCTCCAAAACCGAGTATATGAGTGTATAATAAAATCCTGCTGATACAGTTCCCAAGTCAGTCAAGTTATAAATTTCCTCATAATTCTTGGAAATATATTTACTTCGCGTTATTTATGTATTTTTATGTTATTAATAATAATGTTTATATTTAAAGAAGAAAGCAAAAATATGCAACGCAAGCACACACGCTCACACAATATCAGCTCGTATCTCTATATTTATTATAATGATTACATCATGCTTTGTTTCATATATAAATACACATATAAAAGACCATATTTACTACTTCCTGTAATTTTTTCTCCTTTGTTTATTGTATTTATTTTCAGGTTACGGCAATATAGCACCAAGAACCACATTGGGTCGTATCGTGACATTAGGATATGCCTGTTTGGGTATTCCTTTAACCTTAGTATATCTTTCAAGTACAGGTGGTGTTCTTGCCAGAGTAGCACGTGGTGTATTTTCAAGGTATTTTTTATATATATATTTTTTAAGAACAATATAATATGATATAAAAGGATTTTATTTTTATTAAAAAAAATAAGAAAAAATTAAGGAAAGAAATAATAATAATTTAGGAATGAGTTATTTGGGTTTTGTATAACAAGAGATAACTTAAAATTATTATATGTTTTTGTCCCAAATAATTTGAATTATTGTAAGAGGATTTTAATGTGATTTTCTTTTGTCTTGTTCATACAAAGCTTAAAGATACGAGTCTTAAAAGAAAGAAGTTAAAGTGATTGACCAGGCGCTTCCATTAAATGGAGTCCATTTCAGATTATTCAATCACTTATTCAAGTCTATGTTCCTTTTAAATAAATTACATTTAATTAATTGTAGTCTAGAATTCATACATTTCAAAAAAAAACAGTCATTAAACTAAACGAATTCGTTTGAGAGAGATAAAATCACACATAATATGTCTTAATTTATTAAAATGAAGACAATTTTTTTCGTCTAGAATTTTATTTTATTTTCTGTTCCATTTAAAGTGAGCAATGAAAAACAACATCAACCAAAACCACATAATAATAATCATGTGGTACAATAAAAAAGAGTACTTAATAATTATATGAATGTAGTACATTTATATTGAGATAAAAATATATTTGAATGTTTTCTCAATGAATGTATTTTTGTTTCTTCCTTTTACTTTATTTCGTTTAATGCTGGCCTACATTTTTTTTTGCTTTGGGATTTTTTGTCTGGAACTTTACAATACCATCAATTACAATTCAAATGATGAATTTTTCTTATTTTTTTTGATTAAATAGGGCATTGTGTTGTTGTTTATGCTCAAATTGTGGTTATTGTTGTTATGATGAAAAAAGGATGGCCGAAAAGGAGCGTCGAATGAAACGGAAACGACAACAAATGGAGATGAAAGCTCAACAAATTGCCCTACAAGAGCCATATTATGTACGTTCAGGCTCCCTCCACAATAGCCTTCATTCACCCGACAAACAATCACAAATACCTGAAATAGTGTCGTTAAGTAGTACCGATGTCGAATCTGGGACATCTATGCACGGACTTAGCATATTGGCACCTGTGTGTCTGTGCATTTGTATGATGGTTGTTTATATAATTTTAGGGGCTGTTTCATTGTACAAATTAGAAGGATGGCCAATATTAGATGGCATTTATTTTTGTTTTATGAGTTTATCGACAATTGGTTTTGGTGATTTAGTTCCTGGATTAAGGAAGGAATCAACATCAACAACTTGGTTTTGTTCAATCTACATAATGTCCGGTATGGCATTGACAGCAATGTGTTTCAATGTGCTGCATGAAGAGATAATCCATAGACTAAAACATGTTGTTGATGCGAAAAATAACAAGCAAGGTATTATCATAAAAAATAGTGGTGGTGATGATTCGGGCGACTGCATAATGTCTTGACGATTCGAGAAAAACACAAATTTATATCAGAGAAATCCCACCGAGGAAAGTCTTATTACAGGTAGAAAAAAATTTTTTATTATTTTGCTTTTTCCAATTTGTTTCAATGATCTGATATTTTTATTGTTACCAATTTATTTTTATCATCGTAATCACATTGCATTCGATTTCTCGTTAAACAACAGAAGGAAAAATAATGACAATGTTTTCTACTTCAGTGCCTTATTATTATTGTTTATTCAATAGTAATAAAAGCAAAAACTATTCACTTCATTTTGTTTCCATTATTTTTTTTTGTTTTACTTTTTTTTAAGTAAGATGATGATGACCATAGTTTTCAATCCGATTGTTATTTTCATTTTACTTTTGTTTTTCTCTGTTAATAAACAACATTTCATTCAATTTATTTTTATTTTGTTGACTAATTTTCATCCATTTTCTTTTATATTTATCTTCGTTATCATCACAATATAATAATAAAATTCAATTGAATGTAATCAATAATAATAAAAATATTTATTTTTATGTTTCAGCAACGCCTACATCAATGATTTTTAGTCAAGAGCCTGACATCAGTCAAATGCATATGTTAAAAGATTGTAACAATCATCATTTAGTTGAACACGAATTAGTTCCAATTATGACAATGAACAGTCAAGCACTTCCCGAAGTCCTGGACAACATACCACAAAATATTCAAATGCAAGAACAGTTGATTTTGCCGCCGCCCATGATGCATCAACAACAAGTCATTCCAAATGTCTTGACCGGCGTTTACACACTGCAGGAGGAGCCAGAACTGGAATCTGAGGAAAATCTAACAACCATATAACATCTAAGAGAATGGATGCGAAAACATATGAACAGATATAGGTAATAAACAAATTGAATAGGCAATAAAATCAAAATTTGAACTTTTTTTTTATATTAATTTAATTGATACTTAAAAGTCTATAAAAAAAAATATAATAAGGAATTTAAATTTAAGATAAAAAAAATCATGTCCAAAAATTCTGTAAATATGTAAAATTTTTATTATTCTTTCAAAAAAATTTAAATGAAAATTCAACTGAGAGTTGAAAATGCCTCGTAAATTTCATTCGAGTGACCCTCTGTAAATATCCACGTTTAAGAGTGAATCACATTCGAGGCATTTTTAACTTGAAAAAAAAAATGAAATAAACTGACATTTTTACAGTAAAATGAAATCACTGATCTTAATACAATGACACAATTTGAACTTCAAAGAAAACACATCATTTTACCACACAATAATTAATTGCATTTCATTCGAATATCAATTGATGATTCATCATATTTTCCCAAAATAATATTATTAATAATGATGAAGATAAAATTTCATATTACATTTAATCATAATATTATTATTCAATTTATTTATTGATACAATGTAGGCATCGGGTTCTGAATCACAATGAGGACAAAAGCAACAATGACACTACATAATTATTATTGTTAACCCTTCAATGCATGAATTATGAAATAATGGAGATAAAAAATCATATTTTTGGGCTATGAAGTCCCGATTCTTAAACTAATTTGTTGAAAAATTTCGAAAAAAAGGATCTTTATTGGATTTTGAGGACTTCAATTTTCTCATCATATATGATGATAAGCCATCCATTTAAGGGTTAAAATACACACATGTGCCAAAATATACGTAATTTTTGTGTGAATGTATCAGTAAATTATCATTCATTTTATAATTTTGGGTATTGGTTTGCAATATTATATGCATTTAAATTTAATAACAAACCGCAATTGAATTTATTTTATATACATAAATTATTATTCAAATGTGATAACGTTAGAGTATTAATGTCACGTTTTATCATCAATATATAAGTAATTTATTCTGTGAATTATTCTATTTTGGGGATTTTTTTGCTTAGAACACGATTTTTTTTGTCAGTTTTTAGACGTTTGAAGGAAATAGATAAGTGAAAAAACCCGAAATATTTCAATATTTTAATTCAAATGACTTAACCCTTCCTTTCATAGGGCTCCAATGGTCAAATAATGATCTCAACAAATTGATCTTATTTTTGGTAATAGTTTTCAAAAAAGTCCAATAAGATTCTTTGAATTTGTTTTCAGAAGAGCTCCTTTTTTATGGCGAAAATTCGTGGGAAAGACAAGTTAATAAATAACCGCCGCTGGTTGATTTTTGACCAGTTACTTTTGAGCCGATTTTCTCCTAAAAGTTCTGAATATATTTTTTTCAAATTTTCAAGATAAATTATTAGATTTTTTAGTTTATTCTGATTTTTTTGGTTAAAATAAGAAAATTATTAGCAGAATCATAAGATGAGAAGTCATTCAATTTTTTCCTCTTCGCACAAGAATTCTGTACGTATTTCTGTGATATTATACGACACTTTCAACCAGGTCTCCCGTAAATTTTTTGTATGAAACTCAAAATTTCATCGAAGAGAAAAGTGTTCCCTTTAATGCAAAGAAAAAATCCTAGAAGAAAGTTTTGCTCTAAGCTCAATATTTCTAAGAGAGGCAATTAATGGGTTAAAATTGCTACTTAATTTTTTTTTAATCCATTTCATGGCCGTTTCTATTTTTATCAAAATTTGTATTTTGATCACATTCTATTTTTTTTATTTCAAATCAATTATAAACTTTTATGATTTCGGCATCCAATTCAAAAGAGATAATACTCTTAAAAGGTATTATAAATTGCTAAAATTTCGTTACAAATAAAAATCCGAATAAATTACTCAAAGTCACACTGATCCAAATGCCATGCCCTAGGAAATTCCTTTTTTTATATCATTTCATATGATGTCCTGATAAAAACAACAATAAAAATGATGATGATAATAAACTCATATAACGCAGTATTTTAATTCACTCATTAATATTCCAAAAAAAAAAAAATAATCAGCTTTTTTATTTGCAAATTAATGAGCTCATTTTAACCGCATTCGACTTGTGCTCACCAAAGAATATTTATTATCATAATAATTTCATGTTATATTAGATTTTTTTCCGTGTACTGTAGTGGTTTCAATTCAATTTCCTCTCAGAATCAAATTTTGGTTGAAGTAGCTTCATGTCATTATTTTACCTTTTAACAGAAAACGCAACGATTAAGCAAAAGTAAAGAGAGAATAAAAATGTTTTTCACTCTATACATAAATTTATCAAAATCGTCGAGGGAAAAATGTTCAACTATATAAAAAGTTTATCTTCCTTGTTTTTTTTTGCTCTTTCTACACTTGAAACAATTTTTTCTCCATCTAACTCTTAGCAACATAAAATACCTTTAATATAAATTTTATATGTGTTTTATAAAGTGATTCGTATTTGTATCACGATTTTATTGTTATTATTACAGATAGTTGTTTCTTTTTTATTTGTGTGCTTCTGTCAGATAATCAAAAAAATTATCTGTTATTTCGTTAAATTTGGACTGTAAAATGAATTATTATTAAAGATTTTACATGAAATGAGAAGATTTCATGTCACACACGAACACAGTGAAATTTAATTTCACATTTTGAACTCTTTAATTTCCGTCAGTCTTTTTTCTCTCTCTCTTCTTGCATCATTTAAGCAAACTACAATCAGAAACCGCTTCGTAAAATAATTTTGCATTTTTTTTTCATTTCAACGTAGGGACATTTAAGCGTCAAATGATTCTTAATTAAAAGTATGACAAAAAAATGAACTTTTTTCCACACACACACATACAAAAAGAAATAAGATGAAATAATATTCGAAAGGAAATGAAGAAAAACCACTTTAAAAATGTAGCATTTACCATAAAATGTTGAAAATGATCGTAGGTGTTACATTTCCTCATACTTTTTGCTTCTTGTTTAATCTCTACTTGACCTTTGAAGTCATATTAAGTTTCTGTGATACATTTTAATGTTAAATAAAAGTCAGTTTGTTTCATTTACACACAACAATAAATATCTAAGCTTCTTTAAAGTTTAAACATTGACAAATAAAGTTGATATTTAATACAAATACGATCTTTGACATCCAACCTTTTCTATCTATAAAATTTAAAAAAAAAAAATAAAACTATCTTCATCCATTTTTTATATTACATCAATATACAAATAGGCATTGTACAAGAAAAAGAGTATAAAAATATAATAAATAATAAAATGTTCATAATACTTTGTACATATAACATTTGAAAGTACATTAAAGTGGTAAGCAGATAAATCATAAAATAAAATAGTTTTTAAAAAATTTATATGTAAGACAAGGATATAAAAAAAATGTATAAAAGTTTCTACATATAAAAATAAAAAAAATGAAATTATATCAAAAAAGAACTAAGTCGTCGAATAAGAATAGGAATAATAATAAAAAATAATAAGAAAATTCATAAAACTTATAAAATTTGTATAGTAAAAAAATAATAATAATAAAAAGAAGAAGAAAAAAAATATATATAATAAAGTAATAAAAAAAATTATAACAATAATAATGTGTAGAATAATTTTTATTATGTGAATCACATCTCTAGACTTAATTCAATTATATATCAAGGGAATATAAAAAAAGAGGAAAAATTGACATCGACCGAGACATAGAAAGACACATCATAAGACAAGAAGAAATGAAATGATAATCCTTAACTTTAAAAATATTAAAAAAATAAAATAATATTGTGATAAAATGTTCTATTAAAGGAAAAAAAAGTAGTTTTATCTCTTTTTGCTGCAAGTATTTTTTCAATAATAAAAATTGGTAAGCTGAAAGAATTTTCATCGTAAGTTGCTCTAATAAAATTGAAAATTATATAATTATGATAATTAATTTCAACATTTTTCAAATTAAAAGATTGCATTTTTATTGTTTTATGTTTCAATGAAGTGTTGAGTGGAAAATTGTGAGTGAAAGGCACAGGAAAATGTTCAATGTAAGAATTTGTTCTTGCACTGTAACGCTGTAAGTTTAAATCGCCCGTTTTTTAAAACCACTCAAGAGAGCGCATTAATATTTTTAACAAATTAACAGGAAACGTAATAAAAATGTCATTCAACAAACGCCTTGTGAGTGTCAATCAAAGATCTTCGCCTGCGGACCAATTCAATTTGTACTGTAGGACGTTTTCAATTGACAGTGTAGCATTTGAAAATGAAATACATTTTGTTCATGTACTGAAAGGCATCTCAGAGACTCTGAGGTGGATTGGCCATATGGACAATCAGGCAAATGCCAGAAAAGCTGCAGTCGATCACCTTGTAAAAGTTAAGTTTAGCGCAAATTTTAAAGAAAATCATTCAGAATGTCAGGGCCGTTAATAATTTTCAATCCGCCTCTGAGTCAGAGTTCATAGTGCATATTGCAATGTTTTGATTTAAATAGAAAAAGCTGACTGGAATTCAATTTTCGTCATGGGTTGTAAGATAAGGCTGAGGAATTTGACTCGTCCATAGGCTAAAATTTAAAAAAAAGGAAAATTTCTAAATCAGCAATTATTTTGTTGGTTCTTAAATTTAAAAAAAAAACGTTACACATCCAAACATTTTTATATAGACACATATTTTTTCACAGACACCGCTCAATGGTTCGAATTATGTTCATTGTGACAAAAAATGAATTTTTTCAAAGAACGAGTAATTTTCACATCTCTCTTTACTTAATTAACTAATAATTAACTTCAATCTGTTACACCCTTAACTTATTAGTGTTATGGGTACATATTTCTCAATTAACCTTCCCTAACATACTTAGCATAGTTGAGTCAAAGACATAATTTTTCGAAAATTAAATTTATATACAAGAAAATAAAACTTATTTTTACTTGTCTCATTTTCACCTCAAAACTGGCAACAAATCATCAAGGGGATATAAAATAAAACAGAGATTGTGTCAAAAACGAACAAAAAAAATAAAGGTTCACATCCAAAGCAACGAAAAAAAGTAAAAAAGATCGGGAAAATTAAAAAAAAAAATTATAATGACATCCTGTAATCTACCGACATACATAAAATGGGAGAAATGAAAATATTTTGCCTGTCACACTTTTTGATTGTTAAAGTAAAAGAATTTTATATTAAGCATATAACATGAGATGAAAAAAAATAAACATCATACAACTTGGCAGTTACCTTATCATTTATATTTTTTTTGTTTCGTTGTTGTCATCCTCGAAAATATTTATTTTTCACTTGTTTTGTTCTTTGGATGCCTGATTGTGCTGAGTGATTTTATTTTTTTATTTTATTTATATATATATGGAAAAAAAGTCTTTGTCAAATTATCTTTGGAAGAAAATAAATAAAAGAAAAACCGAATAAAGGTGAGTAAGTCACACTATCCCAATTAGCAAGTTGAAAAAAAAAATAAAACGGAAAAAATCATCAAATTGTGTCTGTGTCTCTTCAAAAATAAAACCAAAATTGCTTCAAGACAATTTTCTGTGATTTTCTTTCATCATTATTTATGAATCAAAATGAAAATATAAAAATGATGATTGTTAAAATGACACAAAGAACATCCGTTTTCCCAATTCTGTGCATTTTCAAGTGTCAACAGCGATAAATAAATATGAAAAAAAAATAAAAACAAAGTGAATTGAATCATCATCAGTGTCAAATTATTGATACATTGTTCAAATATAATTGTTTTTATTTGGTTCACAATGAATACCATGAAAATCTTCATTAGCTTGTTAAATTTAAGGAAGTTATAATGAGATTTTCATTAGTTTTGTGAAATGTGATTCTAAAATAAAAATGTAGAACGCACATTTCTATAGAAATAATTCTGCGATTTTTCGAAAATTCCGAAGACCTGTAAATGGTCGCAATTAAGAAAATTTCTGCACTTTTCCACCAGACAAAATATTTCCGGAATTGTGGGTGGTTTGACTTTTCCACGTACTTGCATAATTTTGAAAAATTTCACGATTTTCAAACGATTTTTTGATTTTCCGTTGTTTTTGAAATTTTTGGCAGTCATTTTTCGAAAACTCGTACGTTTAAAAAAGTCAGCCATTTTGTTGTCAAAGATGGATGAACGAACGGCATGAGCACCCATAATATTCAAATTATCTTCAAATCGACGACAAATATTTTAAGTTAAATTATGAAGATAAATTTAGATACCGAAAATGAGCATCCAAAGGACATTTTCCATGAAACAATTTGAAGTGGAAGCGTTTTACATGCATCGAACTTCTTTTTTAAAGATATTATCGCGGAACAGGGCTTCACACATTTTTTTTCATGAAATTTATCATCGTACCTTTCAAAGCAAAAACTAAAGTAAACTTCAAATTTCTCGATTTTGAAAGTTGTTTTTAAACTTATATAATGAAAAAAAACTATTACTAAAAATAAACTTCATATCAAATAAAATCGTGACTTAAAAGTCCTTGTAAAAAATTTGATCTATTTGTACCATTTTACAGCTGAAAGTTATAACAACAATCTAATAACAGCTTAGAAATGTTTTTTAAATTCATTTTATCTTATCGTGACTTGATTTGCAGTAACGCGGGAACTCAATGAAAGATGATATTTTTGTTGTCAAATCCTGTTGTTTGACTTCCAGGAACTTAACATTTTAATTTATATTTGTATAAATAAATAATTGAATCGTTTTTCCTCTTCCTAGTAATGAAATTTTCATACTACTTGTAGGTTTTTGATGATAAGAAGATGTTGATTGCACAATAATTCATGTAAATAAACCCCATGCCATTTTAAGTGTCAGAGTACTAGTAAAAACGAGCATAATCACAAATGTGTTGAGGTGCTAAACTTTAAATTGCAAAAAGTTTTACTTATATGATAATAGAATTCATTCTTTGAAAAAATGAATTGAAGTAGGTTTAAATATTCATATTCAAAACTTTTGTGAATAACTTACAAAACATTCAACAATAAGTTGAAATAAAAAACTGGATTAAAATCAGGGAAACAGTTTTTACCTGTAAAATGATAGGTTTTATCGAAATTGAATGGAAATGGAAAAAAAAAGTTGATTAAAAAGTTTTCTAGTGCAATCTCATATTTCAAAAAGTTCTTATATAATAATAATAATGTTAATGGAAAGTGTAAGAAAAATCAGCACTAATAGTTTTAATGGATTTAAACTTTGATTAAAATTATGATGATTTTATTTTATTAATTCAAGGAATTTCCTTTGTAATTTTTTTTCCTTTTCTTTTCCCTTATTTTGCTGTACTTTGAAAATTAATTTTCTGACTCCTTGTCGTTACAAGGCAATTTTTCCTGTAAGATTTTCCTTTTATCTATCATCATATTTATTCTTTTAATTATTTCTGCAACACAACAAACAAAAGAATTACTTTACTTTTGTCTTTTGCTCTTTGCAAAATTCAATAAATTAAATTAATTACGCATAAAAGGCGGCATAAAAGCACTAAATAGGTAATTAAAAATATTCGCTCAAATATACGACCAAGGAGTGTTGCAACCTAACCTATAGACATATAAAAGATAATTGATGCCATAACGAGGGCAATGAAATAAAATTTATTGTATTTTTCACAGTAAAAACTTTTCTTATTCTTATTTTTGTGCAAGTACAACACCATGATAAAAGCACAAATATTTGCCAAAAACAACAAAATAAGTTGCACCATTAAAAAATTTGTCTTATAACAAATCAAAATCTTTCTTAACGTAAATAAAGTATTTTATTTCAAAACTATCCTGGTATTTGACAAAAATCTCAAATTATTTTAAAATTAAAATGAAATAATTTTTGTTTTACTTTGTGAAATGAATTTTAAATCGGTTTTTGACATGAAATGATCAGTAAAATGTAAAATGAGCAAGAAGATTTTAATTGTGATTATGGGAATAGTTTGGTTTGGTTTTAGTTTGTCTGAAATGAATTGAGTGTTGCATCTTGGAACGAAAATTGACGTACAAAATTAACATTCAAAGTCGTCTGTATTAAAAAAAATATTTTTTTCATTAAAACTGAACTTGGAGCCAGAATTTATCAAAAAATGTAAAACGTGATCGTGAACGATTACCACGAGTGCATTTATTTAAGAAAAATTCAAATTTCAATGTTTGGTGACTTTTTTAATGATTAACGACTTTGAAATAGACGGACAGACGACAGACGAACGATTTGACCACGCCTAATATCGCATTTTTTTCAAAATCGACAGAAATGCGTTGATAAAAATACGTAATCAAAATTGACATGCTTCATCAGAGACTGATTCTAACAATATCAAATTCAACGGTAACAAACATAACTAAAATGATACGATTTCAAAGTTGTGGTTGCACTTCATTTAAATTTGATGTAATACTGTGATGCTATTTCTTAGAAAGTTTGTGGTTTTCCAGAGAAACATTATTATAAAATAGACAACAATTATTGGTCATACAATAAAATTAAAAAAAAAACACAAAAACAAATTTTGCAAAAGAGAAATTTTGTGTTACCTTGTCCCAAAGGTAGTTTTGTGTTCTGTAAATATTTCTCAATTTAATTAATTAAATAAAAGTAAATAAATAAAATAGAGAGAGAGACTCACATTTAGTTTTTGAACCACTGATTAAATTGTGTGTTGCAAAATCTTATGAAAACTCGTATTTAAAAAGAGGAAAAAACCACAAAACTGTTGATAGAACAAATGAAACTTTATCCTATACTTGTGAGTGAATTTAAATTAATTATTTATTCTTTGAATTTATGGTTCTTTTGTTATATGACACATTTAAAGTACGCAATTGTGTGCCTAGGTAACAAAAATATGTATTATATTTTATATCTCAATGAAAACCACAAAGATCTTCTTATATTTCATTATAAATATCCTTGTAGATGAACAACATTTTTGTTTTTAGCTATAAATACCCATCCCCCAATACGAAAAACAAAATTCTTTGACTTTTGATTTACTTCCACCGGGACCTTAATATAATTGGAATGTCCTGATGGTGAAAAATTAAAAATATCATCAAGTCTTGCACTGTTATCATTTTCCATTGATTTGATTGTGGTCAATTCAACACCATTATTTTCATCATTGCTCACCACACTACTAGTCACAGTATTTAGATGATGATCATTGAACGGATGAATACTTCCACCACCACCAACACCAACATTGTTATTATTGACTGTCGTTACTGCACCATAATTTCCTGAATGCAATAATCCAGGATTACTGTTCGTGTTATGAAATGTTGACCAAAATGGAACTTTAAATTTATTTATTGAAATGTGTAATTCATTTAAAAATTTTGGATTCCATCTGTAACCCCATTTTAAATCTTTACTACTGCCAGTTTTAGTATAAGCCGATGAACTGTGAAATATTTTATTTATTAAATTATCAGTCATCATGTTATTATTATTTAGATTTTGGTTGGTTGAGAGTGTGGATGCCGCATTTTGGTTTGAAGTACCCGTGTAAATTGCTGTCGTTATCTGAAATAGAGAGAAAAAGAGGTGAGAATTGAATTTATTAGATTTTTTTTTAGGTTCTGAAAAATTAATGTATACAAATATTTTTATTTAAATGTATAAAATTTTAAATTGGAACAACGAAACAAAAAAAAATTAATATCGCGTCCAAAATCATGTACAGAGAAGAAAAAAAAATAAGCCAACTTATATTTACGAAAAATTTTCTGATTTGCAGGATAAATTTTTTTAATAGAAATCATTGAATTTTTGGACCTTTGTTTTGTAATCAGTATCCTTTGACTAATATATCAAAAGGTATCATCTTAATACATTTTGATTCAATTTGAAAAAGCATTTAAAACAGTTTCATATCTCTATTGAAACATCTTAATTATTTCAAAATTCTCAGATACATTCAGTTCAAATGAAATTGATAACACAAATTGAAATCAAAACGAAAATTTTCCATTGAATTGTTATTAAATTTCAAATACACTTCATTAATTCACCTTATTCGTTATCAGGTTATCAAGTAATGCTTCAAAATATTACATTAATAAGTTTGAAATATTTGATTTGTCATATAACAAAACAACTCAAAATAGATTTAAACTGAATGAGAATTTTTAAGTTTTCAAAAGATATCACAAAATGGCATAACATGTCTTTTTCAGTTTGTTTGAACAATTTAATTCCATTTCTTGTTAATTTACGTGTCTACAACCCATTTAAAAGGTTTAAATTTGGAACTAAACAAACATTTTCTGAGTGTACGAGGGAATGTGTGTGTGCGTGTGTGCACATAGCATTAAAACATGAATTCAACAAACATTTATAAATGTTTTGTATGTTTAATGTTTGAATAAAACACATGCCTTATACATTTAAACAGAGACTAGGTCAAGAAAATAATATTTCTAAAGGTATTTCGTTTAAAATACAAATGTAATTGAATTGCAAATTGCTTGAAGGAAGACGATTCTTGTTGCTTGAAGGTGATCATCAGAATTTCCTCTGCAAGTGAAAAGTTGACTAGACATTTGGCCAAACTCGATCATCCCTTTCTAATAAACTCTCATCGAAACAATTTCTATTACTCGCTTAATTTATAATAATTGTTAGACAATAAAACAAATTCATTTATTTAAAATACTAAAATTGTGACTGAAATATGTAAACATACCTGACAACATGATATCAACAGCACGAAAACAACAATATTTATCATTGTATACAATTGTAGCAACAACACAAGAATCATCATCATTAATTAATCTTTCAATTAGTTATGATAACAAACAGCAATTGTTTAACATCCAACACAAAACCGTATATTTAAGTCCAAAATATATTATCACTTTTGCATTAAAATTGCATCTATTTGAATTATGTAAATAAAATAAACGAGAAAAAAAAATGATTAATTGATTAAAATGGAAATAATTTCAATGCAACTATTGTTATTTCACATGAATTCATTAAATATAAAAATACAAATTGAAATTTCCCTTTTTTTTACTTGGTACAAAGTATTTAAAAAAATAGTTGATTAAAATCGGGAAATTACTTTTTTTTCCTATCAATTAAAAATTTGAATTCCAAAAAATTTTTGAATACCGGTGATTTTCAATGTTTGATTAAAACTGAAACAGAAAAATAATTAAATGACTTCTTTTATGTGAATTTTCAGTTTAATTTTTTTTTTGTTTCGTTATGTAATGATAATTATTTAAATTATTTCCATTTAACTTTATTATTACAATTATTTGAAGTTTTTATTATTGCATAATGATATAAAAGCAAATGTATACCAAAAAAATTTAAACATAAATTTGAGGCAGATCAGAATATGTTCTTTGTGTGCATTATCAATGTCAGTATAATTATTAATTTTTTTACAGTAAGGGGACCGTTTAATGATTAAATGTCAAATGTAGTGTATCATATTTGAGCAATAACTTTCAACTTACGGGCAACAGGCAACCAGGGCTTGGTCGACCCCTCCCATGTGAGAACTGATATACTGCTTGTCATATGTGGAGCTTCTTTAAGGATCGCAAAATCACCGAGGCTTAGTGTGGTTTATTCGTAAAAAATTCAACTTTTACTGTAAAATTACAAAATATTACAGACGTTGTAAAATCTCTAAACGACACTTCATTTACAAAGTCATGTCATACACAAAAACTTATGAAATAACATGAAATTTCGGATATAAACGTTCATTATATAAAATATTTACATAATTTATGATACCACGTTAAATTTCATATTTTTTTCATTTTATTTTTATTTTACTAGATCATGAAATCTACATGTTATAAAATTTTACTTACAATATGCAGGCACAAAATTTATATCAATATTTGAATGTGGTTTTATAGAATTTTGCCGAAAAAAAAAGTATGTATTTAAATTTCACATAAGCTCGTTAGTTGATGTTTTCAGTTTGGTGTATATGTAAATGAAAAATCAGTGAATTTTATTTATATTCATTCATTTATTCACAAAAATTGTCACCGATATTTAAAGTCATGGAATTTGAATATTTTATTAAATCAACTTGATTTTCTTTGATGATGTGGAATTCAGTTCACAGCCTGCACACTAAATTCAAAACGTCTCGCAGTACAGATTTAGTCCGCAGACCAAGAAGTATATTATTAAGACAGATTTTCTTACTTGTGCTTCCAAAAATACGATGAAATGCAGTGGCCAGAAATACTTCTTAAATACGTTGACGACAACTTAAGAACAATATAAAGCGACTCATATGCTTTTTGATCGTCACAGCAGCACCACTTTCCGGTCCCGTATTAGCTGTTGTTGTATCGAACACTAGTCCAAGTAATGTTTCTTTCAAATTGTACATATTGATGTGTTTAATTAAAACGGATGCGAAATCGATACCTTTCCGAGAGAGAAAAATACGTTTAACGTGATAAAAACATCAGGCAGATCCAAATGAAATTCCAATACACAAAAATGACCTACCTGAAAGATTAGGACCAGAATTGTTAGACGCAACTATAGCCAACCGTTCAATATGAGGTGGTTCTCTGACTTGTCTGGTATAGTTTGGCAGTCTTTTGCCATCCCAACCGATCACGACATTGCCAGAATCCAAGATTTTTTTCGTTTAAAGAGCTCCACCAGATTTGGTTCCTTTTTGTTCAGACATGACGATAATGGGTTTTGTAGAGACCTGCTTTGTACTGTAAGGCGTTTTCAACGTACAGTGTTTGTACGGATGTTTACATGGACAAGAAGGATCATTTCTTAAGTTCCATTTATTCATCAAATCATCTGTTCAGCTTGCATAGAATCTTTTGGCGCAGTTGTAGTTCGGCGTATGCATTTCTGTTGAAAGAAAATAATGGAGAATAGTAGTTCAAGGCATTCCATCTTCGTGTCCATTCTGAATCCCCAGAAAAACCATTTAGAACAAGGTGATGTGAGAGTGAAATAGGTGATTTTCTAGATTTCAGTCTATTAGTTTCTGTTGTCTGAAAAAAATGTGGAGCTTGTTAAGATAGGATTGCTATCAAGTTATTTTGAGAAGGTGTAGGCACTTTTCTGACCTGAACCAACATTGTAAGTCTTTTTCTCTTTTTTAAGTGTGATCGGTCATTAAATATTAAACGTTCACAATCACGATATATTTTTCTTTGTTTACACTTAATTTTAATTGAACTTGATTTAGTTCAATGTCACGAAGTCATTTTACTTCTTCACCCATAAATTACTGTAATCACATCAAATTATACATTTTACAACTTTATTATTACAACAATAATGCTTAAATCTGTTCTCATCTGCCTCCGCTCTATCATAGGAAGGACAATAAATTTACGGTACTTTATAGTCACATATAAAAACAAAACAAAAAATTTAGAATGCACCAACTTGATATCTTTTTACTTTTATTTTAATCATACACTTTTATTTATATGTGTGTCATATGAAGAAATAAAACCGCGATACTCAAACAATTTCATATTGAGCATCATGTGAATGTGCTAAGGTAAGTACAACTTGTTTAACATCCACACACACACACACTGGATGTATATCATTAAAAGAGCTCTTGTATATTGTTATTATTATAATTATATGAAAGAAAGAAAGGAAAAAAAAAAGAATTAACTTTATGTATAAATATATCAATGGCATGGCACTTAAACGCGCTTTTTTTTAATAAAACGTTTATACATTGGAGAGAAGACAACTATTTTATACCACTTATAACATATTAATATGTGGTATTTGGTTTGTGTTTGATTTCTTTATCAAACAAAACTCTTTTAACTCTATATAATGTGATACACTCTTTTAAATTAAAATCTCTTTGTCGTTTCAGTTCTACTTTCGATGTCATTATAATAAGACGCGCTTTTTATTTTATTGCGAGCTTTAAAAATTATTTTTAAAAAAATAATTGAAAATCGAAATAATATTTTTTTTAAAGTGATAGTGAGCATTGTGATAATTTTTTAATTTAAACATAACTGAAAGTAAATAATTTTTTTATCAGATTATCTTTGATTTGAAAAAAATTGAATCAGAAAATCGAAATTGAAATCCCTTGATAAGTGAAAATTCATTGAAAATTCTATCATTTTGCAAAGAGTTTAAAGCCAAATTTCCCCAAATTTAAATATTTTTTTCATTGCATTTCAAGACAAAAATTCACTATACATTTTCCTCAATACCGAACTAATTAGACCGAAATAGGGCCATTTAAGTAAAAAATTTGCATTATAGACACGACTGCAGCCATAAATTCTGAATACTCTTCATTGAGTGAAAAATTTCATAAAATCGACTTGACACAAAAAAATTCTCAACCTTCAAAGACTTATTTATTTTATTTTTTGGGAATTGCATAAACAAACACAAAAATAACAAATTTTTTTTTTACTTTGTTCTCAGTTAAACCCCAAATGTAGCACATGTAGAATTCAATAAAAAAAACAGCAAAGGATCGCCAGTTTGCATTCATTTAAAAAAAACATCAACAAAAAATCGACACCATTTCGCGTTAATTTTAAATAAAAAAAAAAATAAAAGATCTGATCAAAATGGGAAAAAGTAGAAATAATTTTAATACGATAATCCTCAAAAAAATGAGTGACAAAAAATTCTTGTGGACCATACTGATATTTGGACTGTTTTGCTGTGAAAAGGTAAAGTAATTTTTTAATTTTAATATTTTATTATTAATTTTTTTTCTCATATATATAAATATTTTAACTGTTTTTATTTTAAAAATTAAAAAAAAAGCAAAAAAACAGTTCGACGACCTTTAAAATTGTCTCAGTGAATCAATATTTTAGTATGTCAAGAATTATGTGTCTATTTGAATAACTATTAGAAAGGTGTGGGTTAAGAATCATTGTTAAAATTTTATTGATTTGTAAAATGTGTTATTTTTAATCTGTTTTTAAAAAGATGTTCACAGTATCACAGATACAAAAGAATGCGGTCACTAAAAATCATGTTATTTTATTTTCTTTTTTTTTTATCTTTCATTGTAGAATTTTTGAATTGAAAACCAAAAAAAGATTAAAACGTAATTAAAAATTTTCACTGAAATCGCATTTACATTTTTATATAAATTTATTCGCATTGAATATTGTGGCCTATCAAAAAAAATCGATAAATTCCTTCTTATCATGCACATTTTTGCCTTAAAATGTCAAAATACGATAAAAATATTTGAGTTCATTTCTTAACGATCATCTGAATAATTTTGAATACATTTTAATAACAACAAAAAAACACATAAAATTTCATATTAAAAAAAAATACGTCGAAATATAATACAATTTAAAGTGATTTTTGCAATCTACCGTATAAAGATTAAAATATAAAAAAAAAATACGTTTAAGAGACAAGATTTTTATCTACTCAATTTTATGCATCTTTTAGAGCCAAACACATCATTAGAAACTGTTTTTTGTTTGCATATAATTGTGCTTGATACCCCACAAAAAAATACTGAAATGAGACATTTCAAGACGATTTTACGAATTATGTGAATAACAAAAGATTTCAAAAATTATTTCTTTGAATTTAATTTATTGAAATCAAATTCGATTTTGATTTTTTTTTTATTTTAGAACTTTTTTGGGATCATTTTTTTATCTTCAAAATAATTTTTTATATATATTAGTGCTTGCATATTAGCATATTTTTAACATAAACAAAATAATAAATTATTTTGATTTTTATTTTGGCTTTTAGTTCATTGACCAATATTCAATGCAAAAAAAAATACAAAATATTCCAAATAAAAGTTTATTTTTTTTTTACGATTTCAAGACAAAAAAAGTTGACAAAATGACGTTCAGAATTTGTTTTGATAACGATTTGACTGTAAAATTCACTCCCGGTTTATTTCGAATAACCTTGACAACATTTTCTTCATTAAAATTCATCATTCGTTGTCGTTGACACAGTGTCAAATGAAGTTCCTTCCCTATTTTATTATTATTATCATTATTATTTGTCATCAGAATCATCTTGTTTGCTTGAATCAAGCATTTTATATCTTCATTTTTGCTTCGTTAAAAGTGCATGATAAATACTTAAAACATTAATGTTTGTTTGTTCATTCTACACACCATACACCTGCTAAGCACACAACACAAAACAACTTCATATCACATTATCACCTAGCAAAGTATTTATTTGATACAACACACAAAACACACATATAGCGAAAGTAAATTCAAAAGAAAGTAGCACACAAGCAAAATAAATATTTATTAAAATGCTTTTTTTATCTCTCTGTATGACTGAATCAAGATTGTTGATGTTAGTATATGTGAAATGTATAGACTCATAACTGTCATATAATGTCAATTAATAAAAAATAATGTATTTTTACTTGTTCTACTTGTTTTCATGTTGGTTTTCTATGAGATAAGATGAGATGATGATGAAAAGCAAAAGTCGGAATATTTTTAATTTTGCTTTTATTTACTTGAGTTTTGAATTGAGTTTTTTTTTATTTTATCAATGATTTTGATGCGATAAATGTAATTAAAATGAGTTATTGGGATAGAATTGACTAATATATTGAGTAACACTCCACAGATGTGTCAACCTTACAAAAAAAAAGTGGATTTCGTGAGATAAAAATGTACTTATACATACTCTTTTTTTGCTTTGTCAAAGACTCCAATCATAAAGAACGTCGCCAATCACTAAAAAAAAAGTCCTCAATCACAAAAAAAACTTCGAAAATCAGTAAAAAAAAGGCGTCAATCACACAAAAAATCAGAATTTTTTCAAATGGTGGAAATTTTCAGGGTAGAGTCCCTTTGAAATGCACTTTTCTAAGCCGATCAATGATTAGATTTGCTGAAATTTTTATTCAATTCCAGCAGAAAAAAAAAACACTTCATTAACATAAATATCAAATAAATAAAATTTTGAGAAGTAAATTTTCCAAACACTTTATCAGTAAATTTTAATAAATCTCACGTTTATTACAAAATCACAAACAAACACACAAAGGCACACACACATAGACACACGTAGAATCGCGCCAACAATTCCATAATAAGGAAAAACACTTTTGATTTAATTAATCTACATTTAATAAATACATTTGTCGAGAAATGTGATGACATCAAAAATATTTGAATTTCACATGTGGTGCAAACATAAAAGTTTTAAGCTATTTAATAAACACAACACATACCTTGAGCGTGTTTAATCTATCACATAAACAACTGAAACACGAATAATGTGGTAAAGACTTGCTCTTGCTATACATTGTATACATAGAATTTGTCTTTTAAAAGTACCAAGTGATATAATTATGCAGGCATTTTACCTGTGACGTGTGCGAATAAGGAACATGTCACAAAACTAAACAACTACTAATAGAATAATCTAAAATACACACACACACACACACATGTACAAGATCAATGAAATATAATTTTCTGTTTGTTTAGACAATAAATTTAACTGATGAATAAATTTACATTTTAATTATGTTGACTAATTAATCGATGTATGTATATTAAAAATGTGTATTGTGAATCTATGTTTACTTATAAATTAAATGTTTATTTGTTTCGAGGGTTATATTTACGTGCAACATTATGAACAACAATATCAGCCATTACTTCGTGTCGTGGCTTTGTGTATTGACGCAAATAAATAAAACAAACACCTACATCCAGGCTGCAGCTTCAAAAACATCACAAATTTAATGTTACAAAGATTTATGGAATTAAACCAGCAAAAGGAGTGTCCTAGAAAAGTACAAACAAAAACAGCATTGACCGATTTCTATAAATATTTTATTTCAATACACACACACACACACACACACAGACACAATTCAAGAGATCATCTTGCTTATGCAAACAATTTGCCACATATGTTTTCCAGGCGATTTAATATTACGCTTTTTAGTTCGATTGATTTTATTTTATTTTTTTTTCTCTCCCTTAAACATCGTGGTGATTTTTCAATGCGTTTATTTTTTTTTCAGATAACGTTAAAATGATAGAACAACAAAAAAAAATCCAAGTACATCACTGCACTTTATATTTAAAATGAAAAAAAATAAATAAATTTTTCGCGATTTATTCATGTGAAAATTATTTTCTTTTTTCCGTTTTTTTTTCATTTAGAGTTTAAAAAAAAATTAAATACAAAAAATACACTGAGAGATAAATGCGACATAAACGTTATGATGGTATGACATGGAAAAGCAATAAAAATCGGTGAATTATAATCAAATATGCTCAATGATGAAACTTTTCATAAATAAATAAAAAAAAAATAAACTGATAAAACACATTTATTTTTGTCATAAGTAGATGAATTCTTGAATTGTAGAGTTAAAAGAAGATTTATGTTGATGATGGTCCAGTGTTAATGTGATCTGATTCATTTTTTGAAAAAATATGAAAAAAACTTTCAATTAAATGCAATTGAACTGATTTTTGAAAGACATTTTAAATGTTTTACTTGAAAAATGTTAATGATGAAAATTGTAACTGATATCTCTAGACCCTGATTTCAGTTCACGTCTCATTAAATGATATTCTGATATCAATTCATTTAAACAATTATTTTTAAGTTTAACTCAATTTTTGTTTTATTGATGTTCATTATCAATTATTATGATTTAATAATGTTTTAAAATTTAATATTCATATGCACTTTATCATTAAACAATTGTGTGAAAAATATGTGAAATTAAGCATATGACCTCTGACTCATAAATTTATAATTTTTTTATGTATGATTGTTTTAAAATTTTATTATTTTTTTAAATGAAATTTTCACTTGACTTAAATCAACTCATCCTCATTTTTTTGATATAAATTGGAATGAAATCAGTGATGTCATGTTAAAATCTGAGTGATCGGTTCAAAAATTTTGAGAAAAAATTTCGAATATTTATTTAAACTGGTTCTATGCTTGAGACTGCGGTGGTGCCCTTGTAAAACCCTGGTCACATTCCTGAACTGAACCAGGTCTAGTGGACTTCTTTCTTTAGTTGTTTCCTTAAATTTGGTTCCTTCTTCATCGGATATGATGATAATGGGTATGCACAATGAACCCGTCTGTAGATCTAAGCGCTGGTTCTCTTCTGAGTTCGCCCTAGAAATCTGATCTGGAGAAAAGTCGAACAGGCTTAACGTTTCTAATTGGAAATTTTCTTGCCAGAGCTTTATTTTTCGTCTACCACTGGCATGTCTTCCTGATTTTGATAAATGGAACCGTTTGAAAGTCAAAGTTCTGATTTTTCATTCTAAAGGCCAGAGCATATGACATGACAGTGTTTAACGATCCCTTTCTCTGAAAAACTCTTCTTACAAAGTCTTTAAATGGGACCAAAGACCTTGGAGAGCAAACATCCAAAAAATATCCGGTTCCATGGAACCCATAGAATGATGAAAAGGTGTCATCTCTAAATATTGATAAATATAAATATTAATTCATACTTCATGAAAAAATTTATTAAATTTTACAGTTATTATTTTAATTTTAATTCATTTTTTGTTTAAATTCACTCAATTGAGTTTTAAAGGCTTTAAAGTAGTCGAAATGAGTCAAAAAAAATTTCATTTTATGAATTTACTCTTTCAAATTCTTTTTTCTAAGAAACAGCATTATCTTCGACTTAACGGTTTTTTTTGCTAATTTTCGAATGATTCAAACACTTGTTTCAGGTGTTAAACAAAAAAAAAGGTATAAAATAAAATGTAAATCAGTGTGCTTAAGTGTGTAATCAATCACAGTTAAAAAGTCATGACTTCCTACTTAATATCGATTTAAATTCTTTTAATGATAACGCTGATTATGACTCAAATGAAACATCTTGTTAACAAGTAAATTGTGGTTTTTTGAAAGTAAAGAAATTCATTTTTTGTTTCATTGAAAGAAAAAAAACACACACACCCACTTGATACTGTTTTTTTTAATGTTTTACTTCAAATTAAGTGAATAACACGTTATCTATAATTTAATAAATAAATATAAATATGACATTTATCACTAAAATTCTTAAAATTATGCGTAAAATATTCTAAAATTTGTATCACGTCTAAAAGCTATAGACACGTCTTAAAGATTCCAGATTACCCATTAGTAAGGAGAAAAAAAATATTTTTTTTTTATATTAATAATGTGATGTCGTTCTCGTGCAGAAAAAAACCGTAACACATATTTTCTGAGTATTTTTTTTATGAAAAATAATATAAAAAAAAGGTGAATACCTTCTTTAGTATCAAATTAATATTATTCTGTTTATGTTTTTTTTTTGCTTCGTTCACATCTCGTTATTTTTTGCGTCTGGAGCACTTGTACCCAAAAAAAATTATATGTATCGAATGTGCCTTCTTTTATTATATTAACATAAAAAAAATACAAATATAATAAAATTAATTCAGGTTTTAATTCTATACAAAAATTTTTGTTATGTATTTATGTTTCTCTATCATCAAATAATCATTTGTTATTTTAATTGAATATTAAATTCAATTTAGGTAAGTCATTTTTTGTATTATTATATTGTGCATAGTACTACTTTGAGTGTGTAAAGAATGTGAATAAATGAAATGTTGATGAACACTTGAAAATTAATATTCAATTTGAATCAATGTAAATATTATGAAAAGCAAAAATACAAGTGATATTTGGAACGTTTATGCCCTGGTACAATGCAATGAATTAAATTTATTCGATTGGCGGTGTTGAAATTCAATTGCAATTGTGTGTGGTCTTGAAGTGAATAAGTTAATTTTCGTAGGGCAAAAAATCAATCAAATGAACAATCATTGAATTAATGATGAAAAGAATCAAGTCTCATCACTCGAGTTTAATGAACTTCATTGTCTAGTATATTAAACATCATTTTTCATCAAAATAAAAATATTACAGTCATTTTTTTAGTGATTAAATGATTCACTTAAGATATGTTAGGGCTGTCAAAGGAAATATGATGATAAATAATTTTGGTTATTCAAATTTTCGTTATTGAATCAGAATTTTTGACTTATTTGCTTATCTGTCTCTATATGAGAGCAACGGCAATAGGGTTACAGTGATTTCTCTCCAAATTTATTCATTGGTTTTCAAGACTTCAAAAATCGTATGGTATATGTTGGATTTTTTTCTTAATCTGGATTTCTTACGCGATACTTGAGCGCCTTGAGCTCTGAGGAATCCAAAATAGAGCTCCTTGGCATCTGTTAACGACTTGTAATTTAATTGTCACGCGTTTGGCCCTGATTTGAGGTTCAAGCTACAAGTACAGATAAGTCTCAAGGCTGAGTTCCATTTAGATCTCAATTAAATGAAAGCTTCTCGGGCTTTTCGGACGCTCGTTGTTTTGGGCTTTAAATTTACAGCGTTTCAGGACTTGAAACCTGCTTAAATGAGTGTATGAATGATCCAAAGAGCTTTAAGGCAGCAAGTTAAGTAAAATTCGATAGATCCCGAAACTTTGCACTCCCTAGTTATACTAAAAATAAGCGAAACCTCCCTGAAAGTGTGCTGCACACTGTGTGCATTTTTTTGAATAGAGTACATTCCAGGTTGTTCACACACTTACGTTGATGCCTATATAGACAAAGTCCACATAACGCCACATTTTTCATTGAAATTCACTTCAACCAAATAAATTAAAAGTAAACATTTCCGTTTACTTTAAAAGATATACATTTTTTTTTCATTTCAATTTAATTTCCAGACAGTACAGCACGTGCCGTTTTGATATTCACATTAGTATGCTCTGCACACTCTTCCCTCACCTGCTTTTACTTTCTTTATAAACAAAAAAAAATATGTAATCATATATAAATGTCACTTTAATTTTTAATTCAATATGTCATTGTAAATCGTATCAATTTAAAAAATACATATACAGTGCGTAATATGAATACATTTTTTATTTTATTTTAATTTAATTTAATTTTAATAATGTCATTTTTTTCTCACTTTAAATTCCTATCATATTTCTTCTCCACATTCATTTTAAGTGTGATGTGAAGTGATATGACAGCTCCAATTGAGTGTTTCTGATTTTTATTGTAAATCACATGTCGAAATTTAAAAAAAAATTGTATACATTTTTCACTTATGAGTACTTCACGTAAATCAAGAATGATTGACATAAATTTTGTTTGTTATGTCTTTGTTACGAGTCAAAAATAAGAATTTCATTTCAAATTTCATTTAATTTACTTGTATACCTTGCAATTTCAAATAAAATAAAAAAGTAACAATTAATTTTCTCACATTACTATTTGAACTATGATTACTCCACATTCAAGTTGTTCTGCTTGTTTTACGAGAGTAATTCATTGCAAAAAACGGCAAAACAAATGTTAAAAGTGTGAAATACAACATTAACAATTAACCTTGTTTTCTCTGCAATATACAATTATCCTTCCCTGTTTCTACATAAAATAAATTTAAAAAAAAGTGAGAAAGATGAAACAAAATAAACTTCTTATCACGCGTATTACATTAAATGAGTTTACATTAAAAAGTACTTTTACAATTCTTACTTTTGTTCTTTTCATTTTAATTTTTTTTTTCTCTACGTTTCTTGATTCGACTCTACTGAATTTGTGCTGTTCTATGATTGTAAAGTAAGTTATTAGTGTGTCAAGGGAGTGAAAAACGAACATAAATTTTGTTTAGATCTGAACTGAACTGAAATTTGCTTGTCAGGAAGATGTCCGGAACAAAGAAAAAAATAAAATAAAATTATGTAAAAGAATTAAATCGTAAATAAAAAAAGAAAAAAAAAATCTTCAGTAATTCCTGTTTCTTTCAAGTTTTTTTTTCTTCTTAGTTGTATTTTGTCTATTTTATTTATTTAATTTTAGAAGAAAAGATGTTCAATTAAATTAATTAAACAACTCTACAAACAAAATACTGCTTCCCGTCGTTTAATGTGCAACTTGCAAGGGATGCAAGAAAAACTTACTGCAGCATTTTATATAAAAATATGTTGCTTTTTTGTTTTTTATTTAGAAAACCTTTATTTTAACACAATTTTTTTCAAAAGTTGAATTTTCTCTTTTAAAAATTTGCTAGTACACTAAGAACATTTGATTGAAATGATGTCATACAGCATCCCTCATTCAAATGTAGTTGCACTAAAATCAAAATCGCAGGACCGAGCAGTGTTCAAAAATTTTTGAATTTGTAAAGTTTCAAAAATCTTGAAATTTTCAAAAAACTCCGGAAAACTTCAGAGTTTTTTAAATCTGAATATTTTTTAAAAGGGAGACTGCGATACTAACAAGTTATATACTGTACCTGGGTGAGGACAAAGAATATCTCAAGCAAGGTAAAACCACGCTTGAGGAACACAATTGAATCAAATTCATAAAGTGTCTTGAAAATTTTCCATATTTTTCTTTGTTGTTTTGTTTGAATTGAGAAAAAAAAGTTATGAATTTCAAAAAAAGATATAAAACTAGCAAAGATATGCAATGCACAAAGTCTTCTTTAAAACACGTCCCTTAGGACAGGATTGTGTCGTGTTCAATTTACTTTAAAGTTCACTTCATTAAGGAATAGTATTTTTTTTACTTCATCATCTTCTTGTATGACAAGAGACTTAATATTGTGTTGGTGTACTATTATAATAAAAAGAATTATAATAATTTCATAAAAAAAAAATCTCCTTAGAGAATTTATTCCTAGAAATAATGTTAAATTTATTTTTTTTATCTTTTTAACAGACAATGGCACGACAAATACTTGGTCACAACAATGACTTCCTCGATATACGTGAAAGAACTTTTAATCGTCTTTTTCCTGATATCTTTGCAAGTAAATCAAACCAAGCACCATTACCTCCACCTCCTCAGTATCTGAGCAGCTATATTCCACCATTATTGCAAGCATTGCATTATTTCACTGAAATGCTTACATATGAGACATCAGAAATGACAACAATTGAACCACCATTCAATTTGAGTACAGTGGCATCGGATGTGACATCACGTCCAACGACAATTCAGACTAAACCTGAAACATGGTTCACTCAGACCACAACCAAACCAACGCAAAGACCAACTCAAACAACAATGAATGATGAATATGTCCAGGAAACAAGTACGCAAAGGCCTACTCAGAGACCTACACAAACATGGTGGAGGCCACCTGAAACGACAACAACTAAAAGGTAAATTAGAGTGAAATTATAATGAATTTTAGTTGCTTTAAATAATTTGGTTCACAGAACAACTACAAGGAAAACGACATGGTGGTCTGGACCAAAACCCTCATCAACAACAACGACAACACGGAGATCAACTCATTCCACAACATCATCACCATGGTGGGTTCCAACGACAACAACACGCAGATCAACTCATTCTACAACATCGTCACCATGGTGGGTGCCTACGACAACAATGCCAACAACGACCAAAAAACCTTGGACCACAACAAAACGCCCTTACACATCAACACCATGGTGGGCCCAAACACAAGTCACCACATCCAGAAAACCCGTTACTGCTTCATGGTGTAGGTATATAAATATCATATCAATAATCATCAAACATTAATATGAAGTTTAATCGATTGGAAAACTCAATTCAATCCAATAATAATTAATTTTATTTACTTTTTCAGCTGCCACTACACAAGCACATATGCCTGGAATTTATATGCCACAACGACCTTGGTATTTGGGTCCAGCACCATCCTCCGTTTCAAGTACTAGGCCATCGTCATCAATCACCAACAACAATAATAATTACATTTTGAGTGATCCAATTGTTATTCGACCGTCATCTGGCCAAACATCACAAACATCAAATCAAGTTACAACGAGAAAACCAAATGATGAATTCTTTATGTGGTTCTTGCAATCCAAACCCCAAAAGACCAAATATGATTTCCGTGAGTTTAATACATTTTTCCAATATTTATTTATTTATTTGAACATAATACATAAACCCGTTATTTCTAATCCACATCTGTAATTTATATGGAAGATTAATAATAATATTTTATATTATCTTTTCTTTTCATTTTCAAGAATTTAATATGAATTTATTGGATCCATTCCCAAAGAAATTACTGGAAGATATTGCAAAAGAGCCAGCCCATCAACCAGCGATAATGGATGAGGATAATGTCGATGAATTTAGGAAAATTTATGACGATTCATGGGCGGTAAGGTACAAACCACTTACTGGAAAGAAGAAAACACCACCCACAAAACCTTATGTTGAAATGCTGTTGCTCTATGATTTATTGAAAAAAGATGCAAAACGACTTGCATTCAACAAATACAATGTAAGGAAAAATTTTTTCGTAATATCATATATCATGAAATCGATTCTAAATCATTCCTATTCATATATGACCTATTGACTTACTTTTATGATGTTAAAAAATAATCTCTTATAATCTCTTATAAATTTTTTCCTATTAAAAAGTTTTGAATTTCATTTTCTATTCTAAATTTTAAGGGTTATTCAGATGAAATTCTAGAGGAATTGAATGAATTATCGAAACGATCATCAGAAAGACAATTACATACGTTACTTTCAAAGGTACTGGAACAGAATGAATTTGAAGGACCCCGCACTAAGACAAGGATTGAAGGATTAATTGCAGGCAAGTTCTTACTTTTCATATTGATTAATAATTTTAAAATGATCAATTTTTCCTGCTGTTTTAAACGAGTATTTCATGTGTTTTGTAGCCTTTAATTTAACAAAGTTATGATTGAAAAACGAAAATGAGTCTCATAGCCTTAACAGGCTTTAATTGCCAAATCCCGAAACACGTGTCGGCTTAATTGTGATTTCTTATTTTCATAGTTAGCACTTTGTTCGAGAAAGTGATGCATTTGAATATCAGCGTATTCTAAAAAGGGGGATTGTACGATGCAGTAGTTAGCGTGTTGGATTATCAATCTTAAGGTTATGTTATGTAATGATAGCGTACTAGCCAGAAATGGAATGCAGATTCCCAAGATCACCTCAGCCACTTTTTATTTTGTGCTCTTTGTAATTCACATACATGTACTAGTGTTGTCTCATCCTAATTAATGTGCATATTGCCTTTTTCTCGCATCGTAATAGTACTATGGATGATTCAGAAATATGATAATTTTTAGTAGCATACTTTTGGCAGGTGGTCACCCATTCAACCACGAGCACCATTCACAGCTTCTTAACTTAGTTGAACGAACAACTGTATGTTAAACAAGTGCACCAACGGTACGCATCATCTGCATCAATCTTAAGGTTGGCAGTTCGATTCTCGCTCCGGCCATGAAACTTTACAATCTCAAATGTTCCTTTTCCGGTTTTTCAATTTGAGTTAAAGGCTAGATAAAGGTGGCAACTGCTTTGGATGACACGATGAAAGTTAAATCCCTCGCATGATGATAACGGGTATGCACAATGGACCCGACTGATGGCCTGAGTGCAGGCTTAATAGCCTCCCTATTAATCTGATCTGAATCTAAAATGAAAAAAAACACATCATTTTAAAACTATTCATTAAAAATAACAATAAAACAATTAGATTTTATGGATTTTATAATGTCATCCAATTTTCCAACATTTATTATTACTGAAACACTAAAAATATTAAATTTTAACTTTACTCTTTTCATTACAAGCTCACTTCTGTGTTAAGCCAGTCTTCATTTTAACCTATAATATAATAATAATTTAATAAAAGCTTTTAGTCAAATTATTTAAAATCTATGAACAAGCTAAAAGATATTACTTTCCCATTACTCTCAACAACAACAACAACAAGTGCATGTCATAAATTTTGATCATGTTTTAGTGATAACGAAATGTATTGTTACGATAAATGTATGGATTTTAACATATTGGGATATAATATCAGTTACAAAATATTATTATGTTATATTCCTTGAAAAAGTTGAAATAGATTTGTAACATACAAGAGTTATATTTTTGGTTCAGTACACAATCATAATTGGTTGCATCCAAAATTCAAAATATACAAGGCAACAAGAAAGATTTCCTATCAGAGATTTACAAGACATAATTAATTAAATTATATACTGGTCTCTTTGAGTGCTTGTGTGTTTGTGTGTGTGTGTGTGGCTCATGTTAAAGAGAGAGTTTGTAAGATTATTTTACAATGAAATAATGATATGATCTTATTTAAATTAAATATCATCATCTTTTGATATTTGAATTGCAAGGGAAAGGGAAAAGATTTAATTGAATTGATAGCGGAAGAAAAATTAAAAGATGGTTATGAACGGGGTAAAAGATAAATAATCATGAATAATTATTCAAAGGAAATTTAACACACACACACACTGTTTTCTTCCCATCGTTTGTCCAGTGAGCTTTATAATGCCAGATACAAAAAATAATTTCCCACGAATACAAAAACAATGGAAAACGAAAATTTGAATTTAATTAAAGAGTTGATGATTTTATCAAATTTTAAATGAGCTCGTGCATGATTTCTGGGAAATGTGTCAAATTTTTTTCCTTAATAATCAAATTCATGATGGCCACTATGAATTTAGTATGAAACAGTTTAGTAAATGGAGATGCCTGGTTTTTGTTCACGTTTCAAAATACAAAAGAGCTTTGAAAGCCTTAATAATACAAAATTTCATATCATAAAATATTCATAACATCCCCCAAATATTTTGTTAATTTCCAATATCACGCATAAAAGTGATGGATGATCAAAATTTTATGAAATATTTTCAAATTCAAATACAAAATGTTGAGAGTATGTGCATGTTAATTTTCAAAAAAATTCAATGATTCACAATTGTTTCAAGCCTGACAACCTAATTTGTATTTCATAAAAGACACAAGTCCAAGTAAAGTTAAACTAACTTGCTTTATTATGTTAATTTTTTGATGGTGGTATTTATGGTGGAAAATTGTTACAATTTTATTGTTAATTTTAACATCATTATCGTCAGTTTAAAATAACAATGCATCATCATGATGTAAGTACTTCAGTGATGTGCACTTTGTTTTTGAATTAAAAAAAAAAAAGTTTTTATGTTGCAGTTATCTGCACTTTTCAATGGAAAGCTAAAACATAATAAGTCATAATAATAAAAGGGAAAATTACCTGCTTATATTTCAATGCATAAGAGTAGAAAAGTTTTAATAGAAAATTGTGTGTGTTTTTACAAACTGCCTTTAAATTACGACGTGTAATTTTTTTTACTAGAACGGTAGAAATTACTTGAATAAGCTTCATTTATATCACTTGGATCTCATATTTTTAAAATTCTAAACCGCATTCCCTTAAATATAGATAAAATCTAGGCGGTGACACGGACCATAAGACATGTATTTGACCATGAATTCAGGTTCTTTTTCGGAGTT
>LN483371.1:1256165-1288096 GCA_900002565.1 Culicoides sonorensis
CAATACGAGAAACAATTTTGCAGAACAAAGTGAGTTATCATTAAAAATTTTGAAAGTGATTCAAAAACTCCAAAAATTGATAAAATAAATGACTTGGTCAATTGAAGAAAGTTGTAGCTTATTTCTCTACAAATTTGATTCAGGTAACTTTTACCTAAAACCCTTTAAAAATAAAAAAAAACCTTAATATAATTAACAATTATTAAAAATAACCTTCGTGTAAAGTGTTTCCATAGCAAATTTTAGCAAAATTTCTCAATTTGACCATTAAACACCGCTCTTTTACCATGAAACTCCGGTCTTTTGAACATTAAACTCCGGTCTTTTGACCATTACCATAGGATTTTTACCCTGAGTCATGTTCTTTTGAACCTGGATACATGGTCTTTGTATCTTTTATTATATGACCCTAGGAACATGACCATGACCATTAAGACAGGGTCATCTATGGTCCGTGTCACCGCCTAGGATAAAATTTTAGAGAAACTTCTTCCTGGTTTGAAAAGACAAAAAATGTCATCACAGTTAAAAAAAACACCATACACTCTAACTTGAAAACGCAGCGCATACCACCCCGCATAATATGCATTGACTAAAAGATTGCCCATAATACTCGGATTCTTGTTCCAAATTAACTGGAAATGCGATAAAAATTTCATTCATTTAATGTCCTGTAGGCGTCAGTCAAAGATATTCGTCAGCTTTAAGTGTAATTCATCGCAATATTTATCATCATGAAATTTTTAAAGCCTCATTTTATCATAATCTAACAATTTACTCACAATCCGATTAAATACATGAAGTAAAATAAAATATAAATTTTAAAAATCTTCTAAGCATCATTTTATGAAATTTAAAAATAAAACTTCACTTTTCAGAGCACAATCAAGTTCATCTTGAATTTCTTTTAACATTAAGAATGCATACTAAAATGTTTTTCATTGTCATCAACTTACAAAAAAAAATTTAATAAATTTCTCTCTTCTCTGTTTCAGATCTTGGAAATCCTTATAGTGTAATCTCCAAGTCATTAAGATACATTCCACCATTATCATTTAGTCTGTGAAACAAAAAAAACTTGAAGACAATGCAAAAAAAATGATAATAATGGCACAAGTGATAGATAAAAGTAAAAGGATAGAGTATAAAAGAATGGGAATAAAAAAATAAAAAATCTTTTAATTTTAAAATGATTTGAAAATAACGCTCTCTGGAATAATAAACGTATAATGAAATTTTCTGTTTAATTTTATTTTTCCTCCACATTAAATTGAAATGTGAAAATATTTTTTATTAAAAATTTGATTTTCATATCGACTTAAATCAATTAAAATGTTATGTTATAAGGAATTTTAATAATAAAAATTAATTATAAAAATACTCGAAGAAGCAATTTTTTTAAATTGAAATCCATAATTCTAAAAGTTTTAATCCAGTTCCAAACCGCAAGATTAAAATTTAAGAAAAATTCTTGTCTACCTGTTTAAAGTTAAAAAAAAAGTTTGAAGGTAAATTGAATTTTTTTTTAGTAAAAATTATTTTAGCGTTTTACAAGGATAAAAAAAACTTTGTTAAAATGTAAGAAATTAAGAAAAACATACCTTTATTTATAAATTTTCCTAATTAAATTCATTATGTAATGTAAGGAAAAAAAAATACAAATTTAAGATAAGATAAGATTTGTACTATAACAATAAAAGAAAAATACCTTTAAAATTTAAATTGTTTAACTTTAATTCTTTCAAAATTTTGTGGGCTTGTTTCACCATTTAAAAATTATTATTTACATTTGATGTTAAAAAAGCTTGTGGTTAAATTGTTATGTTTCTAGAGTGTAATTTCTTCTCTTTCTTTAAATAAAATTAAAATACAGAATTTATACCTTTGAAGGAAACGAGAAAAACCCATAAATGTTAACATTTATAACGTTGTATCGTATATTCTGGAATGGAACGTGGAAAATATGGAAAGAATTTTATAATATTCGTTTTTGTTGTAATCGGAAATAAGAATATTTTTCTTTTAAATACCACAAACAACAACAGAAATTATTTGAGCAAAACTTACTTCATTTTCATGATAATTGAGGTTGAGACTGGATTACACTCAAAAAAATAACCATTGAATCCTTTAAACGATGATCCTTGGAAATTTTCTTGACAGTTTGTGCGAAAATGCGCTCATTCAAATGACTTACGCTTGAGTTCACCGTCCTTAAAGGATTGAAATTTTTAATTTCATATAGAACTAAATTACATTTAAAATCTTGTAAGGAAAAAATATTAATGTAAAATTTAAATTCATTTCCTTTTCTTTAAATTAAAAGAGGCGATTGTTCTTTTTTTTTGTAATGCAAGGAAACAAGGAGAAAAAATCATGAATTTCCATTTTTATTTTCATTAACGAAGAAAATAAAATAAATAACAAAAAAAATTATTTCTTAATCATAAGAAGGCAAATATTTTCGGGCTATATACGAAGGTTGATTTTTAAAGGTCAAATTTATTTCTCTCTTTCAGCAAATAATGGATAACATTCATTTTTATTTATTAACTCACAAGCAGAAGGGGGCAGTAAACAAGATAATAAGAAAAAATGAAATAAAATTACAAATATTTTTTAAAAAAGTTTAAATTTTATCATTTTATTTGAAATTTTATCTCATTGAAATGGAAAATAAAGCGATTTGTCAACTCTTGTCCTCGGAACCAACAGACTCAAAATGATTCAATCCAATTTTTTTTTAAATTGCACTGAAAATGCTTTCGACGTCGTTTTTGTCCGTTGCAAGCCAAACTTACAAAATATGAGATTTTGATTCATAAACTTACGAAAATATTATTTTTTTTTTAATTTTCCTCGCCATTGGCTAGAAATTGGTTGAAGTGAGAAGCAAAAACTGATTTGAAATGCACTTTTACAGGTAATTTACTGTCATAATATAAAATTTTTACACTAATAAATATTTGAAAAGGACAAAGGGATCAAAAAGATTTGAAAATTAATTTCATAGAAGAAAAAATATTCAAATAAAAAAAAAGAGTTCTTAAAAAAATGGTTAAATTTATCATTTGAAGTGATTCTGAGAAGTAAATTTGATCATGGAATTGAAATTAAAACACTTTTTTTTTCAGAATTCACTCAATTTAATGAGAACAATAAAGGTCTAATTTCCCATGCCTTGAATATAATGTGATAATTGACTAAAAGCACCCCACGTCAGTCCGGCAACTGTACCAATTAGTTCTAATATCAAAATGCCAAAGGTTTCACCAAATGCCAAATTCGATTTTGATTCATCACTGCTATTGTCATCGTTATCATCGTCATCATCATCATCAACATCCTCATCGTTATTATTTTCTTGTTCAAAACTATTGTTATTAGAATGAAAATTACGTTTTTGTTCTTCAATTATTGTATTATTATTATTTTCGTCGAATTTTGAAATATCTTGTTGTATTAGTTTTTGTATGTATGTGCTCATTGTTGCCATTTCTCGTTGTTGTTGCATCATGGTTGGTTGATGTGATTTTGTCGCTACTCGTTTGAAATGTCTATCAAAGCCATGTGAAAAAGCGAGTTTAGCTCGCATTTGCATGTCTTTTTGTTGTTGAGTTAATTGCTCTTGTGCCATGGATAATTTGATTGTTTCATTATTATTTCTCATATTCATGATTTTTGTTGTGAGTACCATCATATTTGCCATTATTTTTTCCATTTCTCTCAATTGTTGCCTTACTCGAGTATTTTCTGCTTTTCGTCTCAACACACCGATAATCGGTCGTAGCATGTATAAGGCACGAATTCGATTACGCTCCTTTACAGTGGTATTTTGCAAGAAACCCATATCAGATTGATTGCGATACTTAACCAATGAACTGAGAATAAGTGGAAATAAACGAGGTCTTTGTACAATTTTCTGATTGCTACTATTTCTTTCAATTTCATAAAATATATCGTCACTATCAAGATCAAAAAATGCATCAATTATCTCATTTCTCCCTTGTTCAACTGTCACATTTTTTAATGGACTTTCAGTTTTTTCATCATCGTCATCGTAATTTAATGATATTTTTTTATTATTCATTTCTATTAAATTAATACCGGCTTCTCCTCTCTTATCCATCTCACCATCTTTAATTTGTTCGACTATTTTACTTTTATTATCATCATTTTTACCACTATCCGACAATTGTGATTCCAATTTCTTCGTATTTTCTAAATTTAATTTATTCTGATGCTCGTAATTCATCCCCACATCTCTTGTTAAACTTAATGGTGATACTTTTTTATTTGATTGCTTTATTTCTTGTTTCATCTGATCTATTTGCCGTTCATTTTGTTGGTCTCCAACTAGCCCAGCTCTTGATGACAATAAATTACCAACCACATTTGTTATACGTTCACGTACCACATTGAAAATATTACCAATTATTTCTGGATAAATTGTGTTACCAGATTTGTGACGTTGTTCAGAAATTTTATTATCATTTTCATCAATAGCAATTTGTTGTTGTTCTGCCTTTGGTTGATTGTGGTAATCGCTTATATGCGATTCAGGTGTTGTTGGTCCTGTTTCAAAGAGACCAGTAAAAAATGGTTTGCATATTACTTTTTTGTTTATGACCTGAAAAAAAAATAAAAAATAAATTAAATGAAATATTTTTTACATTTTCATGTTAATGAAAAATTCTTGTGGGAAATTAAACATAATTTTCACACAAAAAAATTAAATTAAATGATATTTAAAAGGACATTGAAATTTATTCATTTTCAAGAACAAGTCATAAGTGTTTCATTGAAATCAAAATTTTCTCACTTCATTCAATTCATAGAAAAAAAAGCGCAATTTAAAATTATATTTATTTTTCTAAACAACAGGCAACAATACAATTCAATACAAGCGGGTTTTTTTGTTCAAATTGAGTTATATTTATTTTATTTGATTTCATTTGATTTTATTTTATGGATACTTACAACAAAAAAAAATACTGCGAGAATAAACAAACGTTTAGAAATGATCGCCATAATCAAAATTTTTATCACGCACAGTTTTCAGGTTATTATCATTCACTTTTTTTTCAACTTTAATCGAATATTTGTATTTTATATTATTCTACAATTCAATGCCAAATACAACGGTAACGTGTGTTTACTTTCCTTTTTTCTTTTATTTTATTTTTATTATGATATTTATTTGATTTTATTTTATTTATTTATTTATTTTTTATTCTCATTGTAACACATTTTGATTATTTTTTTCGCTTAAAATATTTCATTTAATAAAAAAAAATCCTGCATTATTAAATTTTGACCCTCAAATGATTATTTTCACAGTTTCCAATAAGCCAATTGATTGAAATGTAATTCCATTTAAAATTTAATCGATTGCTTGTAATCGTTTTTATGTTGTATGATATTTTTTTTATTTATATTTGAATAAAATATTATTTGAAAATGTTATAAAAAAAAGTGAAACATATAATTGATGATCAACCAATTGAATATAAAATAATACTGATACCGAATGTCAATTAAAATATTTAATGGAATTATTTGAAACTCCCCTTTTTTATTTTCAATTGTACCCACACTATTATTATTATTATTTTAATTTTTATATTTTTTTGTTGGAATGTTGCATTTTACATTTACATTAAAAAAAAATAGCATAGTGAATATGAAAATAAACGTAAAAAGGTGGTTTAAGTGCATTTCTGTTCAAATTATGATAAAATGAGAGATTCCACTTGCAGAAAATTCTGATTTAATAGGAAGTGGCTCAGATTTGATTAACTTTGAACACATTTAACTGGAGTTTTTCTGGTATGTGAATTTGGATTTTTCAATAAAATGCACTTTGAATTAGGTGCGTTGCTGAGTAGCTTGGTTTATCCTTAGATTTGCGCAATACGTGGAAATTTTTATCATAATTCGAAAAAAATCCAGTTTTTCCTTATCCAGCTTCCCTCACCAAAAAAACTCCTGCTTTGAATGATCATTCAGTCCCAACAGACTTTACAAAACGAAGGCATAAGTCAATTTTACATTGAATGGATAAAAAATGCACACAAAATTAAATAAATAAAGTGAAAATCCCCACTATTTGATCACATATGAATGCACACACACACACATACAGTCCATTTGTCGACTTGCCACAGAAAATTCAAATAATAAAGTTAAAAAAGAGAATATCAAATATAAATAATAAAGTCTACTCGTTATTTGAAAATTTTTAGGAACATTCCGTTAAAAAAAATGCTCTGTTATCCACGTCTTGTAATTTTTTTGTTTCTTTCCGAGATCTTATTTTAAACGACATGTAAATTGAGGGTAACGCCAAAAAAAGTCTTGAAAATGTTTAAAATTATCTGACCTAAGGAATTTCTCTCAAATTTTTGTATATTCAATACATTGAATTTTTTTGAATTACATTTTTCATACACTTTTAGTTTAAAACAGCCCACGAAGATTCTCTCCGCTAACGAGAAATGTGATGTAGCCTTCATGAGACTTTTCGAGATTCAATTTTTGCTAAATCCTTGACGATTTTGTTAATTTAAAAATTTAAGTAATTTCCTTGTCACGTGTACTGTGCGCATAATTTTGTGAAATATTTTGACCTAACAGTGTGTATGTAAGTAATAATTAGAACATTGAACCACCCATGTGAGAATTTTTCAAATTCAAAATAACAAACAAATTAAATTTTAATTAAGAAAAAAAAATGATTCAAAAATGTGGCATGTGAATGAAATGACAGTCATAGGACACGGAAATGAACTGAAGGAAAATAGTTATCCATTTTATTGAAAAAAAATAATAATAATTTTTTAAGGTTTACGGAAAAATTACGTGAGACAAATTGCAAAAAAAAAAATTTCATGCTTTAACTTGGCTGAAGTTTTCAAAGTGGCCAAAAGTGCACATCCAAATTATCATTTTCGAGTAATAACCATATTTTTATGCTTGTTAGACATGAAACTTGCAGTAAATGTAATTTATGATTGACAGGTTTCGATGAAATGATCACATTTTGCTTTGTTTAAGTTACAAATACAGTTCGATGCTTCAAATCTGCATAAATCATTTTGGTTGTGAAAACATATCAAATTTTGAGAAAATACGATATTAATAACAATTTTGAAACTTTGTGCAGTGGCTCGATAGAAATTTGTTTTGCATCAGTTACCTGATACCAACTACTATGAGGTTTGTCTGCAGATATGGTCAAAAAAGCAGAAAAACCTCATTTTTACTAATTAGTCTATGTTTTATTAACTAAGATTACTTGAAATTTCAAAATGATGTAATGTCATATCTCAATTTTGCTAAAAGTATGAAAATTTATGTGCATGCACTAAAAAGTTTTCAATTGATTTGAATTTATAATCTTAAACTCATATCAAACTCATCACTGAAAATATTTCAGCTTAAAATTATATGAAATTCAATTTAATTCACTTAAATGGAGTCACCTGGTACTTTTATTAAAAAAATATAATATTAAAAAAAAACAATATTTGAAATTAAATTCATCAAAAATTTACGTGAATTACTCATCGATTATCGTCACTAATTTTATCAATATCACCGTCAATGATATTGACATTGTTACTAAAAAAAATAATAATAAAAAAAAAATTAAAATGAAAACCATAATTTAAAAAAAAAACTTTACATGTGACGGTTCTTCAATGATAATCATGATTTGAATAATAATAAAATAAACTGGTAATATTTTTACAATAAAATATGAAATAGTCCAAGATTTTATATTAAAAAAAAATTGTAGTATGTAGAGACAAGGAAACAAAAAATTTTAAGATAAAAAGATTACAATAAAATTTAAAATGAAATGGAAAAAGTGCTTCAGGAAATATAACTTTCAATATATTGATATCAAAGTACATAAATTTTTTAATAATAATAATATCAACCTATATTAAATTTGTGGCTGCTGTGTGTGTGTGTGTGATATCATAACATCATTGAACTACATAATAAAAGCAAAATAATATTGTGGCCAATCACATTATTAACATTCTGTCTATCTGATATGTGTAGAATATTGAGTATTATTATATAATAATAATAAAAACAAAATATAATGACTGTCATGTGTTGAAGTAATTGAATAATATTGTTTTGCGTGAATTTCATACAAACATTCTCAGGTCTTCTTATAATAAAATAAAATAATGTGTGGAGTGAGTGTAACTCCTTCGGTTAAAGGTTATTTTATTGCTTTGTTTCAATTTTGCATGTATGTCAGTCAATAACATAAGTTATTATGGCTAATTAACTTGTATATTAATTTTTTTTACGTATTTTTCTTTCTGTGTATGGTCGTGTATGACTTTGTTTACATAACCATCAAAATAATAAAATTACCATGATGATTATTATGATTAATCAGAGGCAAGTGTTTTGATAAGCTGTCAGTTATGCAATTTAATGAGGCATGTGCTTATAATGGTGAATTTAGATTATATGCGTGAGTGACCGTAATGTGTAAAATTTAATTTGTGGTGTTTAGAATTGGGAGTTTAATGGTTTTGACACTTACAACATCAATTACAGGTATTTAATGGTTATTATTTAAGGAGATATGCAAAAATATTTTAGAAAAGTCGACTAATTTTGAAAATTCCACCATTTTCAGTCATCTTGGAAATTTCCGTCATTTTAGAAAGATCAACCATGTATCAACAAACTTTTTTGCGATTAAAATTTCCCATAAAGTCCTTTGTGTGCTACCCTCGGACGTAACGAGTGACCACAATGCTCGAATTTTTTCAAAATTGGCAAAAAAAACTCGCTTAAAATTTAAGTCCGTTAAAATTCCCGTTTACCGAGAGATTTCCTTATGGTGTATTTTTAATTCAAGTGCTCTGTTGCTTTAAAGGCCATTCAAATTATTATCACTTTAGCACACCCATTCATTTTCACATAATTATCACTTTTCCAATAGAAGAATTAATTTTCACATCACATGCTTAAGCCAAAAACTGGCAAATTTTCAAAATTATTTCATCATCCTTTTGTTTTCATAAAATTGTCATAATTTCCGGTCATTCAAAAATCCATGCAATAATGATTAATTTAATCACCAAATTGTTTACAAACGATAAATTCATGTAGTTATGAAGAATTTTCTGTTTTTCAATTAAAAAAAATCTCAATTGACTCGGAAATTGCAATAATTTTGGCTCACGGTTCATTTTTATGAATTGAAGTGGAGACGCCTGGTTTTGCATGATATTTTTATCCAATTTCTGTTAAAATTTTACTTAAAAAAAAACCAAAATTAATCTCCACCAAAACCTTCAAATCACTTTCCTAAAAATTCATATCCAACACTTGAAATGAAATGAAATGCATTTGAATCACCTTCACACATAATAAAATATTCCAAATTTTAATCCGAATTGAAGAACAATAGAGTTTACACATTTTTACATATTTTCAAAATATAAGTACACAGAATATTGAATATAAATTTATAAAACTTTTTTTTTATTGCATATTATAATAACAACATTCTATATACAGTTTATTAATAATAAATGTATTTCATGGCATTTTATAAGGAAATGTACGCAGTGTGTGTGTTTGCGTGTGATTATTATTGGTACAAAATGTATGAATTTTCATCAATTTTAAGTGTGTGTGTGTGAGTTTGCGTGTATCTGTAAGTGTATGAGTGCAACGATTATTATTTTATGCAAATATTATTGTTATGGTTCAAAATTTTAATGTTTATTTTACTATATTATCCATTTTATACACATATTTTATGCTCGATTAAAAATGTCTCCATATAAAAGGATTAAAAACATTATTATTATGCATATTTTGTGTGTGTGTGTGTTTGTTTTATTCTAAAGAGTTGAGAACAAAAATAATATTTTAACACGCATTATTATATGAAATATATGTTTTAATTTCCGCGGCTATTTTATGAATTTATTAAATTACACAAATAATGTTAATTTCAAATTATTTCTAGGCATTTTTTGATATAACATAAGTTGAGTTACAAACCAAATTGTCCTTGAAAAAGAGAAATTTGTGAATAATTTAAATGTAAAAAGTTAGTTTTAAATTTGAGGCGAAATCTCATTATTAGTGCAGATTAGGGCTTCAAGACACCACTGCGATCTCAGAAAATATTTTTGTATGCGGTTTATGAAGAGCCCTCATCTTGATTTTTTGTTACAACCCACTTGTTAATGAATCTTCAAATACAGGGTGTTTTTATGCTCTTTTTAGGTAAGTTAATAAAACATCATAAAAGAGCGTTAAAGACCATGAAAGTGCATAAAAGTGCATTAAAGAGCATAAAAATTCATTAAAGAGCATAAAAGTGCATTAAAGAGCATAAAAGTGCATTAAAGAGCATAAAAGAGCATTAAAGACCATGAAAGTGCATAAAAGTGCATTAAAGAGCATAAAAGTGCATTAAAGAGCATAAAAATTCATTAAAGAGCATAAAAGTGCATTAAAGAGCATAAAAGTGCATTAAAGAGCATAAAAGTGCATAAAAGAGTGCTTAGGTGTAAGAAAATGTAAAAAAGGGTAAAGAAGAGCAAAAATCAGGCGTAACAAAGTGTATAAAAGTGTAATAAAAAGCAAAATTGGCTTGCAAAAACACCCTGTATATTAAAATTTAAAAATATGAATTTAACAAATTTTACATCGTTACAAAAATAAATAGTTTGACCTGTTTCAATACAAAAAAAAATAATAATCATAAAATAGGAGAGAAAAAAAACAACTTCAGCATATTTTCAATTTATAACATTTGGTAAAACATTTTACATAAAATTATAAAATAAATGTCTATACACGTGTCGTGAAATCCAGTTAAAATAAATGTACATGATGAAAGTTTCACTGGTAAATTTTCTCATAATAATTATTATTATCATTATTTTTATTAAAAACATAATAATTTTTAATACGTGTATACATTGAAATATGAAAAAAAAATAAATAAGAGAAAATGATAATAATTAAATGAGGATTATTTGTTAATTATGAATTGTTAAACTAAAATTAATGAGTCAGTTTTTTCGACTAGTGTTCATATTGTGTAATTAATTATTATTGTTATATTATATTCTAGTCATTTTCATTTATTTTAAATTCATATATAATTTTTTTTACAAAAAGAGTCACATGTATGACCCGTAATATTTATTTATTTTCCATCGTTTTCAGATTACCACCAAAATTTAGCATGTTTAATTTGCGGTAACTCGAACTGTCTATAAAATAATGCACAATGAGATTAATTTTTTATTTAATAATTGCATGGAAAAAAATATTAAATTTAAATTATACCTGGATCTTTGTTGTATTTTATTTAAAATTTATTTATAGTTAATATTTTTCTGGGAAAATTAATTTGCCTGGCAATATAAATTAAGCGAGTATCATCTCATATTGGATGGGAGGTGGTTGAAATATCATCAGGATAATCATATGTAATGTTTTTTTAAAATATATTTATGTAATCTTTGTTTAATTGGAATAACAATTCTGCTGATTGATACTCAATTTTTTTTTTTGATGTAAAATATTGGATTACTTGTAATGTTGCGTTTATTACACTGAAATACTGGGAAATGTAATGTACTAACCAGGCTTTTTACAGTATTCGTAGCCAACAAATTGAAAGAGTTAAGTTCATTTAAGATCTCCGAGTATGGATGGATACCAAAGTATCCTTCAATCATCATCTGAAGATAACAATTGCTACAGGTAACTCCATCTTCAGCCTCTTTAAACGCTTTATGAAGGAATCGCTCCAGCCATTAAACTTTACAATCTCAAATGTTCCTTTTTCCGGCTATTCAATTTGAGTTAAAGGCTAGATAAAGGTGACAACTGCTTGGGATGACAGGATAAAAGCTAAATCCCTCGGATGATGATAACGAAGATTCACAATGAACCCGACTGATGGCCTGAGTGAAGACTTACAGCCGCCCTACAAATCTGATCTGATCATATCTGAATTAAAATAAATTAAAAAATTATTTAAAATCAAACTCTTTTAATTATCAAATGAAAAATCAATGTTAATAATAATTAATATAATGATAAATAATGTTCAAAATGAATTATTATTATGAATTAATTTTTTCAACACTTAATTTTTGAATCATCTAAATGTTTATTATTTTCATTTGATTATAATCAACCCATATTAAATCATCATGCAGTGGATTAAGTGAAATGTGAAACATTATTTTTTCACTAATTAAAATTAATAGAAAATTTTCATGGAAGCATGGATTTTACTTTTTAATCCTGACTAACGTTCATTTTGAATAGTGGAAAATTTATCAAGGTCGGAACAGAAAATGTAACAATTTTTTTCCTTGAAATTCAATTTCACAGATAATCGTTAAACGATTTTCATTGAATCCAAAAATTTTTTATCAACCTCATTTTACATCAAATTTCACTTGAATCACCTCGTCCTGCTCCATTCAATCGAGGAATTTCTGCAACAATGTTTAACATTTCAATTTCCAATAAAAAAAAAATCAAATTATCAATATTTATGTTGACACTCTGTTTACAGTTATGGCTAGATCAACAACCAATTTATATGTTAATCCAATTCCATGGATTTTACACTTAAAAATGAATTCAACTGTAAATAATTTAATTCTAAATTTTTCGTGTTTATGAGCTGGATACACACCTTTTACATTTATGATATGATATGGTGAAGGGTGATAACACCAATAATAATAATAATAAAAAAAACCAGAAAATTATTTTAAACCACTGAAAATTGATAAAATAAAAAATTATATACATATTGGATTTAATTGAATTGATTGTTAATGGTGAAAAAGCAATTTAGTAAAATGTTGTACAGGCAAAAAAAAAAATTAAATAAAGCGTGTTAATTTTCATTTTCCAAAAAATGTCACCTGATGACCAATGTACCAAAGGATTTTAAAAACATTTTTTTTTTATTAATATTACTAAGGTGACACAAAATTGAAATGCAATTAAATGATGCCACATTTCAATAATTTAAATGTACAAAATGTTTGTGGATTAAATATTTGATTCAATAGAGAATTAAATTAATTTTTTAAAATTCGTTTTTAATGGATTTATGATACTTATTATAATAAAGTTAAATTTATTTTATTAAATTATAATGAACTAAAATGCTAGAAATTTAAATTTTAATTGTTCAAATTGAGTAGACTTTATTTTATGAATAGTTAATTCACAACGATTTGCATAAAAAAAATTCCATGATTGGACCTTAAATTTAAGAAAGTTATCCAACGCATCACAATCACATTGAGGGCAATCAATTATTTTACATTTGAATAATAATGAGTAATTTGATTTAATTTTAAGGTACTTTAATAGTCGGGTCACCAGATGGTTACTGATCACATTTTGACTTTCCCTTGTAAGTTTCCATTCGAATTTTACAGCAAAATGTTTTGCCTTGTAAGTGAAGGACAGAAAATTCTGAATTCTAGCAACATATTGAAATAAAAAAAAAGCCTGAAGAATCGTTTCACTCGGAATTCATGAGGATGATCCATCTTTTCGAATTTTGATGTAATAAATTCGGAGTTGATTTTCTTATTTGTGATGTCATGAACGAAAGTTCAACAAACGATTTCTTGACAACCTCGTGAAGTCAGCATGTTGATCAAGTTGAGTCGATGCCTATAAGAAGGTAAATAGAACCCTTCCTTCCAGCCAAGGTTTCTAAGGCAGAACGATAGAAATTGTTTTTGAATTGACTCAATTCGATTAATGTCAATTTTGAAGGCGGGCGTCCAGACTAGGTTCCCATATTCAAAAATACTTTACTTTTTATTTTTCTAAAAGATGTTGCAACGGTTCTGCAATGGCTATCAAATAAATTCAAATAATTTCAAATTAATTTAAATTGCGCAGTTTAATTTGAAAGATGAAAAAAATCAGACTTTTAACTGATTTCATTGACATTTGAATTTCAAATAAAAGTGCGGAGTTGTCAAAATTACTTTAATTCTCTGAAGAGAGCAAACAAAAATATCAAGAGCGAAAAATGTATTTTTTATTCTCTTTCAATATAAAACATTTAATTTCTCACATTACTTTTGTAGTGCTCGTCAAGTCTTTATTCAAGCAACACGTGTATCTTAGAGTCAAATCATTTTCACCTAACCGCATAAGAGAAAAAAAGTGAAAAATATTTCCGGGTGTCGCTACAATTTAAAAAGCATAAAAAAAGGTAATTATGTTTAAATGAAATTAACAACTTTGTATGATTGTTTGTCAAACAAACCATAATTTATTTTGTGTTGCGTAAGTTTTTATGTTAGTTACTCTATAATTTAAGTGGAAAATTGCCATTAAGCAATATATAGAAGAAAAAAAATGCTTCTACCGACTGACGCGTTTCATCTGTAGTTTGTATACGGCTTTGAGCATAGACACAATAAAAATTGTATTTTTTTTATCTGTAATAGAAAATTCTTGAACATGATGATAAAATGAAATGAAATGAAATATCGAAAATTAGAAGTAAATAAATACTCAATTAACATGAAATTATGATGAAAAGTTAACAAGAATTCGTTATTCTCCTTTTATTGCTATTGAATTGAAGCACGAACTGTACGCAGAGACAGGTATTACGTGTGAATTTGATGAATTACAATTAAATACCAATCAATAAAAGAAAAATCAATTGAATTGAAGAATTTACTTGAATAGTTCCAGTTAAAAAGCGTTTTTTTTCATTACAATTTTAATCTAAATCCTTTCAAATGTAACTTGGACAATGGATCGTACACAAATTTTACACACGACTTCAAGGTTATGCCGACAATATCTGAATGATTGTCTATTTGTCGTTGATACGTATTATTTTAATGTGAATAATAGCAAAGAACATTCTCAATCTGTAAGAGTTGTTTTTAAAATACATGTGATGTAATTTAATCTCAATCGTTGTGCAATTTTGATCATAAACTGGAATTGGAATAAAAAATTTAAAAATTCCGCGATTATCTTGTTCGTGATGTATATAATTAAGATGACTTATGAAAAGGAAATAATGTTTAAATTTAAGATTTTGTATATAAATTGAGTTAAAAGGGAAATTTCATAGGATTCTAATTGGAAATGGAACCTCCCAAGAAAAAAGCTCGTAATGAAGAAGTAATTTATGATGAAAAGATCACCTCAAATTTAAGAAATGGGTCACATGAAAGTGAAAAGGGATCGCAGGTAACTTCTTAAAGTTAAGGGAGCTTCATGTCTCTTTACGTATATGGTCTTGGTGCGAATAAATGCTATGGTCGCATTGTATCCTTAAAAAAGTAAAATTTCATTTCAATGCATGTCATAATTCAAATGGTGGTCTTCGGAAGTTTTTTCTGCTTGCATGATGTTGCATTGTGTATTTTTTTTTCGATTTAACGTTAATTTATTCAAATTTAAATTTTAAATTAACTTTTCTTTGTTTTTAACAGAAAACTCGAATCATGACTCCAAAAATTGGACAAAAAGCCCCAGAATTCGCTGGCACAGCTGTAGTGAATGGTCAATTCAAGGAAATCAAATTGGATGACTACAAGGGCAAATATGTCGTCCTATTTTTCTATCCACTCGATTTTACATTTGTGTGTCCAACTGAGATAATTGCATTTTCGGATCGTGTCAAGGAATTCCAAGCTCTAGGCTGCCAAGTCATTGGAGCATCAACTGATTCTCACTTTACACATTTAGCTTGGATCAATACTCCACGTAAACAAGGTGGTTTGGGTGAATTGGATATTCCATTGCTAGCTGACAAAACCATGAATGTTGCACGTGCTTATGGTGTCTTGAATGAAGATACTGGAATTCCATTCCGTGGCTTGTTCATTATCGATGGCAAACAAAATTTGAGACAAGTTACAGTCAATGACTTGCCAGTTGGACGCAGTGTCGATGAAACTTTGCGTTTAGTTCAAGCATTCCAATACACTGATGAGTAAGCAATGTTAATTTATTTTATTTTAATATTCATTTTAACATGATATTTTAAAAATTTTTAATAGACATGGTGAAGTTTGCCCAGCTGGATGGAAACCAGGCTCAAAAACCATGAAGGCTGATCCAGAAAAATCAAAGGAATACTTTGGACAAGTAAATTCAAATGAGAACTCGTATTAAAGAAGAATAAATTTAATTCATAAAAATGAGAAAAAGCAAAATCTCACATTAAAATAGTTGAAATGTCACCTCATCATCAAGTATTAGCATATAGTTTTTAAACACACATGTTATACGTACATAAATTAATTTAAAATGAAGCCTCATGAATGGCAGGTAGAAAATTGTTGTATATTAATCAGATTAATTTGAAATTAAACAAAGTAAAACAGAAAAAAGCATAATAAAAATAAGCAATTTTTACAGAAAAAAATTATTTTGGTTGTTTTGTATCGTGGGAAATTCAAATTATTCCTTTTCGCATTGAGTGATGTGTGAGCCTTTTTTTATAGTACACCGTTGATCGAAAATTTCAAAAATTAAGTTTCAAGGTCATCGAAGAAACATTTTGACAAACATTAGAAGCCCCAGGAAATCCATCTTTTGATTGCTAACAATTACAGAAAATTTCATGAGCTGGTATCAAAAACCAACACAACTTAAAATTTACAACAATGTGACATCAATGAAATCAGCTGTCAATTTTTATATCACGATTTGTTTTTTTTTTTCTTTTAAAACAGAATAGCGATACAAAAATAAATTCAAATTATGATCATCGCATTTAATTTGTGTCGGCATCTCAGGCCAATAAAGCCTTTCATATCACAGAGGTGAGAAATAATTCAAAATCTCTTCAAATCGATTTTCATTTCGTCAAAATCCTTTCAGATTATTTCACCAATCCCCGATTCGTTTCAAGGTGATGAACCTCAAACCAATAACAGAGGAGTCAATGCGAATCAAAGACAAGCTAACTCACAATTTCAAAATAATTTACAGAGCTCCCATGCAAAGTTACATCAAAGCTCTTTCAATTGCATGTGCTGTCACGTCAGCCGGCCTGGCTTTTATCGGAATCCATGCTTATATCAACGGTTTAACGCTTGATGACTTACAACAACGTTCCTCGTATGGTGATCGATTTGTGGTCTCAACAAATACAACAGAACTGGCTCTTTTCATGGTTTCACTTGTGGTCTTCAATATTGTCATGTCACTCACAATTCGACGATACCCGTTACGAATATGGAGAAATGGGGAAAATTATGTGGCTGTGTTTCAAAGTCATATTCCATTTGTGTGCAGGAATTTTAGTTTTATGAAAGGTCAAATGGAACCAATGGCTGTTAAAGGTGTTTTGCCATGGAAGGATGCGAGATATGTCGTCAATGGACAGAGAATGATTTTACTTGACCAATATTTCAAAACACCATCTGAATTGCATAGGATGCTCAATGAAAAATATGATTATTATGTTAAAGAATAAAAAATATTTTAGTTTTGCTTTAATTTTAATAAAAATAGTTCATTAATTAAAAAAAATCGTAAAATTGGCCTCAAATTATAACGGTTTTCAATGAAAATTTGAATTCAGCTATCGAAATCTCATTCAAAGCAGATGTCCGATTTGACTGACATAACTTTACTTACATAATATATTTTTCGTGGTTTCTGCAGATCATAAAAAATAAATTTCAAGTAAGATTAATATTTTCGATTCAAATTGTAAGCATAAAATGAGGTATTAAATTAACTCTCTTCCAGAAATGGCCGGTGCTGATTCTGGAGCTGAAAAACTAACAGGATTGTCGAAGATTTTCAATTCTTCGACGTCTGCTGGACGTGCTAATGTAAGAAACATTTTTTTTAAATTTAATTTTCAATGATTTTCCTCAATTAAAATGAATTTTCCAGGTTGCCAAGGCCACATATGCCGCCCTTGGCCTATTGATTGTCTATTTGTCAGTCAAGCCAAAAAAAAAGTAAACAGATGATTGGATTTTGGATGAGGCATGTTTGTGTCAGCAAATAATTCTTTGAAAAATATTAAAATAAAATGTGAAAATTGTTTCTGCGGAAAAAGCTAAAGCGACAAATAAGATTTAGAAGTATTTAAAAAGTAGAATTTTAAACATTTATTGATTGAAAATCTAATTTCCTTATAAGTTCTTTTGCTTTGTTCAATATCGCTGGTGATCCAGACAAATTACTCAATTCATGCATGTACATTTCAATGTTATCCATTGATGGGGTTTTTTTATCTGATAATGCGACACCACTCAAAGCAGTGACCAACATCGTCTTCAATTCTCTCTGATATTTCTCAAGTGCATTATTTTTCGTATTCAATGTTGTTTGTTCGAATTCCAATTTTTCCACTCCTCCTTTCATTCCCTCGACATAACGTTCAAGATTTGAATTTTGCTGCTCGAGATCCATCAGCTTTTTACGCATAATTTTCAATTCACTTTCAATTTCCTTGTTGTGTTCCAGGAATTCTTCTGTGAATATTTGAATATCTCGATCTCCTTCTTTAAGTGGTTTTTCTTGACTCACAATTGGAGCTGTAATCGATGGACCTGGTGCTGTTACAGGTTTCTCTGACACTTCTGAATTTCCTTTCTTTTTCTTCTTCTTTCGACGTAATTCAACATTATGCGTTTTGCTGTATTCTTTCATTTCAGAGATGTACCTCATCTTATCCTTTTCAGCTTCGTCCATGTATGCTTGTTTTTTTTCTTCCGGTAATTCGAGCCATTCAGTTGCCAGTTGTTTTGTTATTTCAATGTGAGTTTTCGTTGGATTCTCATCTTTAATGGCACTTCGTCGTTCGTTGGTGTAACGAACGTAGCCGGTAAGAGGATATTTTGGTGCATCTGGATTCAATTTTTTTCTCTTGCCTCGTATTCGTTTTTTCCTTTCAATTGATGTTTCTTCCTTCTGACCATTTGTGTGAATTGTCTCGATTTTTTCATCGATTTTTGTGAGAATAAGTTGAGCTTCTGGCAATTGTGGCTCTTCTTTAGCTTTAGGAGGTGTTTCCGTTTCGCCAACCATTGTATTTTTTTAAATTGAATTGGAATTAAAATTGGAAATAAGTTAAAATTTAAGGATTTGTTTGTGTGATTATCAAAAAAATATGATAGAGATGTGCAAAATGAATATTTTGATGTTTGAGTGATCAAATACTTTTTGTTTGAATAAAGAAACAGTTGAGAGTTTGTATGAAAATATTTTTTACTAGAGACTCAAATCGTTTCAAGTTCCTTTAAGACTTGAAATATGCACAATGTAATGCAGACGGTTTTTCTGACTTAACTTTGAAGCTACGAACCTTAATTCCCGATTGATTCATCAGAGCGCAGTCTTGTTTTTTAGTGCTTAAGTGGAGCTCATTTTAATTTTTGACTAATTGGATTCAGTTTTTTGGGCTCCAGAACCTTAAAAAATCATTCCATAAATTCAAAATGGTTCATCAAATCGAGCATGGTAAAAAAAAACCGTTAAAATTTCAAATTTAAAAAAATAACGTTTTTCACCGAATTCAAGTCAAAAATACTAAAGTGAATCCCATTGAAATGAAATTTGATAGAATTTCCAGAATTTTTTCAAGCGAAAGAAAAACGCATAACAAGTTTTTTTTTAATATTTATCAACGGGCTTTATTGCTGTATGTATATAATAAGTACAATAATTAATTAAAGGTATTCACATCACCTCTTTTTATTAAAAGTTTTAAAAGCTGGAGTTTGCTATTGTCTATTTTTTTTACTTTTATTATTATTATTCGTCAGTTATTTGGTCTTGATTAGATTTTTTTTTATATTTTGCTTTCATTTCTCTGTCTCTCAATATAATTTATTCCTGTTTGTGATACTTTTTATTTAAATTTGGTTTCTTCCATTTGGTGCAATTAAATAAAAAATTGAAGAAGAATAAATCTAATTAATTTATTTTATTTAAAAAAAACACAAATTCATTACTTTTTTTCTTTTCTTCCTAAATTATTTTTATGGGAGCTTATGAAAAGATATGTTTTTTTCAATAAATTAATCATCTACATGATTAGCTTTTTTAAAAAAAGTGTTTTTTTAATCACAATAAATTTTCAACTTTAAGTTTTTTTTTATATCATTTTTTTATGCTTATGTGTAAATGTTTAACAGCAATCAAAACTTAAATAAAGTGAAAGAATGTTATTACAACTAAAATAATTTAGCTTAATTTCAACTTAATCTGGTTTAAAATCTTATTATCTTGAGTTAATTTAACGTCTAATTTGGTGAAACTGCATTTTTTTTGTATCTTATTGTTCTTGTTTTACTGTTTTTTTTTGTTGGTAGGATTTGTTTGTGTTTGTTTTCGATCCAGCGATACATTTTATTTCTTTGATGTGAGTTTGATCAAACCATCAGTAGACATTGATTTGGGACGTTCAATTGGTAGACCAAGAGCACGATCCCACACGAGTGAGGCGAGGACACCTAAAGCCCGAGAAACACCGAACAATACAGTGTAATAATTCATCTCTTTGAGACCATAATATTGTAAGAGAACACCGGAGTGAGCATCTACATTGGGCCATGGGTTCTTGACCTTGCCTAATTCAGTTAGAATTGGTGGCACAACTTTGTAGATGTTGCTGACAAGTTTGAAGAGTGGATCGTCGGGCAAGTGTTTCAATGCAAATTCACGTTGGCATGTGTAACGTGGATCGGTTTTACGTAATACAGCATGTCCGTATCCAGGTACAACTTGTCCAGATTTCAATGTTTTCCAGATAAAGTCTTTGACTTTGTCTTCATTGGCATTGTCTCCAAGTTCAGAGCGTAATTTTTGCAACCAGACCAATACTTCTTGGTTGGCTAAACCGTGCAATGGACCAGCTAAGCCATTCATGCCAGCAGCAAATGAGAGATAGGGATCACTGAGGGCTGAACCAACTAAATGGACAGTGTGAGCAGAGACATTTCCACCTTCATGATCACTGTAGGATAAAAAAAAATAGTTTTAGTAAAATTTTAAGAATGAATTCAAATAAAATTACCTATGGATTGTCAAATACAATCTCATCAATTCAACGAATTCCTTTTCTTCGAATCCTAACATCTTACAGAAGTTAGCTGACCAATCCAATTTGGGATCAATGGCACCAATACCCTTGCCATCACGATATGTGTTACGATAGATGGTGGCAGCAACAACTGGCAGTTTAGCAATCAAATCCATGCTATCCTCATACACGTATTCCCAGTACTTTGATTTGTGCACACCTTGGGCATAAGCTTTGGCGTATTTGCTCTCATGATTCAATGCAGTAATAGCACATGAGAATTGAGACATTGGATGCAATGATGTTGGCATATTGTTGAGCATTGTGACAACGTGTCCAGGTAAAGCTGCACGTTGAGCCCATTCCTTTGATAGGGCATCAACTTGGGCTTTGGTGGGAACATCACCGGTAATCAAGAGCCAAAAGAGACCTTCGGGCAATGGTTCTTCACCACCTGGAGCTTTTGGCAATACTTTTTGGCATTCAGGGATGGATAAACCACGGAAACGAATACCCTCATCGGGATCAAGAACTGATGTTTCACATACCAAACCTTTAATACCACGCATACCACCGTACATCTGTCATTTTAAATTTTTAAAAACAAAAATAAATACAAATTAAGCAAGGTGATATAATTTAAATTACATAACATTCAATTAAAGTAAGAAACAAACAAGAAATGACCAAATGATTAGCATGACTCTATGAATTGCCAAATACCACATTCTCATTTCTTTGTTAATTATTGTTATCAACAACTTTATTATTATATCAAAATGAATGCATGTGTTTCAATTCTTTAATTAGATCTGCAATAAATTTATTGTCACGTGACAGATATAAATTAACTTATAAATTTCTAAATGATAAGCATGCAGAGGTAAAATTTAATGAAATTGTCTTGAAAGGGCATCTAATGTCTAAATTAAAATAGGAAATCATAAAATTGATTGCTATATTTTTTTTGTACTCACCATATCAACGGTAACATCTCCAACAACAGTTGATCCATGTTGCTTTCTGAAACTCTTGATGCGTTCTTGTTCTTTTGGAATTTTATCAGCCAAAATTGCCTTCAAGTCAGTGCTGTCTGAAGCATTGCGGACATAAGTTGCGATCAATGGTAAAAATTTCTGTAAAAAAATTTTATAAAAGAAACATTTAATTCGGTCTACGTGATAAACGTTAATTTTATGTACGCAAAATCTATTTTTATCGCGAAACTCCTATTAATAAAATAAAATGATCATTTACGCACGAAATTATTTTTATAATCAAATAACAGTCCAAAAACTTTTATTATCGTTTTTTTCAACACCTCATGATTAGAAACTTAAATGTTTAGAGGAATGTTTTTATTTTTATTTACGTTTTTCAGTTTTTTTTTTTAATTTAACCGGTTGATGCGTCAATCACAATCGATACAAAAAAAATGTTTTTCAACAGTCATCACAACATAGACTTTTTTTATTACATGTGATCAGTTACATTTAAAACTAAGCAGTAACTGAACTTTTGAGAAAAAAAAGTAATTTGATTGGATCGATGCCAAAATAATTGCATAAAATATTTTAAGTGTTGTTTATTTGTAATTTTTTTTGTTTTATGTTTATTTTGATCGAAAATTTGCATGTCTAAGTGTTATATAAGAAGCATTTTCATTTTCTTACATTTAAATTAAAATTAATCTTAAATCAAGTTCAATGAGTAAATTTAAAGTACACCAGGTAAAAAAAAAGTGTCTTTACAAGGCAAATACAGTTAAAATGGAATGAAATTAAATTATAACGGAATGTACAAAGTTCAAAAACCAAATTAAAGAAGCATAATTAAATGAAAGAAATGTAAAATGGAAGCGTGAACGATTTACACGAGCGCATTTCTATAGACAGGATTCACTATTTTGGAAATGTCAGTTATTGTTGAAAATTACACGGTTTTGGGGAATTCCGCCATTTTGAAAATTTCAGCCGTTAAAAATTCTTTCATTTTTAAAATTCAGCAATTTTGAAAACCGTGACTTTTTATGTCATTGGCGACTTTTTCATTCATTGTCGATTTTTTTTGTTAATGGCAAATTTTATCGTGATTGGTGACTTTTTTTGTTAAAAGCAATATTTTTGTCTTTGGCGTTTAATTTTTGACGGCGGATTTTTCTTTCGTTAACGGTTATTCGGTCATTGGCGACTTTTTAATAGTTGGATACTGGACCATTTTTTTAATGATTGATGGGATTTATTGTGATTGGTGACTTTTCTTAACTCATTCGACGCCGCTCATAGAAATATTGAGTTTTGAACAAGAAGTTCTTCTATGATTTATTCTTTAGGTAAATACTTTTCTCTTCGATGAAAATTTCAGGTTTCATATAAAAATTTTACAGGACAGCCAAAATAAAATACGTATAAGTGCTACACAAATACATACAGAAATCTTGTACGAGAATGAAAAAAACGCGATTTTTCTTAAAAGTTTAGCTCATAATTTTTTAGTTTTTGGTTTAAATTCAAAAACGATTTATCTGTTTGATACAAAACATCTTAAATTAAGACTCTAAAAAAGGTTGACAAAGAAATTTTTTGATATGAACGAGAAAAGTGACCTCAAAGTAGGTGTTGCGTTGACGCAACGGATGACGCGAATGAGTTAATAAGCAGCGACATTGACATACCAAAGACGGACGCCATGACCGTGCTCAATATTCCAATTTTTTTGAAATCAATCAAAAATGCTCTAAAAACACGTTCATACTAATTTAAAATCCACACATATCAAAAAATTTACACCTAAAATTGTCTTACTCAAATTTTAACTCTTTAAATTTCTTTTTCTTCAAATTGATTTGACATTGAATTTAACTTTTTAACTAGAACCATTTCGTTTCCTTTAAACGTACGTTGTCTTATTTATTTATAATTTTTTTACGATCATTATTAATATTATCAATTATCGTAAAAAAATATTATTTATGGAAAAAAACTTGCTTATTCGCATTAAAATGTTGACATAAACCGGCATTTTTATTGTATTTTGACCAGTTTTTGAATCATCGACATTTTTGGCAGTATATTAACCTTTTTTTTTGAAAAAAAATTGAAAGAGGTAAAAAGTTATAAAAAATCGTCTCATTCAAACTCTATGAAAATTAAAAATTAATGAGCAGAAATGATTCACATGATTCAAATAAAATCAAAAGTTATAAAATGATAAGAGGTTCATTCAATGTCTGTATGTACATGTGTTTGAATGAAAATCCCGTGAATTTTGTTTTTTTTTTTTTGATATTTAATTGATAATCATAATTTTTTATTTATTATGAAACTGTCTCATGATAATCAGTGTTCAAGTGACATGTTAAAAAAATTAATAATATTATCAGCAGAGTGATTCCACACCGTGAGAGATATGAGTGTGTGGCAAATTGTATAATTCAATTTAATCAAAATGTGTGTGTGCTTTTTTTTCTGTGGTGTATTAAAAGATGATCACATGTGTTTTTTGATTGTATTGTTCTTAGCGACGCGACGCTTAATTGAAATGTTAGAATGCATTTAAATTTTCGGATTTTCATTCGAATGTTAAATTTTTTTTGTAAGGACCTTCAACTCAATTTTTTTTTAATTCGATTCATATCTTATCCAGTCACATCTCTGATAATCGTTTTGAAGGCTTACAGTTAACACATTACATAACTTCTGAAATTAAAAGAAAAATTATACAAATGCATTCATTTAAACGTCATCACGTTTTTAAACCAATTATTGTAACAGTCCTAGCACAAATTACACTAAATTGTACATGAAAATTTATAATTTATCGTTTTCTGCTGTTTCATTGAAAAAAAATACACATTTTACCTTTGAATATCGACTAAAAATGCATTTAACAAACCTTGAATGATTTGAACAATTATTATATTTCTATAATGATATATTATTTTAAATTTTACAAGTATCGCGCGAGTATTGTATAAAAAAATGTACTAAGTACCCTGTATTATGTAATCCGGTTAAAAGTTCTATTTTCTATTTAAATGTTATGCATGATGAAAATGGACATTGGTCAAATTAAAGTTAAATCTTCAATTTTTTTTAAATTAGGCTCATTATTTGGAGTTGAATTGAATTTGAATATATAAAATTCATGATGTCATTCATAGAACCATATATGATTTTTATTACACATTTAATTAATACGCTAATATTTTAATCTACATGTACGTGGATAGCGTGTGTGTTTCTGTGCATGTACGTACAGCGGCTCTTACATAATTTTTTTCATGCTAAATTTATAAATGATAAAAAATCGTCTTTTATTTGAAATGTGTGAAAAAAACATTGTTATAATTGTTTTTCTTAAAATATTAAGATTTTGCACTGCTTGTATTTGATTAAAAGTTTTAATTTTTCCTTTTTTTTCTTCATTCGTTATGTATGAGAGGCATCATTAACTTTTCTTTTCTTTTTTTGTATTAGGTAATTTTTTTTTAACCTAATAATATTTGTTTTGCTGAATTACACTTATATTTATTTTTTTATTAACTCACTTGATTAGCTTCAGCTAATTTTGTTGATGATATACGGAACAATGCCATATTTCCAAATTAACAATTGATACAAAAAAAATCAGATGAAATTTATTTGAAAATGCACGCAATGCCTATCGATTGATTCAAGTCCGAAAATATACTGTCGTTTTACAGCGAAAAATATTGGGGAGAAAAATTCCACTCACTTAACTGTCATTTATCTGTCAAAGGTTTTGAAGTAACTCAATTCATTTGAATTTGTTGGAATGACCGTTGAATTGAGTTTTTTTTTAAATTTTATCAATGAATTAAAATTTTATGAATGAAAATCTATGAATTCATATGAAAAACTATTGGAAATGGGAGAAACTGAATGAATTTTTTCATTAAATTTAATTTAATTTTTTTTATTCACAGATTACTTGACATTTAAAACATTTGTCTTCTAATCAAATTTAGATCTGCGTAATGTTTACACTGATAAAAAAAATCGAAAAGATTAAGGAGTCCATTTATTGTATGCGACTGAGTAAATTCTTACAACTGAGTAAATTCGAACGATCGTCGATAACCAGACCACTGTTTGACAGTGAACCAAACAATAAAAACAATTTACAAGTTCTGTTTTTCTTAAAAAAATCAAATAATTAATTAAACAACTGCTTTTACGGTCATTTTATTTAATTATATTTACATGAAATTGTAATGTTTAGTTGTAAGTATTTTATGGATAAATAAAATAAAATTGTACAGGAAAAGAGTGTTTTAATTAAAACATATAAATTAACAAACTTTCCTCAAATTTACTTCGAATTTTACTTTTAATCTTCGAAAACTGCGCACTTTTTGTATATGAATTTTAAAAACTGCGCACTTTTTGTATTTGAATTTCGAAAACTGCGCACTTTTTGTATATGAATTTCGAAAACTGCGCACTTTTTGTATATTAAATTTGAAAACTGCGCACTTTTTGCATATGAAATTTGAGAACTGCGCACTTTTTGTATATGAAATTTGAGAACTGCGCACTTTTTGTGTATGAAATTTGAGAACTGCGCACTTTTTGTATATGAAATTTGAGAACTGCGCACTTTTTGTATATGAAATTTGAGAACTGCGCACTTTTTGTATATGAAATTCGAAAACTGCGCACTTTTCGAACAGGGAAAGTTTTTTAAAATCAACCTCCTCATGTTTATGTTCTCCTGGTATTTTTGAATTGAAAAAATTAATAAATTTTGGTCGAAAATCTGAAGCTTAAGGAACAGGAGAACATAAACATGAGGAGGTAAATTTTTAAAATTTTCAATTAAACATCAACCTCCTCATGTTTATGTTCTCCTGTTCCTGAGCTTCGGATTTTTGACCAATATTTATAATTTTTTTAATTCAAAGTACCAGGAGAACATAAACATGAGGAGGTTGATTTTTAAAAACTTTCGATGTTCGAAAAGTGCGCAGTTTTCGAATTTCATATACAAAAAGTGCGCAGTTTTCGAATTTAATATACAAAAAGTGCGCAGTTTTCAAATTTCATATACAAAAATTGCGCAGATTTTAAAATTCATATACAAAAAGTGCGCAGTTTTCGAATTTCATACACAAAAAGTGCGCAGTTTTCAAATTTCATATACAAAAAGTGCGCAGTTTTCAAATTTCATATACAAAAAGTGCGCAGTTTTCGAAATTTATTTAAGGAAACTGCGTTTTAAGGTAAAAGTGAAGCCTAGTTGGAACTTATTCGCAATAACGCTTAGATTTTTAAAATGGGGTGGAATTTTAAATAAAACTCACCTTCAAAAGGAAGTTTAATTCCTAGAGCTTCCTTTACTTTTTTTGAGAATTCTTTCAGACAAAGTAGAACAGAACTGAAGCCACTTGAAATGAAACATCATTTGTTTTTCAAAAAAAAAGTTTATTCATAAAAATTAAAATTTGGACATCTTTAATTTTCTTTTTCTTTCTTTTTTTCTTCATCTTGCAAAGACTTTTTTTCTTTTAATGTACTATAGCATTCAATTTAACTTTCTTTTTCATTTTATACTTTATAATTTAAATTACTGTACTTTAAATATTTATTTTCATTTATAATTGGTAAACTTAATCCTTAATTTGTTTATTTTTTTTTCATTTTTATATATTTTTATATATGTATTTTTATTATAATATTCGAATGCTTTTCATTAAATCTTTATTATGTGTATTTAAATGTGTATGTTTTTCTTTTCAAATTTATAAATTATCTGTTTATTTTATTCTGATTTTTTTTAAAAAAAAAGTGATAAATTAAATTTTTTTTATTTTAACTGCAAAAATGTGTGTATTTTAAGTTGTTCTTTTATTGTAATGTTACTTATGTTAATTATAAAATATAATATATATGTTTATTTTTATGTGTATAGTTTTTTTTATTATTTTTCATATTGAGGTAGTTCCATTTCTTTTGTTCCATTTTATTTTATTTTTTTATATATTTTTTTTTATTTAATTTTGTTTATTGAAACGCATTTTGCCATTTAAAAAAAAATGCAAGAAAAAAATTATTATTAACTGAAAATATAAAAAGCATCATTATTACAATATAAATTGTAAATAAAATATATAATATATATTTTGTATCTTTAAATTAAAAAAAAAAACATCTTTTCTATTAATTAAAACTTATACAAATGGTTGAATCATTATTATTACTATAAATATCATTATTATAAGTTGTAGAGCAAAAAAAAATTAAAAAGATATTATTATTATTATTATTATTTTTATCAACTAGTAAAACACGTTACAATAAAATTTTAAAATAGATGCCCAACTTTTGTTTGTCACAAACTTTTACAGGAATACGTTTTTTTTATATAAGTGTTTTTGTTGAGTATCGTAATTTTAAAATAATGTTGCAATGTGTGGTAAAACAAAATATTATATAAAAAAAAATAATTAAAATGTATTTATAGGTTTCTTTTAATATAAACATATATATTTAAAATATTAATTAAATAAAATAAAATAAAGGGGAAAAAGAAGTTTGTATCAAATTTTACACAAAAACCGATAGAATTAATTACTATTATCACACACAGGCTAATCAGCAATTGTGTAATATTTGATACAAACTTTTGTTTATATTATTATAAGAACTATTTTTTTATATATATATATATATTTTTAATTTATATAGTATATTTAATAGTTTAAAACCTAAAATTCTCAATTATTCTGAAATTAATCATTTAACATATTTCAATGGATTCTTATTCGAAAGGAAAAAAATATGATTATTATTATTAATTAAATTTTAATCGGCAATGACTTATTTTGTTTTTATTTTTTTTGTAATAATAACATTTTATAATAATAATAATAATAATATTAAGCTGCATAAATATTATTAACTTAAACATTATATATTCCGATAAATAAAATGTAATAATTGAAAACCTCATTCACCCTTAAAATGTTGTAGTTCAGTCTCCTAGTGTTAGGTGATGAAGAGTTTCAACTATTACAAAATATGTCATTTTTCTTTATTTATATTTTATATTAAATTAAAATAAAATTTAATAATTATTTAAAATGTTATTTTTTTTTTGTGTGCACAATTTCTATGATTATTATATTTTATTATGTAATTTTTGTTTATAATTTGTTATAATTCTAAGTAGTGAACAGTAAAATACTTTTTTTTAACTATTTAATATTATTTTTTTTAACGGTCAATCTCTATTACATGAATTTAATTTTTATTATTAAAACTTGTGGATATAGATTTAAATGTTTATTATTTTATATGTTTTTTTTTATTACTTTTTATTTATTATAATTATGTTTAATTGTAATGTTTTTTTTTCTTCAAAACATATGATCCAAAAAAATGGTGATTTTATTTTTTGCCTTTAAATTTATGTATTTAATAATCATAATAAAACCTAAATCCATCTATTTTGTTTAGTTTATTATTATTATTATATTTTTTTTATAATCAATCCATACTTAAAATTCTATTTTATTTTATTATTATATGATTTTTTTCATTATTATTTTTTTTACTTGTTATATTTATTTTATTTTATATTTTTTTTTGAATCCATTATATTTTTATTTATATGGTTTTTCATTTAATTTATGTTTTAGTGTTTATTTTTAATGTTATTTAAACATTTTTCTTAAATTTTTTTTTTTTTAAATTTATTTATTTATTATGTGCCAACGTGAATTACTTTTGTATTTAAACGTGAATTTTGATAATTTTTAAAATGTGTATTATATTTTTATTTTATACTTTTTTAATGTTTTCATCAGCTTTCAGTATTTTTGTCGAATAATATTTTATTTTTTTTTATCTTTTGTTGAACTATTTTGTTAGTCAAATCGTTTCTTTTATATTTTTTTTATTATTTATGTTATATTTGTTGCATATTTGATCTTTTTTGTTTGTTTTTTTTTTCATATTCATTATTTTTGCAAAATACAGGGTGTTCTTAAATTTTGAATTTTAGCCTTTCTTGACTCCTGAAAAATTATTTTTCTTATTTTTGAGGGTCAATTTACCACTTTTGATTTTTTCTTTTCACTTAGACTTGGATTACACCAAAAGTTTAAGAGGTTAATTTTTTTTGCTGTACATGTTTCTGGACTTAGGGGCGTACCTACCATTTGGACAATGTATGGAAATTTGATTCAAAATTTGACAGAATTTTTTTTTTACTTAGCCTACCCTCACCAAATAAAGCTAAATACGCTCCAGAATCTGGACGCGATTTTTTTTTCGTCCAAAACAAGTGGATACTAATTTGAAAAGACCAAAAAAAATTATTTTTTTCGATGTTTGAATTTTTTAGAACATTTTCAAATTTTTAATAAAAAACATCTCAAATATTATTCTGAAAATGCTCAACTCAATTTGAACAGTTTTTGGATGATCTCTCAATATTTTTATATGAAAATCCAAATATTGTAGCTTATTCAACAAGCAACAACTTTGCAGAACAAAGTGAGTGATTTATTTGAGCCAGAGTACCATAAAAATTGATTTTTGAGATTTTTTTCATTAAAAAATTTGAAAATGGTCTAAGAAATTAAAACATCGAAAAAAAATTAGGATCCACAAGATCCAAATGAGACCCACTTGTGAAAAAAAAGCAAAAAAAATTAACCTCTTATTAACTCTTTTGCTTTGACTTTCCCATGAATTGCGTCAAATTTTCAATACTTTCGTGAAGTGAGAAATTTCGTATCGTATTTTCATCGCAAGGCGAACGAATCCACGGTCCCCGCGTTGCTGAATATAGAAGTTCAAGTCACCATCATCATATCATTGGGAGTTGGTCCTAAGTTTGCTGTTCTTATTCTTGATATTGCCATCTAAGGGGCTATTGTTGGGTTCAAAAAATTCAAATTTAAAAACCCCCTGTACTCATTTTTTTTGGAGGTATTTGCGTTTTTCTTTTGTTTTTTTTTTGAATGTATTTCATTTCCTTTTAATGTTTTTTTTTTGGGGGGGGATATAAATTTAATTGTAGTTGTTTTGTTTGAATTTTCATGTGAGAAGATTGTTATTGAAGTATTATTATTAAAAATTGGGAAACCGTTTAAGTTAAAATCGTTTTTAATTTTTGTTTTCATGTAATACTAAAACAATGTATAACTTTAAAATTCTTTCATTGAATAAATATATAAATGATATTTTGTTTGTACTTTGATTTTTGTACGAATTTGTTTACACGTAATAAAGATTTTTTTTTTTTAACATTATTATATTCAAAGAACTTTCTTTAACATTAAAAAAAAAATGTATGTTTAGATGTTGTTTTTAATTTTTATATTTTTGTAATAAGAATCCATTTTCTTCGTTTCTTTTTTTTTGAGATAGAAATAATACCGATGGTATTTTTTTTTAAGAATCATTGAAATGCATGGCAAAAGCTAGTAGATGTGACGATAAAAATAAATGCTTACTTAAAAAAAAAATTATAAGTTTTGTTTGAGAATTTGGTGTGTCATGTCTTATACATTCAATTTGGTTCAATTACGGGCGACGGCATGTTTACTTTATCATTTCTCTTACATTACATTGGCTGTGCTCTTTTCGTTTTTTTTTCTTGTTGTGATAATCAGGCTATAAAATATCGAATGTCTTTTTAAATGAAATTTTGAAATGGGTTAAATTACATTTTTTTTTCTTCCAAATTAAATTAAATCAAAGAATTGTCCAAAAATTTTTCTTAATTCCAAAAAAAAAATAAAAATTACACAAAAAAAATATAAATTTAAATCTGGAAATAGCCCAGAATAATAATTTTGATTTTAAAAATTTCC
>LN483371.1:1288205-1303830 GCA_900002565.1 Culicoides sonorensis
ATAGATGTTTGAGCACTGCCCTTAATCAAACGCTTATAAAAATCATCACGAGATATATATTTTTAGATGTCATCATTTTTTAAATAATTTAACTTTTTAAATACAAAAAAAAAAATTTCTAATATTAATATGATAAAAAATTCATATAAAAATAAATTTATCATATTAATATTATATAATATGTATATTAAACATGTATATGATGTTCATATACATTTTAATATACATTTCAAACACACTTCTAACCTTTAGCTTGGCACAACTAAATATCAATATATTTTTAAAATTTTCATTTCATTCTCTTCCATTTTCTTTCATAATATAACAATTTAAAAAATTTCTTTTCTTAATCTCTCATTTTTTTTTCTTTTTTTTTGTATATAATAATTTATTATACATTGTATATAAATATATATCCCTTTCTTTATCACTATATAATACTAGAAACTTTTAATAACGATGAGACTCAATAACAATTTATATCATATTTGACCTTTTTTTTAATTTAAAATCATTTCAATGTACAATACAACCCCCAATTTGTATTTTTTTTATTATTTTTTATTTACACATTTTATTTTACGTTCGCAATGATCTTTTTTAATTTCCCCTTAAAGTTTTTTTCTTTGGAGGCATATTTTGAAATGAAAAACGTTTCATTTCAAGGAAAAAAGACATGATATTGGTTTTTTTTACTTAAAAAAATTTAGGCCCGAAAAAACATTTTTTTTTTTTAATATATGTTAATTGACGCGACGCGATTTTTAACTTTTACATTTGTAAGGGACTAACTTTATATAAATATAATGTCATCGATAATAAATAATAATTGTATATATAAAATTTTATATATACTAACATCTATTCAATGTAAAAATATCTTTGTGAGTGATAAAATGCACCCAAAAGTTAATCAATATTTATATACTTTAACATTATATTTGTATTAGTCTTTTTTTGTATTATCTTTTCATTTTAATATGTTGATGATAATAATTTTATAACAATTTATAATTTTTTTATAGTTTTTATATTTTAATGTAAGATGTTTAGTAGTTTTTTTTAAGTTTTGATGTTAACACACACCATTTTCTATCTCTCTCTCATTTTCAGCAGTGTATTGATGTTACATTTGTATTGTTTATTATTAAATTTTTTAATTTTAAATTACATTCCATGAAAAAAAATGAAAATTACTTAAATAAAATATTATTATTAAAAATTAATAATATTTAAATATTTTTTTTTTTATTTTAAATGTAAAGGAAAAGTAAAAATGGTTAACTCAATTATTAAATTTATTATTATTATTATTAGTTAAATTATTATGTTTAATCTTAAATTATTTTGTTATTACTATTATTATATTATTATTATTATAATCATTAAATTATTTTTTTTTATTTTAATTTTAAGTAAAGTAATCATTCCATTTCTATTACTTTTTAAATAAAATAAAAATTATGATTTTTATTAATGTTTAAAAACATTAAAAAAAACAAAAATATAATAAAATTAATATTTTGGTATATATTTTTATTATTATTATTATTATGTTTTTATTATTTTAAGAACAAAAAAAACAATAAAAGGTTCTCGGTTTAATTTATTATTATTATTATAATTATTTTTTATTAAAGAATAGGACACTTGAGTATTAAAGTTTAAGTTTATAAATATTATAATTAATATTATAATAAAAAAAAGAAAATAAAATAAACTCTAACCCCGTTTATATATGTTGTATATAAATGTTACACATGTAAGAAAAAAAAATTATTTAACAGAAAGAATAACAGAATATGAAAGTTTGAACTATTGTTTTGATTATATGGTTATATTTTTATAATACTATTCAACATTGTACTATTGTATAAATGAATTGGTTTATTGTAAATGAATGCATATTGAAACTATTTTATTTTATTATTATTATTATAATAACAATTGTTTTATTTTATATTTAATTGTATTTAAGGCATTTTCGGTAGAACTGTTTTAATAATATTGTAATATTGTTTTTTTTTTAAACATAAACTACAAGATTTATAACAGGGTCATAATCAGCGAGGACAATCAACGAATCCATCAGAGCTGCCAATAATTAACTTTATTATGAATATTTTTTAAATGTAATTGAAGAACAATAATAATTTGCACTAATTGTTTGAATCTATTGTTTTAGTATAATTATAATGTTTAATTAATAATAATTAATAACTTTTACGCAAAATATTATATTTTTAATGTTAATTATTAACAATCAATGATAATAATCATACTATAAATAATATAAAATGTAAAGAGGAATGTTTTTTAATATTATTATTTTAGTTTAATGTTACCGAAAATTATTCATTTTTTGTTTTCAATTTTTTTTTAATTTTTTTTAATTTAAACATTTTCAATGATTTTATAATGTTATATGATATTATACAAAAAAATAATAAATGATAAAATAATGTATGTTTAGAGTAGAAGTTTTTAAATTTTACAGAACATATATAATTTTAATTTTATTTTAATAGTATAATAATAATAAATACCAATAAACTTCAGCTAATTATTAATGGTAAATCATCAGTTTGATGTAATTATTATAATAACGTTTTTTTTTTTTAAATTAATAGACTTATTCAATATCTAATAAAAAGAATTTCTTATTAAGTTTTTTAGGAACGCACAAATTAATGGTTTTAATTTAATTTAATTTTTTTTTGGGATGTAATTTTTTTTTTTTGAATTATGTGTTAATTTTGAGAGATGTTTTTGCCAAAAAGATTTCATGATTTTTGATATTGTATATCCAAATAGTGTGTGTGTGTGTGGGGACATTTTTATTTTACTTTTTTAACAATAATAAGGTAATTTCGTTAAATTTTCCTCATTGTAGTAATTATTAACAAGTTAGTTTTTTTTTTGTTTTTTTTTAGTTTCTTTCATAATATATATATTAGCATTTTTTTTAATCGTAAAACGAAACGACTTTTTCCTTATATATTATTTTTTATACTTAAGCTGATGGATTCGACGATGGTTGTTCTTTGGATTTAGATTGTGAAGATGTTGGCGACGATGAGGTTTGTTGTTGTTGTTGCTGCTGCTTTTGTCGATTTGTCACTGGTGGTGGATTTGTTGATGCAATCATCGTACGAATACGTCGTTGTGAGGACTGAAATAATAATTATAAAAAAAATGTAGAATGTGATCGTGAACGATTTAGACCAGCGCATTTCTGTAGATAGATTTAGGAAAAGTCAGTCATTTTTGTAGATTTCGCTATTCTGCGATTTTTTTTCGTTATTAAACAACGATCAGACAGCATTACCCCGTTCAAAACTCGCATTTTTTTTCAAATCGACAGAAATGCGCTTACAGTGATGTTTTTGCTTGCTTAAATTGAAATTTCAGACAAGAAATTTACCTGTACACTGTAGAATGGTCCAACAATATGAACACTTGTCTCTTCATCAGTCGGTTGTGAAGTTCCATGTTCGGGTAATTTAATGATACTGCCGGTAACTCTTTGTAATTCACGTACATTTTGACCACCTTTGCCAATTATTCGACCAACCTAAAAATGAAATGAAATTAAATTAAATTGAAATTCAAATTGCTTCGAATTTGTCTTACTTGTGAACTAGCAACTAAAATTTCAACTGTAAGTCGTACATCATCAGTACCAGATGCAAAACCTTCTTCTCGCATCTTCTCAAATATCAGGTACTGTGCTTTCCATTGGGCTTCTGGAGTTCCAACAATTGTAACTTTGCGTTCAGTTTGTTGCTCTGCCGGTTTATCGGCCTCGAGTGGAGCAATTTTGACAGAAGCACCAGAAAATCTAATTATGTTACGAATATGTGAACCTTTTGTACCAATTATAGCACCTACAGCATTATTTGGAATATACAAGTACGTTGTCTCTTGTACATCAGTTGTTCCTGTTGGCACTCCTGGTCCAGCAGCTGAAATGTAAATAAATAAAATAAATTTTTCCATTCAATTTACTTTGAATTTAAATACTTACAAGCAGGTGGTTGGAACATGGGATATGATGTTCCTGGATAAATTCCACTGCCAGTACCGGTATTAGCACTAGGACGAGTTGGCGGGAAACCCATTGAGTTACTTGAGGTAGACATCATTGCCATTGGATGCAATCCTGGGAACATTATGCTTTGTGGTGCTAATGCTTGCAAGTCATTCTCATAACTTTGACGTAACTTTGAGCTAATTTGACTTTCGGCACGTGACATATTATCCAAACTACCCTTAACGGTAATAATTCGTTCCAAATTGAAACTATTAATATCATTGATGGAACTAACAGTAATTTTGGTATCTGTATCTTGCATAATTCGCTTTATTGTATTACCACTTTTACCAATAATGCGTCCAATTAAATTATTGTGTGCCAATATTTTTAGACATATTTCACTGAAATCAATGAAATTATTGAATTATAAAAATTTGTGACATTATCAAATAAAAATCTCACCCTTTATTTGTATTATTGGCCTCTTCTTGCATCACATACAAAATACGTTTACAAGCAGCTGTACAATTATCGGGATTACCATAAATTGTAATTGCTTTTTCCAATGAGCCCACATTATCCTTTCGATGTACATCGACACGAGCTCGACTCTGTTGCGTAATTTGTCTAATTGTTGTACCCTGACGACCAATTATCGCTCCAACCATATCGCTTGCAACCAAAACACGTAATGGAAAATCAGTTTGTCGTCCACCCGGTAAATTGCTGCCATACTGAGTACGTGATCTACTATTGCTGCCACCACCGGCACCAGTACGACGACTTGACGACGAATTATTTTGCTGCTTATTCTCATATAACTCTACTTGAAGCTTGTTACCTTCAAATTCGACACCATTTAAACCGTTAACGGCTCTGAAAATGAATGTTAAAATGAATTTAATTGATACAAGTAACTTTTTCATTGAAATTTAATTTACTTTTGAGCCTGGTCCGGTGTCTCAAACGTAATGTGCACAGTTTGAGTTGGAGAATTACTATTTTGAGCCTCGCAATGTTCCACTTTTCCATATGGCTTTAATAATGGTTCAATATCATCGTAATGAGCATCTTGCGGTATCCCACTGATAACAATTTTAACTGTTCCACTACAAAAAAATAAGATATAAAAAAAATATATAATTTTTAGTACAAAATATGACATGTAAAAAAAATTAATATAAATGATTATTTTGAAAATGAATCTGATAAGATATGTTATAATAACGAGGCGCCATATCACCTTGTTTTGAATTGCTGAGTAATTTTCTTATCATTTAATTCTCTGTTTTAATAAAAATATGAAAATTCTAGGTATGCTCAATATTAAATTCATATGAAATTCAGGAGTATGCAAAAAAAAAAAATAATTTTTGATTAAAATCTAATAAAAACTGCTTTGTATTCGAATTTTTCTGTGCAATGTTTTACTTTGATACTAAGAATCGTGGTTTGTTTATTTGTATGAAATGTGACATTGTTGGTATTTCTCGTGAAAATAAATAAAATTATTTGCAGTGTTTCAATAATTTGATATGCATTGGATGCCTTTCAATGAAATAACTTTTATTTGAGGTTGAGTGTGATGATGATAAAAAAATTGCAATTCCAATGAATTTCCTAAGAAAAGTTGCTTGTACTTTCCCATGAATTGCACTTAAAAAAATATGAAATATTATTTTCATATTCTTCAATGTGATTTGTATTTTTTTTTTGTTGTTCAATATTAAAAATATGTGTATAAAATAATCTGATGTACACACATTTATGAACGTTTTCTTAAACAGTTAGTTATACTTGTTGTTTAAATATTTTTCATTCATAAACACATTGAGGTTGATAACCGATTTTATATATTTATTTTTTTTCATATTCTTTAACCTATTCAATGTATTTTGTACAACATCATGTGTCGTTTAATATGTTTATTACACCTCTATATGAATAAATATATTAAATAATGAAAAAATTTATTTGAGAAATTGTTTCTTCTTTTAACTTTATTTGCTTTTGTATACAATTATGCTATTTTATTTATTTTTTTCAATTTGAAGTCAATATCACATACTTTGGAATGTCGAAAAAAAACGAGAGACATGTTAAATTTAAATTTTTTTGTAAGTTGTCAAATATTAACATTGCATATGTGTAACGTATCATTTTGTTATGAATGAAATTTTTTTTATATTCACACTCCGGAAATCGTACAGTAATTAAATTGATAACAAATGTGAAAATGTACAAAATAATATTATAATAAACATATGATCAATATATTGTTACGAGAGCAAGATTATTATTCAATGTTTTTTTTTTGTTTTAATTTAATAATAAGACCTAAATATGTTAAAAGTGTTAAAGCCATCCGTAGGCTAATGCATGGGAATCAGGCTTATTTGCTCTCTCTCTCTCTCTTTGACTTTTTTTAAGCTCTATTTCTCTCTCTCTCTCTTTTTAATTGCATTTTTTAAATGTCTCACTTTCTCTCTCATTATCTTTTATGCTCTTCTTATTTTTTTCTCTCGCTTTATCACTCTCACAGTTTTTTTTAATTCTCTTTGTGAGCCTCACAATGTTTTTGATATTCTTTTTCTCTCCCTTTCTCACTGCTGTTTATGGTCTTTATATTTTTCTCTCTCACTTTTTTTTAAATCTCTATTAACCACTCTCATTGCTGTTGTTTAACTCTCTTTTCTTTCTCTCACTGCTTGTTTTTTTTTCTCTTTCAATTTCTCATTGCCTTTTTCACTGCACTCTCTTTCTCTCGCTCACAGCATTTTAATTCTCTTTTTTTTTCTTCAAGTTAATTATTATTTTACTCTCATTCTTTCGCTTTCACTATTTTTTCGAAGTCTCTTCATATTAACCCTTTATCTGTCCCTCTCTATTTTTATGGTCATTTTCTCTCTCTCTCTCTCATTAAATTTCCTCTCTTTTTATCTCAATCTCCTTCTCTCATTTTAATTGTCTTAAGTTAAACCAAAAATTAAAATATAAAGTAATTTCATCAACCTACCGATTTGTCATATTTAAAATCAGTCATGTATTTGTCAGCTCATACAAAAAAATGAAAAAAATTCAATTTAAAAAATGACTCGCTGCACACTGTCAATAACAATTTTTTTTTGTTCTATTATTTTTTATTGTAATATTAACTTTTAATAATAATACTTTATTTCATTCACTGTCACTCTCAAGGCACTTGTTTCAATATAAATATTTTTAAGTCACTTTTGTTTTATTTTATTATTTTTTTTTAAATTTTACTGTTATAATATTATCAGGTACTTTTTTTTTTAATTTTTAATGTTATTTTTTTTAAAAATGACGTCAAGAATCGCAATTTTAAATTTCTTTATAATAAAAATAAAAATAATAATAGGCCAAATAAATAAATTTTTCGACTGATAATTATTTACTTGCTTTGTTAAGACTTTGAACTTGTTACAAACGATAGAAACGTAGTTAGTTTTATTTATTTAGCACAGTGTGTTATTTATTTTAGATTTAACTGTGTTGTGTTGTCTCTTCTGTTTCAAATTAATATATAATAAAAATATATATGTACAAAAAAAAGTTACTTTTTTTCAATATTTTTTATTTATTTATTATTACTATTATTGTTGATATGATTATTTTTATGTATACCAAAAAAAACTAATACAGATTTAGGAGCAATAAATAATGAAATTTTGTCACTTTTTTTCAATTCATCTTTGTTCAGTTACTGATTCATTCATATTATTTTTAATGTTATATTTTCGTAATTTCTAAATTTAATTTTAATTTTAAAGGAACATTTGCTATTATTTTGGCATGAATGTCGTTGAATTTTTTTATCCTTGGTTCAATTTTGTCTCACACCCATTTTTTGTGTGTGTTAATCATGACTTTGATAATAATCGCACTTGATAATGTATCTTGTTGTTTGTTGTTATTATTCTATAAATTAGCTTAAAGTTTTATATGATTATTGATATTTCACGTCATTTATTTGGCAAAAAAATAAAAATAAACTATTTTCCGGTTAAAAGATATTTGGTGTTTTTTTTTAATTTAATTTTCTATATGTATATTTATGGATATTGTAAAACAATATTATGATTATATATATATAAATATACATAAAAGAACAACGCAAAAAATATATATAAAAATATAAAACAAGTTAATACACGACGACTGTATAATGTGAACTGAGCGAAAGTCAAAGTAAGAAGAGTTAAATATTGTCGGCAAAAATTTACTTTACTCATACATTTAAACACATTATACATTTATATTTTTGTTATGTGTGTGATGTTCTATTTAAATTTATTGTTATTATTATTATTATTATAAGAAGATGTATAGAGATGCGTAAAATTTTTGATAAAACTTTTAATTGTGATTACAGTGGAAATTTTCATGGTTTTTCGAAAATTTTTATAAGATCTATTAAAAGAAATTTTTAACCTTTCAAACGAGCGATTTTAGATTTGTTTTGTGATTTTAAGGATTCATTCTAGCAAAACCCCTTCGAGATCTGGTTGACACCCCTCTATAGGATGCCCCTTTATAAGAAAGGACCGAGGTCTCTTATTAGATCCTCAATGATTTTGGGTTGTAAGCGTTGAACTTTGTAACTTGAGACTTTGATGTGCAGGTTATTTGACACTGAATGAGCCCAAGTTTCGTTTCTCCAAAATGATCCTGAGGTTTGCCAAAGTTTTGGGTGCCCCAAAGGAAGATGAATCAATGGCAACCGATGCAGAATTGGAAAGAAAAAACGCGTGATAGAGAAAAAAGACTCTTCAACAGCCCCAACAAAGGAATGTAGCACTCGAAAAGTAGAAGTCAGTTGTGAGGATCTCTAATTTTTGAAGGTATATACAATGCTTGGCGCACTTTAAAGGTGGCAACACTGCTTAAGTGATTGTAGCATCTTAACCCATTTCCGTCCAGCGTTGTGTTTTCGCAACGTTACCTTTGCCTCAAAATATCTCGAGAACCATAAGAAATTTATACAAACTAGTTTTTCCTACATAAGTTTTGAAGGAAAATCTAATCGACCTGTTTTTGGATTTTTTCTTAAATATTTTTGAAATAGGCTTAAATTTGCGTTTAAGAAGGCAAGTCGTGGTGTAAGCATTTTTTGTATTTTGGTAAGCAGAACACCAATTGACCAAAATTTGATATCAATATTCAAAATTTTCTTAATATTTTGATGTTAATCTATTGGAAATATGAAACTTTAAAATTTTCAACCATTTATTTCAAAACAATTAAGCAGCAAATAACCCTTTTTGACCTAATTGCTCAAAATTTCAAACAAGGTTTTAAGCCTTACAACTCAAAATAAAAAATTACGTTATTTTCTACAAATCAGTTTTGTCCTAATCGAAAACACTATATCAAAAATCATATCCCTAGGTATGCTTCATCATAGTCCGGACGGGAATGGGTTAAATTACATATATAAAAAGACATAAAATCAAATTTATCGATTTCTTACTGAATACAAAAACAAAATTCCAAAATTAACTGAAAACATCTTAAATTTTAATTTCATACTGAAATGAAGATCCCTAATAATCTTTTATATGTATATTACTTTTTTGGCAATACAATGGAAAATTTTACACAACCACTCTTTTAAACATGTGTAGCACACATAAACAACTATAACTTACCGCTCATATGTGTATATAATTTATTTTACTATAATAAAAAAAATATACTTAAAAAATTCGCGGAGAATTAAAGTACATTGAAAAAAAAAATCTTGAAAATTAATTTTAAAGGAAGAAAATTTATTTTTTTAATGACAAATGGCCAAAATTTTATTAAAAAACATTTATAAACATTTTCAATTTAATATTCACTTAAACAGGCAAAATAAAATATCAAACATTTTCATTGCAATTTAAGCCGATGCTCTTAAAAAATTATGATGATCAATAAAAAATTTGAATTGAAGAGATATAATTTCATTTTTGTTGCATATTTTCTCTGAATGAGTGTTGAATGAGAAGAGAGAAAATTAACCGAAAAAATTATGTTTCATATTCTGACAATCTCCTCGCAAAACTTCCAAAATATGTTGAATCATACAGCTAATAATAATAAGAATGGAATGTTATTTAAGATACAATACAAAGGGACACACACACATTACATGGAATACACTTTTAAAAGAAAATCATCAATTATTGCATAAATTATTTACTTTTTTTTATAAGAACTTTATTTATATTATAAAGCAGTCACAATGAAAATGCATAATTTTTATTTCACTTGAATTAAAACGAATTACGATGAATTTCAATGAATCAAAAAAATTAAATTTCATTGCATTACTCACATTTTTTTAAGGAAAAGGATTATGGCAATTTCATTTGAAATGTTTGATAAATAATTTATCACAAAATAAATCTAACTGTAAGATGCGTTTCAAGTGAATACGGAAGAAAAAATTCAATGAAAACGAAAAAAGGGTGCGATACAGATAAATATCTTTTAATTTTTTTTTTTTTTTTTGTGCATGTTTATTTGAAAAATGTTATTTTATTTTTTGTAATACATTTATTGCATTTCATAGCATATTTTTGATGTTTGGACGATGGACAAATTGTATTTGAAAGTACATTAACCCTGAAAAACTTTGTAACATTTTTTTTACTTTTATATTCGTTGATCTTGATATTTTTTTTTGTAATTTTTTATTATTATTTTTTGATATGTTTTACGATAGAGAGTCATTCAAACTAACACATTTTTTATGGCATGAGTGAAGACAGAAGACATCTGCTTATTTTATTATCAATTTTTTTTTTTTATTTTAGTGTTTAAGCGCCTCTAAGCGCCTAAATTATAAATTTTTAAGGAAAAGAATCTACCATGATGCTAATAAATTAGTAGTAAGCGATTTAATATCAAAAAATATAGAATCAAACATTTTATTCTTATAAACACACAAACACACACACACACACATATTTCAAGGTCAGGTAATTCTCTGTGAGTTATAGTAATTTTGCGTATATTCATCATCATCATCATCATCAATACACACATTGTACGTTTTACGTGCTATATGTTTTTCTTTTCTTATTCTTTCAAATTAAAAAAATTTGTTTACGAAAAGAAATACACACAAAAATTTATTCTTATATGGGGTAGTTTGTAATAGAGAACAGACGACTCATTTATTGTTATAACATTTATTTTTCTTTCACGTGTTCCTTTTAAAAATAATTCACTAATAATAATTTGAAGGTTAAATACTAAATTTTGCTTCGAAATTCTGTTAGGGGAGTTTTTGTTCCTTTTTTTTTTAATTGTGCTCTTCTCAATTTTCGGTGATGTGCAAATATTTTACGTATAAAATTTTGATGTGTATGTAGATTGTTTTGTAATAACCAGAATAATGCTGATGAAATTACATAAGCATTTGAATGTACTGTAAATAAAAAGGAAGCTTAGAGAGAACAAAAAAAAGGGACCATGTATGAATATGAAAAGGATTTTAAAGAATTTGAATTGAATAGGATGAAAAATGGGTTAAAAAGGATACAATTTGTTTTGAATCATGTTAATTTTTCTACATTTGTTTTTAAATATTTTTTTTTAAATTATTTTATTGCAGGATTTTCAACTATGATAATTTTTAAAAAAAATTTTTTCAATTGACATCAAAATATTGAATCACCTGAATTTCATTGATTGTGACTGATTGCTGACCAATCTGTTTGTTTTCTAACAGATAATGAGACAAGAGAAGATACCCCATCGTATAAGCCTTGGGTTGGTCAGTTCAAAAATGGTTGGCAATTAAAATTACAAAAGAAGTGGAAAAAGGACACCCCTTTGAGAAGTGTTCCTTAGTCACAGTAATAGCCATCAATTGTTCATCAAAAAAAGATGAAATTTTTTACCAGCTTTTACCATGACAAGTTTACATGCTAGTCATCCGAGTGTCAACCGAGTACAAAAAACAGATCCATTGACCTGAAAGGTACGTTTAATACAGTTGAGACCACCATCACTCGACCCTCCATTAGAGCATAAGGATTTAACTGGACAGAAAAGATGTCTCAGGTCATTGAAGCTCGAAAAAAATATGTTATGGTTTAAGAAAAATCAAACTGCCAACCTTTATGTGACAACTCTAGTCAATTGTCATAACGTCCTTTAATTTAATTTAATGCTGTGATATAGCGCTGTGATAAACATCATCCTAACCGTGACTTTATATAGATAAATTCTTAACTTAGCGTAGCTTAAACCTTCGTATACATGCATACACCTCGTACAAGTTTTAACTAGTACTAAATTTTATGTTGTGTGAATATATACGTGGATGTATACTCAACTTGCTCTTTACCTCCCACTCCTAGCCTATTTAATGACCAAAAATAGGTTAGTTTCTGATTCACTTTCGATAACAATTTTTTTTTTTAAAAATAAGCTTTCCATGAAAAACTTTTCCATTTCAATTGAACTTTCATTGAATCATTTACTCTTTTTAAAATAATTATAAATCATAAACACAATTTTTTTTGTATATCATTATAATAAAAACGTTAATTGATTATAAATTATCGCGATGATTACAGGTGAAAATCTTTTAACTTTAACCTACTTGATTATTATTATTTGATATGGTTTAACTCTGTATGTAAATTTTATATGGGGTTAATTTTCATTACAAATTTTTAATATAAATTTACACTTTTGACTGCAAATTCTTATAATAATAATAAAACATATGTTAGATTTAACAGCATACACACATTTCAATTGTATAAGAATAACAATAAAAACTTATGTGTGTATCAACGTAACAAGAGGTGTTACAAAAGAGATTCATGTAGCGAAAAACAACAAAGTGAAAGACTCGTGAAACGTGCTGCCGTATCTTTTTTTTTCCTTCTTAATTCTAATATCTCAAACTATTTATCTCCTTTTTAAAATGAAAATAAAATATATGATATGTTTTTACTACAATTCATGCTTTGATTTTGATACATTACATTCATCTTCTTCACATGAAATAATATATGTGCAATATAATTTAACAAAAACTAGATAAGACACAGTAGTAAAGTGACTTGAAATTTTTAGGGGAATCACATGTGAGGATGAAATTGAGAAAATGAAAATAATAATAATAAGAAGTAAACGACAAACTAATATTTAATTTTTTGAGTTAACACTGGTTTTCATTGCAGTAAATCATCATACATGTTAAATGCACACTGTGAAATGATAGTTAAAAGAGAAACCTTTAACCTATGTTAAATTTAAAAGAAAACTTTACTGTACACTGACCTGAAGGAGCCACTCTGTGTGTGTGTGTGTGTGTGTATATGCGTGTAAAATAAACTAACTTTTTGATATGAAATATTAATAATAATAAAAATAATATTAATAACATGGATCATATACAAATTTGTTCTTTATATGATTTTTTGGCTATAATAAGATGATGGCAAAGGAAGCTGACATAAGTAGAGCATATATTTCACAATAAAAGAAGAAGAAGAAGATATTCACAAAATCTATTGTTTGCTTCTGTATATGTGTGAAAAACAAGAAATATTTTTGCAAAGAAACAAGCATCTTGTTAATACACGTAAAATATTTTTTGGGAGAAATAAGGACACGAGTAGGATTAACTTGCACTAACGTATAAACATTATTAGTATAAGCCCTAATGCACATAAAATAAAATAATTATAAACACATAAATAAAAATTTTTTTTATCATAATTTTTGGACTTTAATACATATGCTTCTAAATTGCTTCAGTTTAAATTTAAAAAAATCACATTATTATTCAAGTCTTAGCAGTAATCATTCTTTTGGTATATTCAATATTTTGGCAAGAGCATAAACTACGCCAAGTGTTTAATTTTTTTACTTTACCTTACTCTATATTTTTATATATTTGTATTTGTTATTTTAATTTATACTGGATGCAAATATAACAATTTTGTATCGCATTCAACGGTAAATGGTTTTATATTATTATGAGGATGAGGATTTTTTTATCTCGCTGTTAACCTTTTTATTTGTATAATATGTGTCTTGTTTTGTAACATTAAAATTTATGATGTATTGATATTTGTGATTTGTTGTTAATTAATCATAATTGTGTAGAATAGAACCTGTTTTCGGCTTCTCATATTTATTATTATTATTATTATTTATAAGTAGATGGAAAATGGTAAAATTGCCTCAAGGATGTGTATTTTGATTGCCAAAAAATTATTATTATTACAAATATAAAATAAAAAAAAAAGGTATTTGAGAAACGGAAGAAAATAAATGTAAAAGGGAGTAACCATAAAAAATTTAACGAAATTACTAGTTATTTTATAGACCACTTCCGTCTTTGTATCGTCCAATTACCGTTGATAGAAATGAAGATTATAAAGAAAAAAACTTAATTTGATTGATTTTGAATTGACTTTTGAGGATTTCAATGATAAAGGACTTTTTAGTTTAACACTTACATGGACGATGCAGGGTCTGAGGAATCCTATGACAGAAATTCTGTAAAAATGAGAGGCTTACAGTGTCCAAAATATAGCCCACAGGAACTACTTGGTGCCTTTTCATATCTACCTATCCTTTGACAAGAGCGAGATTTTAAGCATTCATCCAGGTTTTAAGTGGAAAATTCAACAGTCTGGTAAAAAATTGCACCAAAACTTAAAAATTTATCATAAAGTTTTTTCAACACAAAATTTTCGGTATGATGATGATCGCAATGATTTTCAGTATTTTTTTGGACTTGGTCGTCCAAGGGTTATAGATTTTAAAGTACGTGCCTATCGATTTTCGAAAATTTTCAATATTTTTAACGAAAGAAACGATATAAAGTACTTTAATGCGTTTGTCCACTCAGAGTATTGAACTCATGACATAAAGTTTCTGAAGCTGTTATCTACAGACAGGGTCGGCTTTCAGAGGAGGCCAAAAGTAGATCTCTCCCCCTGATGTTACATTATTTTTTTAAATCAACTGTACTCATTCACGAACTTTTGACTATATATATTCATATATTTGCCGCCTGTCCTGAAATAAAAATTTCTTAATCCGTCCCTGTGCACAGGACATTGAAAGTAAAGCGAGTGCTCAATGTAATGAAGTCAAACGTAAAGGCAATTTTAGTTTCCATTTGAAATTTTTTATTTTAGTGCAGCATGGACGACTGAATATACCTTTAATGAGTATCAATCCTCAGTGGCACATTGGCCATAAGGACAATCTGGCAAATGCCAGAAAGGCCGCTGTTGATCGCCTCCTAAAAGTTAATTTAAGCGTAAATGTTAGAGAAAATCATACAGAATGCCAGAGCCGTTAGTAATTTTCAATCCGCCCCTGTCGAACTCACAAATGGGTCGCAGTGTTTAGCTCTTGAACCATCACATTCAGTTGAAAAAAAATATTGATTTCAATTCTTTTCTTCACTTTCAAGTAACATGACATTAAATTTTGAAATCATCATCATCTTAAGCGAATCCACACTATGCTTTTATTCATCGTTTATTGTTTTTAAATTTAAGTTTCAAAGCAACATAAAATATAAACATCCGCACA
>LN483371.1:1309358-1340251 GCA_900002565.1 Culicoides sonorensis
GAAATCACAGTTCGTAGCTCAATTGAATTCTGTCAACAAAATCTTCAAAATTATTTTAAAAAAAATAATTAAAATGTAATTTCACAGTTAAAAGAAACTTTTTGAGTCTTGGATTTCCTTACATCTAAAATGAGATAATTTTTCACAGATTCCATTATTTTTTCCCAATAAAAATGGAGCCTTGGAAATTTTCATGTGATTTTTTTGAATTTCATTTCATTAAAATGTATTTTTTTTGAAAAGAAATTGTATTGAGATACACAAAAGTCAAAAATTGTTCAAAATGACAGTCCTTTGCAAGTAAAAAGTCCCACTTGTGACTTGAACCACATTCAAAATATCTATCCTTTCACCCCGTAAAAGTTTCTTCGAACAGTCAAAGGTTCAATGCCTTAAAAATGATTAATATGAAGAAAAACATTTCATTAAATTCATAAATTTTCATTTTGTTATCATTCAAAATTCAAAAAACCATACATTTTTGACTAATAACAACACATCAAAAACATTACCATTGAAAGAATGCAGCACAGAGCAATCACTCTAAATGTGAAGCTTTTCGTTGAAACCTCACTATGAATGACGTTTATTGTGTTATTTTTTTACATTTACAACATGATTAGAAATTGTCCCACGTACAAACGTCTATACACACAATTACACAATCATACGCACTTTTTGAATGTGTACATTTGGAATGATGTTAAGAATTATTTTTACTTTCATAATTCCTGGAATTTCCTTGAAAAATAAAAATTTCATTGAATAATAATCAGATTTATGCAATTGTGAATGCAAATTAAAATGTTATTAAAAAAAATAATGAATTAGGAGAAGGCGGAGCATTTTATAAATAAATATGTAAAAATATAATTATCTATGTGTGTGATATTGCTGTACGTATTATGTATGTACATACACATTTATTGCTCTGTCATATAATTTTTTTTTTTGTTAATATTAACGCAACGCATGTTGTTTGATTATAATTTTATGTGTGTATGATTCGCGTTAGCAGTATTAATTTTTTTTACTTCTAATTTTAACAAATATATACAAAACAAAATGACGGAAAGTTGTGTGAAAACGTGACTTTTATTTGTGTAACAGTATATTCGCGAAATTTCAAACTTACCTTTGATGGTTTTCAGATGAGCCCGAAGCATCAGAAGTTGCTGCTTCATCAAAGTATTCAGAGTTTGCCGGCATGATTGGTTTTTTTTCTTACTAACTTTTTATCACTTCAAAAACTTTTTTCTTTTTATTTTAATTGGAATTTCACTTCAATTTAATCTTTAATTTTATTAATTTTATTTTTTTTTAATATGGCACAGCTTTTAAATGTAATTTTTCTTTTAAATTTAATAATAATTAATAAATATTTTTTTTTCTACAAATATTGTGTATTACACATGGGACAGAAATATGTTTTGTTGAAACGACGTTCTATCTATGTGTGTCGTACAGTTGAGGTAGGATATTTTATATTATATTGTTTTTTTTTCTTATAAACTTTATGATGGAAAATTATTCTATTTTAACTGATTTTTTCTATTGTTTCAGAATGAATTTTTGTCCAAAATCTGTTTAATAAACACCCGAATCACTTTATTTAAATAAAAAACTGTCTTTTTGAGGGTTAAAAATTTAATTTTGAATTTGCCAAAATGTTTTGTAAAGAACAGAAACCTGTGTGTGATATTTATGGAAACAATATGGCGGGTGAAATTTTTAAATAGATGGTATGTAACAGAACCTTAGAAGAGAAATGGCATATTTTGTGTTATTATCCTCGTTTTGAGCATAAACTCTGATTCTCATCACAGTACAAGCTGTGTATTGTATGGATACACAGGGGATGGTATAACATTTGAGAATTTCTTTTATAAACACATCCATACACTTGAATAGAAAAAAAAGAGGGTAAATTTTTTGTATACATTTATTGAGAGAAATTACATACAGAATATTCATGTCCCGTACATTGACTCACACATACATTAGATATTTAGACAAAAATGAGGATTTTTTTTATTAGGTAGGATCACAAGGAGATTAGAAAACAATTTTGGTTACTGTAGAATAGATTTTATTAATCAACTTCTTTGAAAATTTAAGAGTAACTCAAATTGAACGTGACTTTTCACTTTCTTTTCTTCTCGTGTAGGTCTGTGAGATTCAGAGAATTTAACCAAATTTAATTCAAATGTTTAAGTGGGTCTCTGTGACCCGTTTATTCTTATTTCAGTATAATATCCTTTGAACTAAGTGATCTTAATCTTGTAACAGTCAAGTATGGACTAAATGAAATTGATAGGTTCAAAATAATAAGAAAATTTTCTCTCAAAATTTTATACCCAAGTTAAATGGACGTTCTGACCCGATATGACATAGTTGAGGGTTAACACTGTGATGAGAATATTACAATAAAAAAGAAAGATTAACGATTAGATACCTCATACCATACCTCACCTCTAAAATGGTGGTCCATCATTTGATGCTATGCCACATGGTGGAAACCCGAAGACGAATCGTTTGCATTGCACAAAAAAGACACTAGCTCTTAAGATGATGCATGAGGACTGTCCTAGGAAACTGATTAACTGCAAAAAAATTCAATTTTTAATCAGAAAAATTCGATTTGATTTAGAAAATCAAAAAAAATGTTGCCATATAGCTCTATAGACCGTGAACACAGACCATTTCTAAGTGAAAGTAAAAGCTTTACAAGAAAAAAGTCAACAACAAATAAAAAGAATTTCTTTCAACAACTTTCCATATGCCATGCCAGAAAAAAATAAATTTAATTCAAAATACAAAGTTCATTCAACTTGTTATGCAAAAATAATTAAGTAAAGGTTAAAATATTATTTGGCTGTTGTTAATTTGTGTTTTTTTGTCTTGCAAATTTATTGATATAGTTACTCCCTCATGTCGTTTTCTTATGTATAAATTTCATTTAAACATTGTCTTCACATATAAGGAACCATCAAATGTTATATCAAATTATCTATTACTCTTTTTTTTGTTTTTATTTTATTTTTTATTTCCTTTTATTGGCATTGAAAAATTAGTTGCTGAATTCCCCTTTTACCTTCGTTGTTGAATATTAGAGTCATTCTACACAATTTTTTTTTTTTTTTAATTTTAAGGAAATGGTTAAATTGTTAGACACACGTTTAAATTTTTCCTTGTTATATTAAAAATTGCAAAAGTTTGATCAAATATTTCATTTCAGGGTAATTGATCAATTTATGAATTTTACAGGTAATTTTGATGTTAAAATTTAAATTTAATTTGAAATTCTTTACCCTTCAATTTTAGACGTCCCAAAAATAATGTGGCAGATGTGCTTTTGCCTTCTATTGTATTTCTTATTTTTTTTCTTTAATACTCTTTGATATTCCTTCTTATACCTTAAAATTTGTTGTTTGCATCAATTTGCACTCTCACAACACTTTTGTGTGTAGATAAAATGTACAAAAATTTTTTGGCAAAAGTTCTGTGACATGTATTAAATTTATTTTTCTTCCTTAGACCACTTAGTGGGGTAATTAATTAGTCAAGCATGTAGCATCAAATTATTTTTCAATGTCAATGAACACAAATCATGCTTATATGAAATTTTATTTTATTGATTTTAATAAGTTTTAAGGTATTATTTTTAAATTTCAATGCCCTTAAGAATTCTCATTTATCCCATTTAAGATCAGTGGCCGATTTTTCTGATCGTCAGCGTATAAAAAAATAATAAGCTGAACAAGAATGAAAAGACTCTTTTAAAATCTCATACCCTGCTCTGTGTGAATGCTTGAAAATTAGGCATCCAAGTCATAAAAAGGGCATCTAACGGATTAAAAATAGGCATAACAAAAAAATTTTAAAGTATCTTTTAGATACCTAATTTTAATGAATCCGATGCCTCTTTAAAGTAAAAAAGTTCACGTTAATCCATGGCATCATCGAAAAATTACATTTCTTGATCAAATGTACAAACCAAACCAAAAATTGAAACAGTCGATAACTGTAAAAATAACATTAAAAAAGCACGTGCTCTTGTTGATTTATCTTTTTGCATGTTTACATGACGATAGAATCATGCAGCTGAAATAAATTCTGTTCTTCATGTGCGTTTAACAGGAATTTTTGGCACACGACCTTCATTAAAAAAAAAAGAATTTTTATTCCCATTTCCCTGAAACACCTGTAAGATGAAATTACTCCTTTTTCTACCTTATTTTAATTTGACCATGTTAACCCATATGATTAATTGGTTCCAGTACACGAAACAACAGTATTCTAAGCACTTTCACCCTGTTTTCTATCACAAGAGAAAGTAAATTTCACCCTCTCATATTAAAATTAAAAAAAAACCATTAAAATTTATATACTTAGTTGAAAGAAAGTTACCCATCACAATTGCAATCAATCAAATAAATTAATTTTTTGTTTTGTGTCATTGTATTAAGTAAGGTCATCCATGCTGAAACCATATCATCATGTCAAGTCAGAACACTTTTAATTTCACTTACTTTCTTTTTACTTCTCTCACACGACAAAAGTGAAACAATATGAAAATCAACTTTACATATTCTAACTATTAATTTACATTTAATGCTTACTTTTGTTTTTTTTTCTGGTATCTGATCGTAACATGTGTGTTTTTTTTGTTTCATATTATTAAGAAAAGAAAATAAACATACGAGCACACTTTTAACGTCGATCGAATGCATAACCCGTATCGCATCGGTCAATGATGTTGATACTTTTCTCAAATACAAACACACACACAAAAAGGGTTGCAGTTCCTCAAAAAGTGAATTTTTTGGCAATTTTATATACATTATAGTAATCACTTTGATATCTGTTCTTCTTCTTGTTAAAAGTAAGTAAAAAAATATGTTTTTTAAATGAAAATATAAAATTAAATAAATAAACGGCAAAAATTTTGCAGATGATTTTAAAAAATTTTAATTTTCGTCTATTACTGTTCTTGTTGCAATATTCTTACATTAAAAATAAAACATTTATAAACAGAACTTTTTTAGCCGGAAAACATTAAAAAACTGAGACAGGTGGTAGACAATTTCATTTTTTGGACATATAGGTTTAGGTATGTGTGTGTGTAGGACAATATAAAAGGTCTTTAGCTCACGAATTTCAGTTTTTTATCAGGAGATCCCCAAATTTTATAAGTTATTTTCTTTGTATTTGTACGAGGTTAAACTGTGAACTTGTGAATAAATGCAGTAACCTTTCATTTATTATGTTTTTTGTTGTAAAATTTATTATTGTATGTTGTTAAATGAAATTTTCTTGAAATTTAAAATTCACAAATATACTATAAAATTACTCAAAAAACATGAAATGAAGCAAGTTCATTAAAAACTGAAAAAATCTATTAACCCATTAGCTCCCACTTCGTGAATTATTAAATTAACTTAAATTTATTCATTGCTACAGAAATTGCTACTTACCGATCTCTTTGATGGTCAGGTATCAACTCATACCTTTCAGGGATTTACTTTTCAGGTCAATGGTAACAGTCAAATATACAGGAAGCACAATTTTGAATATAGAAGATAACCAACTTCAATTCAGGTGAGTTAAAGAGATTCTACTAATGAAAAATTTTGTAGCATAAATCAAATTTTTGATGAAAGTTTCTAAATTCTAGATTAAATTATCTGTACAACTGTATATGAACTTAAGGTTTTAGTAGATCGAAATACCTTTCATATTATTATATCAGCGATGATTCAAGATATTTTTGGTTACAAATGTAATGCAAACGATTTTTAACGCTTATCATAGCTTATCGAATAATCGATGTTGGTATGGACTTATTTGTGTTATGCCAGAGGACACAAATGATGAATTTACAGAGAATTTCAACAGTTTAAAGAAGTGATAAGAACAAATCATTGTACAAGCTTAAACTTTCATGAAATTTAAAAAATAATTAAGCAAAATAAACTTCATTTAGCTTTTCCCAACGTCGAAGAATGTTTTCATCGTTGATGATATCTAATTGGATTCGAGAACGTTTGTTCAGTAATTTGAAATTGGTAAAAACGGCAATACGATCAACAATGGCTGAAAAAAGGCTTTCTTCTTTATCAATTATATCGATAGAAGGAGATATATACAACAACTGAATCCAGAAGAAATAATTGACAAATTCATCGAAAGGAAATTTTGAAAAGGCGAAAGAAAGCTGTTGAAATCACAAACCGATTAAAAATTTCAATTTTGAAGAATTTGTGTTTTCGGTTTATTTGGATCAGAATATCAATATGCCTGTATGCCTGTTTATCCTGCATTAACAGATTTTATGGTTGGCGTCAAGAGAATTCTTAGTTATTCATGTCAATTCGTCTTAATTCAGTTTATTTTTTTTATTTTGAAAGTTACCAACTTTAACAATTGGCTGCATGGGTTAAATTAATATAATATGTCCTTTAGTATGGATATGGTCTATGTGAATACGTTATTTCAATCATTGAAAAATATAATAATTTTAACCGTTTTTAGAGAAAAAAAAACCTTTTAACTTAAAAAAAAAAACAAAATCTAGTTTTCCAAAGTTAAATGTCATGGTCATCTAACAAAATTAAATTCAAATAAAATAACGACTTTTCTCACAGAACAACAATTCTAAAATTTGCAATGTCCCATCTTAAAAACGGACCATTAACTAAAAACTGAACTTTTGAACTTAAACATAATTTAAGACATTAAACTAGAAAAACCAGAATTAATTTAAATTTTTTGCATCTTTTAATGGGACCACAAAATCATGAGAAAAATGAAAACTTTAAATATTTCCTTCATTTTAACGGTCGTCATTTTTAGTGACAATTTTTATTTAATTAATATTTATGAAGTGTAACATTCAAAATGTATTTTATTGTAAATTATATGTATGTTGCAATGTCCAGGCGTATATGCAAAAATTATTAAAAGGGTTATTTTATAGTGTGATTGCCATATTCTAATTGGATGATCAAAAAACTAATGTGTTGCAAAATGAAACACATTTGTATGCAAATCAAAAATTGTACAGGGGAAAACCATAATTGCAATTTTCCTACACAAATGTATGATTGTAGTGTCCATTCAATAAAATGAAAAAACAGAAATAAAACAACCCCTACATAATTAAAGTTAATTTGATTTCACATCCCTGAAAAACGCATTTTATATACAAATTATTATAATAATTGCAATACAACAGCGCATGTTCATTTGTATGCATTTATGTGCATATATAATGCATTTTTGCATAACCAATGAACGAAAGAGTTGTGTTACATTGAAGTGCGATGTAATTTTACATTAATTTTTTTTTAATGTTGAAAAATAAAATGGAGGAATTGGCAAATGTGCAATTATTTTGCAAAATATAATTAAACTAGCTTTCATAAATATTAAAATAAAATTGAAAAGTAGTTTTCTGTCAGTTAAAATTTAATTTATTAATATTTTATTTGTGTGCTGTTTTGTTTTCAATGGAAAAAAAAGGGTTTGAGATTTGTTTTTTTAAGAAAATTATTTTACCATTATTATTTTTATTCAAATTATGTTTTCTTGTCTATGCAATAAGATGGTTACCACCCTATTATTACCATTATTTATTGTTATTATTATAGAAAATCTTTGTTTGAAATAAAAAAGAAATTTTTTTGCTTGCTCATTTCTTTTGTTTGAAAATTGTGGGTACATTTTGTGGGTACTAGTAAAAAAAAGTTTTTGCACAGGTTTTTTATGTTCATATTTTGGGTTAATTCGATTTAAAATGAATAGAAACGTGTTCTTTTATGTTCAATTTTGTTAGATAAATAGTGTGAAATTAATTTATTGTACTTTTGCGAATAATTTTTTTTTAAATATTGTTAAAGGATCAAATTAATCTGAATAAGAGTGATTTGAACTGCTATCATTAAATTTTTGATTTGCTTTTGCTGTTTGAAAGAGAGAAAATTTTTGAGAATCAATACGCATAAAAATTGACTAAGATAGCTTCTCAGACACTCGGAACCTAAAATATTGAAAGTAATCATCTGACTGACACCATTTGGCACTTTTTTTTTGAATCCAGATCCTAGACTGGCTTATGGATCTTTGAGATCCAGACGAAAAAACCGAAAAATTTCAGAAAATGAATTTAGCCTACAAATTTTTTGACTGGAATCAGAAAAATGAAAAGGATTGGTTCTAACTTGTTCAGTATTTTCTAAGAAAATCAAACTTTTCAAGGAAAACGAATTTTACACAATTTTTTGAGAGTTAATGAGTCTTGAAGACCTGGAATTCCGGATTGAGTGTTAAAAAAAACTTCTGCGAACCCAAACACTTGATCTGACAAAAAAACGGCAAACTGAGTATAATGGCTCGTTGACTCTAGTACGATATTGAAACCTAAGTCTACCCTGGGGTTTAGAAATGAAAAGAGTATTTTATTAAAACTGTTTAATCTTCTCAAAACCTTTAAATTAAACTTTTTGCAAAATTTAATCCTGCAAATGAAAATTTCCGTTAAATCTGTAATTCAAATACAAAAACTCTGTTCAAACCTCTATTTAATTATGTTTTCTATTATAAATCATTATCTTTTATTTCATCTTAATATTAATAAAAAAAATTGATGAGCTTCCCGCTGAATTCCAATTCAACAAAGATGAGAAATACATTTTACAAGTTTCTCAAAGACAGAATTCAAAGGATTTGCAAAAAAAAACGTTAACCTCACAAAAACACGTTTCATTTGAATGCTTCACTGAAGATCCAATGTCCGTTTTGATCTGATGAGATTAAACTGGACCTGAATTAAACCTGAATCTGAAGATTCTTTTGAAATTGTCTTTGTTTAGTTGAGATAAATTTGATACTCTTCCAAAAAAAAATTCAATATAAAAAAACTGTGAGGAGTGAAAAACTTGTTTGCAAATAATATCATTTTGTAGTTTCCCGGGAATTGTAAATTCTTGTTATTAATGTGTAATATTAATGATTATTATTATAAATTGTTATTTTTAGAAAAGTTTTTTGGACATCATTGTTATCTTTTGTCATTTCATTAAAAAAAATTAGAAAAAAAAAAACTAGACAATGATCAAAACATGATGTTACTTAACGAATTTTCGCCTTTTCTTACTCAGATAAGTCCATTGTGTTTCAGCTTTGGGTTTGACCATGTGAGAAAATGTAAAAACGTCTTGTCTCGTGATTAATTTTGCAGCTGCTTTCATTTTTTCTCATCATCATCATCACAAAAGTGACCGTTAAAAATATTAACATGAAAATTAGAAGCAACACGTGGTTTAAAGGAATGCAGCCTCGTGGTTTTCAAAAATTTAGGTAAAAATATATATTTTCAGTTTCATTTTTTTTTATTTCTAATTTTTTTCTTTTTATACATAATTCTTAATCATTAAAGTGCTTACATTAAGTTAACATCTGTATTATATGCTTAAAATTAAAAGAAAATATGAATTTAAAATTAAAATTACACTCATGATCAATGTCACTAAAGTGTCAAATTATATTCAAACTAAATTTCAATTGTATCTAAACTTAAAACATAATTCTTAAATTCTAAAATTATTCGTATGGTTAAAAATAAATAGTTAAGTTTTTTTTTTAATTTAATTATGTAAATGAATCAAATTATTAGGAAACGTCATTTAAAGACCAAATTTAACATCTTTTTATTTAATTTTAATCAAATCATCAAATTTAATCAAAAGTTTCATAACAATTTTAAATATTTCAGTATTTAAAGAATTAATTTCAAATATTTTTTTAGAATATCAAATTTTTACAATGATAAGCATTTTTAAGAAGCCAAATAAATATTAAACATTTGTATCACTGATTGAATTTCATTTTTAATTAAAAATGTGCATTTTTATAACAATTGAAAATTATGAAGATTCATCGAAAATTATCGAATTCAAATTTATGAAATTGTCTAAGAAAAAAATTACTGTTTGTGTCCTACAATTAAATCATCTTACATGAAATTTCATTTCTTTTATCTACCATGATAGATTTGTACTGTTTTCCATTTAATATCGTGCTTTCTACTTGATTTCTATTTTTGTTTAATATTTTTAATTTATCATTGATTTTTTTTATGTCATTTTATCAGTCAAGGGTGGGTTTCAAGACTAAAATTGAAATAAATTTTCACTGACATGACTTTGGTTGGTGTCCGTCCTTTTTTAAATGAAGCAGTGAATTTTTAACGGTTTTTAATTTTAAATTTCCTTAAGTCATTTCTTAACTTTCATGATCAGGTTTGATAAAAAAATAGCCCGATCATGATTTTAATTGTAAATTTTTCATTTAAAAATTTTTCCTATTCGTGTATATTTTATTTAATTACAATTATTTTTTTTTTATTTTTATACTTTTAATGTCCATCTAGTTTTGTGAACATCACAAAAATTTAAATTTATACGTTATGATGCGCTTTCAATTTTTTTTTTCAATTAAATAAAAGTGCATCAAAAAATGCATTTAAAAATATATTGTACTTTTCATTTTAATATTTAGGTGAAAAGCATAACTATGTTCTTAGATCATAAGAAATTTGTAACAAAAAATATATCAGTGAAATGATACCGCGCATCCGTAGCATAATCGACATTATGTTTTAGTTTTTTTGTTATTTTTACTTGTGCTATTATTGCCTTTCAATTTCTCTTTGAATTCCTTGCGACGCCGATCCTCTGTTGGTAGGGATCGGGATTTGGGTTTTTTCGCTTTAAGATCTACAATGAATGATATTTTTCGCCCACTTTTAGTTGTCATTGATGTGTCAGTTGAATGCCTGTCTTTGTTATTTTGTTGCTTTTTCTTGCCTGACGATCCAAGTTTAACTGTATTGAAGCTACTTTGAAGGATTTCACTTTCACGTGCTCGCTTCTTATTGTTTGCTCTTTTCTTCAGAGGTACGAAATCGTCATCTGAGTCCTGTTCCACTTGATTGGATCGTAATGGTCTTTTAGTACTTTTTTGACTTGTTTCCTTTTTCACTGCCTTCTGTTTCTCATCAGGACTGTTGTTAGTTTTAATTGAACTCTTGTCAGATGAGCTTTTTGTTGTCACTTCACTGCCATTTACTGGTAAATTCCCTGTTGTACCAATGTAAGCTTTAACAAAACTCTTATCGGAGCTACTATCGATTGTTTTGACATGCTTACTACTTTTACTGTTAACACAGACCATAGATGATCCTGATAAATTATCATTTGATCGTATACTGCTTGAATCTGATACCGTTTGTAAATTTTCATCACTAGTTGCTGGTGATACTTCAGCCGAGTCCATGTAATCGTCTTGTGGTTCGACCTTCACTAAAATAGGCATGCAACGAAACGGTGGCAATCCTGAATTCTTTTCATTTTGGCTGGATGTTCGTTGTGTGGTCGATGACATGCTTTGGGGTGTCTCAAAATGTCGCAAATATTCTTGTTGAATTGCTGCTGCAGTTGAAATATTTTCAGAGGCTTGAATCACCGTATGTGAAATAGCTCGTTGCTGGTGTATCGGCTCAGGCACAATGAAATTACATGTGTGTTGTGTATCAGTAATTGCCAAATTGTATGAACTAGTATCCTGAATTCCGAATCCCTTTTCAATTGCGTATTGATGCAATTTCGTATCCGATTCAATTGCCTTCATTTTAAAGTTATATGCAACATTTAGTTGGACAAGACATGAATCACATATCATTCCAGGCAAACAATCAGTTGGTTGAATCTGAAAGAAAAAAAATTTCAATGAAAATCAATTCCGCATCTAACATATCCTTTGTTTGCATTTCCATTTCGCATCAATGATGCATCGCAATTAATTATTAAATTTATGAATTAAAAACAAATCGATTATTTGAATTACGTCACATGTTATCTATTATTTTTATTACGAATAAAATGTAGCTCAAGGACATCAATTAACCTTTACACTTACAATAAAAATTAGAAAACAGTTTGAATTACGCGGGAATCCATTTAATGTTCAATGAACGTATGTAAATTTGTACAATTTTTTTCAAATATCTCTGTATAGTAACATAACTGTAAATTTTTCTATTCATCAATTTGTTTTATTTTTGCAAACATTGCACAATATTTTTTGTTTATAACTTTTATTACCTTGAGCATTGTTACAAAACGCAATTTTTCCAATATACGATCAAGTGAAGAAATTGAGTCGACATTTCTACGATTATTGTGGAAAATGTTTTGGGAACCTTCTGCTAGGCAAATTCTGCATATTTTTGATACTTCTTCATTCATTTCTGCTAATTATTTGTGTTAATTTTGTAAATATGTACATAAATAGATAAAAACACTTTTATTAGTGCAATAAACAACCTTAGAAATCTTTTTTCACTGATTTTTTATTCTATTTTTTTTTTGTGTTGTAATGAAAGTATTGTAATAATGCAAATTTATACTTTATATGTGTGTTTCTTTATGATTATGAATGATGTGTGTATTTGTATATGTTATTTCAAGTGTGCAAGGCACATTAAGCCAGTGAGAAATAGTTAAAATTATAATAAAATTAACAGATGACGTTCAACTTTGCGCAATTTTTGAAATTCTTAGAATAACCGTTAAGCTTAGGATATCAAAAATTTTCTAGGATTTTCAAGTTCTTATAACTCGATCTTCATCAATTTGAAATTTTAAGATGATCCAGAATCTGAGACTTCAATTGGTATCAGTTCAGAACAAAATATCATCTAATATCTTGATTGGCTTGTCTCCACTATTTTCATGTTTTTTATTATCAAAATTTCAATTAATTTTAACACTTTTCTTCTACAGAATCTCAGAACTGCTCAGAATCCTTTAATAATTACTTTTCTAGTAATCGGAGTCATTTTTATGGACATTTCGGTGTTTTCAGCAACAAATTTTACGATAATCTAAAACCCAACGGTCATTTTCAATTGAATTTGAATTTTTGACACTAAAAGCCAGTAATGCAGAGCTTCATTCAAATTCAGATATCGCCCTCTGGAACTCAAGCGAACAATCAGCTGATGTAAACATTGAATTCTCACTAAGCTAAAGTTCAAGTAGGCAGATTTTTTTTAATTTATTATTTTAATATAATATAGATAAAATAGCAAAGGAATGACAATTATAAGAATATCGTAGGTGATATAAACAGAATTGAAATAAATTAAGATTGGAAAATTGAATAAACGACGACGTCGAAGTGGACGAAAAAAAAAGCAAATCATGCCAGTGAAGCAAAGGAATTTTTCGAATTTTCATCGCGGTGTGAATGAAAATCTAACAAAATCCGAAACAAAGGGCAATCGACCAACACCTGAAGCAACTCCAGTTAAAGAAGTATTGATTCAAGTAAGTTCAGTATTTCGTCATCGGTTGTCATCAAATCTAAATATTGTATTTTGATTATTTTCGTAGGTTGTACTCTATGGATGCAAGAAAATAATCTTCTTTGATACGAACCTCAAAGTGGGTCTTTATCTTGCAAGTCTCTTTCTCATTTCACTAATTGGTGATTTTGTGCCTTTTCCTCGAACTTACCTATCTCGATCAGACAATCTCTTCAATGTATATTTCGTTAAAATGGGCTGGGCCTGGACCCTTTCAATGACCACACCATTTCTGTGCTTATCCTCATTCGTGATTTGTTGTGGCAACCGAAATCGATTCATCCAAAATCACTTGACACGGATTTTCGTTGCGACATGTTCGTGGTTTTGCTGGACCAAGTTTTTCAATATCATTGAATCGACATATGGTAGATGTAATTATAAGGGATTCGATTCAAAAATAGGATGTTTAAAGGCTGGACACTTTTGGCAAGGTTTTGACATTTCAGGACATGCATTCATATTAATTTATTCAAGTTTAGTCCTGATTGAGGAAGCACGCACAATCAATGGATGGGAAACGATTAAAACTCATTTGAGAAATGAGGAATATAGTCGAACGAATTCAGTTGTATCACAATCAACATTAAAAAATTTATCTGATCTTGAATTGAAGAATTTAAAGAATTTCTATGAGAAATACACACCATTAATAAGATTATTTTTCGTTGGCATGACAGTCCTACAACTTTTATGGGATGTCATGTTGGTCGGGACAATGCTTTATTACCATAGAATGATTGAAAAATTCATTAGTGGTGCAATTGCAATTCTAACATGGTTCTTTACATATCGTTATTGGTATCCAAATCCAAATGTGCTGCCAGATGAACCAGGAAAAGGATTATTTCCATATCAATCATCGAAACCAGATGTGATTCCACTGAAACGAAAATCAAGTCTTGTATATAAAAATGCTAAGGGTGATCCAGTTCCTAAATTTATGGGTATGCCGTTATATGCAGCATCATCATCATCAGCAGCGACAACGAACAATCTTACTAATAATAGAGGAAATAATGGAGGGGAAAATAGTAAAATGGTTTAATGGTTTTAAATATTTTGGTGAGAGATACAAACCGAGTGCTTTTAAATTTCTGCTTTTAGTAAAATTTAATAGTTTTTTACTAAATTTAACTTAATTTATGACAAAAATTGTTCAAATAACATTAATTTATTTATGTGATGGGAATGTTAAATTTATACAAAAATGATAAAAATATATAAATGAACCAAAAATTAAGCCAAATGTATGATTTTTAGTGTCGGTTTGTTCTCCGTCACTCGGTAAAGGACATCAATTCAAAATTTGAAAGTGGATCAAAGAGGTAAAAATTCCTTTAAATTTTTTTTTAATAAAAAAAATCATTTAAATATGTCTCATTTCTAAAAGTAGTAGTTCTTTATTATTATTATTTTTATTATTATCAGTTACTTTTCTCGAATGCTTCAAGGTTCTAAGTTAATCTTTTTTTTTTTTAATATTAATATTAAGTTTACAGATCAATCTCTTTTTTCAATAAGTAACAGTTCAGGTGATATTTCTAATGAAAAATCAAAATCAATGAAATTTTTTTTGCTGTAAAAATAAAATCTTAATCGTAATTAAAACTGCATTTTAACTATTCTACCATCATAAGTTTGGGGTTTGCTCACTGATAATACACTATTACAGATTAATGTTTTGATGCATTTTTTTTACATTTATTTTTTTTTCTTATAAATATATGTTATTTTTTTTTTTAATCATAGATAAGTTTTTAGAAAGCTATATAATAATTTCAACAAGATAACTAAATTAATCACCAATTTCTTTTAACATTTTTTTTTGTTTTTTTTTCGTAGAAGTAGGAAATTTTAGTTCTATTATTTACAATTTTTCATTTATTTTATTTTCATTTACAATTTATTTTTTTTTGAAATCAGAAAAAATATTCATTTTATTACGTATAAAAGTGAAGAATAGATTTTTTTATGTTTCATTAAAAATTTTATAGCAGACACAGCTTCTTTTTTGTTTTATTTTATTTTTTTTTAACAACATTAGATTGTATTTCACTTTTTATTGGTTTTTTTTTTAAGTTTTGGTACATGGCCATAGATTCCAGATCGTCAAAAAGTTACCTATGCCATGATTTAATTTTATCTTCGACTTTTATAAGCTCCATTCTTGTTTTTTCCCATAAATTCAGGCCATTGTTGTTTTCCGACAGGATTTAGATCTGAACACTTTTCTCTGGCTGGATCGAGATCTTCACTGCATTTGCATTCAATTCTAATTCGTGTGACTACAATTTCTATTAACGAATTTTAATTTAAATAAATTAATTTAATAAATTTAATAATTTTTAAAAAAAAATTTAATTTACCAGTTTCGAATCTCTGATATGGTGGCTGGAGGAATGGTAAACGTTTACCTAGGCACTGTTTAAAGAACGTTCGTTCAAGTCTCCGTAATTCAGTTTCCGCATATGCTGCAATTAAAAAAATTTATCTTGAAATATGTTTTTTTTTCATATTTATTGTACTTACATCTAAACCCTTGCATTTTCTCTTCAACACAATCAATATCTTCCTTTCGCAGCAAAGGTGGATACTTTTCCGATTCCCTTACATTCAATACAAACACATAATCAATGGAATTCTTTGTCATATTTAAACTAGCCAGCAGCACACCAGTTGATGAAATTGCTGGCAGCACATCTAATTTTAACGGACTTTCAGGGATAGTTTCCTTATCAAATTGTCGTTTGAATCGATACGCTTCATATTCTTCCTTTTCCAACTCTAAGTCCCATAATGATTCGGGACGCTGTTTCCCATTTGGTTGTTGTTGATTTCCATTTACACGGTCATTTAAATTCTTTTTCACAATGGATGAGTCTTGTATCATAATTTTTTCATTTTTACTGCGAACACCTCGATTCCGATTCTCATAGCGATGACGTGGCACCTTAGGAATTGGAGGAAAATCGGTATCGTCTGGCAGGCCATACTCATAATCACCGATTTGATCGGGCATTGCATCGTCAAGACGCGGAGTGGGGATTTTTAGCTGAAATGTAAAAATTGAATGTTAAATTTAATTCTACATTTTACCATTAAGGTAAACAATTTACTTTATATTCACGTTCAAGTAATTTATCATCGAAAGTTGGAACATATTGATATGGTTCTGGGACGTAAGCGCCTCCTTCGTTCATTTCCATTTCAAATTTATTTCGATCGTTAAATGGTTTTGGTTTCTCTTTAGGTGTTTCATTATTGTCAGTTTCATTTAAGTCTTGTTTATTCGATTTACTTTTAGTATCTTTCTTTTGACTTGATTCCGTTCGTTTTGTGTCTTGTTCCGGTTCCGATGGACTTGGATCTGATCTGTTTCCATTTAATTCTGTTTCCTTGTTTTGCTGCAATGCTTTCATGCGTCGCAACTGTTCTTCACGCAAATTTTTCATTTTTGGATGTTTAATTGGAACAACTCTACTCGGCTCTTTGTCCTTATTTTCGGTTTGATTCAGTTGGAGGCGTGCTTCAGCTGGAAATGATAAAAAATGAAAAAAAATACAATATAAATATATTAAAATTATATTTTTTTAATAAAAGCCTGTAATTTGTTTACTTTTAACTAGTTTTAACATAAAAAAACTCTTTTATTTAATTATAATGTGGCAATTTTAATAAATGCCTTTCAAAAAATTTAAAATGAATAAGTCGTGCAAATTTTAATTAACATTTTAAGTGCTCAATTGAGGGATCGATGATTCATTTGAATTTTGTTTTATCTCTTTGTGTGTGTGTGTGTGCACATGCCATATAATCAATTACCAAAATTAATATGTTTGCTAATTGTATCACATTTTCACGTATGTAGAAAATATTATTTTATATTATAATGTAGTTTATGCAAGTATTTTTGGCTTTTGTGTAATGTGAGTCGGTAAATTTTAGTATGTGTATTGTTTACAAATTATAATTGATGGGTGTAAAATTGGATTATCAAGTGGTCAATTATTTTGAGGAATAACGTTTTAAATAATAATGTGATTCGACTGGATTTATATAAACGGGTAAGATCATATTTTAAATGATGCATTTCATAAAAAGATGCGAAATAGGGAGAAAATTAAAAATTTTCTTTTTGGTTTTTTTGACCTGTTTAGGTTTTTTCTGTGCTCTTTCGGTTTTTAATGCTGTTTAGGTTTTTCCTGCGGCTTTTGGGTTTTTTTCCTGTTTAGGTTTTTCCTGCGGCTTTTGGGTTTTTTCCCTGTTTAGGTTTTTTCTGTGCTCTTCGGGTTTTTTGACCTGTTTAGGTTTTTTCTGTGCTCTTTGAGATTTTTGTGCAGTTTAGGTTTTCTATTGTGCTTTTTGGGTTTTTTTATCCTGTTTAGGTTTTTTTTCTTTTTGTTTTCTTGACACAGATAGACAGGTCACAATACTTGCATATTTGTCAAATCGAAAGGCCTTTTGTTGGGTTTTGAAGTCTAAAATCTGAGCCCAATCCGGATAAGTTATCACAAATCTTTTAAAGCTCTTCTTTTGACTCAAAAATTTAGATCTCACTCAAGCGGATTATTCTGGATATACGCATGGTGACCTTGAATTTTTATTACGAAAAGCACTTAAAATCTCAGCAAAATTATTGCAACAATAAATACCCAATTTCTTATAAAATTAAAATTAAACCATAATAATTAAAAGTCTCGTAAATATCTTTTAATTAAATTACTAATTAAAATGATGTGTGTGGGCTTGTGTGTGCCGTATAAATTTAACCAATCCACTTGTATTTCCATTCTCAGTTTCATGAGTGAAACAAGACAATAAATCAAGTGAATTTTAAACACTCATCATAATTTCAAAATTAAATAAAAGAAATAATTAAAGAAGAACAATGCTTTTAATCACACTTTAATTATACAAGGAATTGTGTTTAATTTAATTATCGAACAAAACACACACACACACACACAGCAATTTATCTAACACAATTATAAAACTTTTATGCATGCTATTAAAATATTTTCTAGCAGAAATCATTGTCAGGACATTTGAAACAATTAAAATAAAAAACAAAGTACCCTTTTCTTCTTCTTCCATTTAATGCTTTTGGATGTGTCTACTACACTAGTCAAATGAACCCTTTTTAATTTATCGTTTTATTTGATATTATTGTTCTAGTTGTCTCTTCGTAACAAAAGTGACATAATAATAAAAATGGGATCTTCCCCAGTTAAGTTCAACCATCATCTTGTTATGAAACATTTTAGTCTTCAATTAAACATTACACAAATAAAAAAGGGTAGAGACGCTTATCGCAACTTAGAGCTATTTAATATTTTTATATTGGATCTACAAAGTGCTTTTAAAAAAATAAAATAGTAAAAAAAATAATTCTAGCACGTACACAATGTAATCATCATCATTTTCTTGTATTTTTCCACATTGTACAATATTAGTTTTTTATTTTTTTACTTCTCTATTTCTGTTGCATGTTTATGTCCATAATATTTTTTTTTATTGTGTAAATTGCCATTTTATATGAGGGGCGTTGTTGTGTGCTTTGAATTTATTTAATTTAAAGAAAAAAAATTTCACAATATTATTAACAAACAAGGATCGTGAAAAAAATAGAGTGTTTATACCGTAAACTAATCAAAAAAAGCGTGTTTCAACGTCAAACAAACAATAAATCTAGACATTGTTATTAAAACTTGATTGTTGATATTATTATTTGAATCATGCAATGTATTATTTTTATTTATTTTTTCCAACTTACTTGTTGAAAAGAGTAAAACACCAGGCGGCTCCACATGTCTCGATAATCCATATAATTTTAATACAGTCGATGCATTGTAACGCAGTTGACAAATATCAGCACGTGACTGTTGAATTAAATCACTATCCGGAATAAATTGATACGAGTCCTTGTAACTTTCAACGCCATCACAAACACTTTCCCAGTGTAAGAACAAATCACCACCGAATTTTTGGGATATTGATTGACCGGCAAGCAAACTATTAGGACCACCTGAATCTGTTATAACATCAACAATTGGTGTCCCATTAATTCCACTTAAAATTGTTGTTTGTGAATAAAAGTAAATGGGAAAACCGGGACCTGTACTGTATTTGACAAGAAAATCCGTGACATTATCATGATCGTAATGTCCGGGAACAATCGAACTAAGACATTCTGAACCTGAAATCCAAATTAATGTCATATTACATTTATTTTCATATTTGACTATAATTTACCTTGAAACGAGTATGTCCAAATGGAGGTACTCGATTTACCATCAAATGCATATACGGTGGAATTAAAGTCTGATACAATTATGTCATCAACTGAAACGCAATTTATTAAGTCATATTTGTGTCATTTCTCATTTATTTATTATTTTCATGTATACTCACTTTTGTCACCATTAATATCAACAATAACAGCTGGTACCATAAAACCTGAATCGGGATTACGAAATATTGTGCCAAAGTTTACCTGTGATAAAGGTTTTGCCATTGCAAATAACGGTATTTTGTAAATGCCACCTGGTGAATTTTGTCCACCTGTCAACACCAATAGAAATTCAGATCCATCCATATCGGTTAGTAATTGAATTGGCACAAATATTTCCTCTCTATTTGGTGCAGGTATCACACGTATCTTTTCACCTGTCGCACCCGAAATTAATTTAATATGACTCCCACTTGTGCTACCTGTGTGTGTGTGTGAAAATTCATATTATTTGAGTAAGTAAACGGTTTTTTAATTAAACTTAAAATGATTTTCAACGAGATATGTGATATATGATCATAATGAAGATAAAAGAGAAGTGTCACATGACATGATTGTTATTTTTTAATTTCAATGAATGAGTTTCTTAAAATAGAATTTGAGCGATTTGTGTGTTTTGAGACTTAAAAATGGATTACATTTAAAATTTTTGCACATACCATTATCCTCAACATGTGAAGCTACAATATCATTAACACCATCATCATTCACATCTCGTATCACATTGATGGTGTACAGGTCTATGTTGTTTGTTGCAACCGTGATAATTTGTAAATCAGATGCATCTGACGACTCCCATATTGTATTTCCAGTTTTACCGTCTATTGCAATAATTAAACCACCTCGACCAGATGCTACACAATCAACATTGGTATCATTATTCAGGTCGGTTGAACAAAACACCGAAAATATTGTATGTGTGGTCCACTTTTGCCATAATGTTGCACCAGTGAGCCCATTTATTGCCAAAACACCACCCGTACATACATCGATTAAGCCCGTTTTTGCAAATTTACATTTTGGTAATTCCTCACCATCGGTCATTTCTTCGATACCATATGCAATAATGACATCATCTATACCATCATTAGTTAAATCAGCCTTTCTAACTGGAGTTTCACTACTTAATTTGGCAATTGCTTTACTCCATACCGTCTGTACAGATATTTGGCTACACGGTATTAATTCTACTTCTTTATTACTATCAGTAATGTGAAAAAGATTACTAAAAGACGATGAATAATTACTAGTAAATGAGAGATCTTTTCGTAACCAAATTTTTATTTTTTGCAATGGAACAGGAAACATTGTCAGTATCAAGGCTGCTAGAAATATTAAAGCTGTAAAATAAAAAACCAATTAAAAGTTGAGTGTTTTATTAATAAAAATATATATAAACATTGATTTATTACCAATTAGTATTGTGATTGCTGCCAATCCATAGCAAAATGGTTCACAGCACGTCCAACATCGTGTTCGTTTTTTCATGATAGGTATAATTTTTTGTCCTTTATTGGTTTTACGCCTTGGCGGCATTAGGGGACGCTTTAATCCGGTATCTTCATATAATTTACATGTTCTACCATCTCTGATAAACACGTCATCTTCTACTTCACTAATATCACTCAAGTCTACACTATCTCTCACAACCAATTTATCTGATGGTGAATACCCTTTCATGTTGATGTTATTAAGCGGTTCATATACACATAGAAATTGATTAAACAATGAAGAATGTGAACAATAAACGTTGGTAAATTAATCCTCAATCACTTGATTGTGTTGTTTCAATGTTGATGTTTTTTTTCTTTACTTGTTTGCGTGTCTGGAAATCAAATGAAAAACAAGAATGAAAATCCATTAGTTAGATATAATACAAGAGACTATGAATTATGGTTGTAAAAATAAAAATAAAGTAAATGTTAAACGCAATCGAACAATTAAAACATTCTGAGTATCTAATCGATTAGTAACGCATTTTTAACCAATTGCGAATTCTTTTTTTTTTTTGATAAAATTAATGAGACACATTTTTCAATTAGTTCACGTTACTGTTGGAATGTTCTTTAGAGTTGTTCTTTTTTGATTAATTGTGTTATTTTAAATGGATTTTATAAGGAAAATGGCACTTTTACAGACGGTTTGTCGTCGTTTCTTTGCATGATTCCGAGATTGGGTTCAAAATTACTAGCACAGTAGGTTGAAGTGTGAAAAGCAAATTGACGTTTATTTTCTGTAGATACACATATGTAAACGTCAAAATGTTGTATGAGAAAATTTCTTATGTCAAACAAAATTGTTTTTTACGGACTTTGAACGTCAGGCTTCAATTTCAAAATTCTAAACATTAAATTTTTTTTTTAAATTCTCAACTTTTTCGATTCCATTACACAATAATGCAGAAAAACAAATATGTTTTAGTTAAAATAATTGTGGTACATTTTCAGAGTAAGTTAGAGTAACACACAAATCAAGCACAGAGAAAATACGATAACCAAATTAACAAATACAAGTGAAAGACCACATTATGGAAACCGAAGAATGTGTTTTTCGTTATAAATGAAATTTTTTTTTACCTCACACAATTCATTGTAATTTTTAGCACATTTCCATCGGTTTGTAAAAAAAATACGAGCTTTGAGAGGGGTCATGCCGTCCGCCCATGTGTCAAAGTCGGTTAAAAGTCGTCAAAAAATTGTCAATGACGTAAAAATTTGCTGATCATGAAAAGAGTCATCAATCTTGAATTGCTTCGAAGGTCACCGAGTTTTCCAAAATGGCTGAATTTACTAAAACTTGACTTTTCCAAAATGGTGGATTCTATTTCTAAAAATGCGCTCGTGTACATCGTTCTCGATCACGTTCTACATGTTTTTTTTTTGTTATCATACTTTTTTTTTATCCATGTTTACTTCACTTAAAATCATTTGTAACAATCTTTTATTGTATACATAACAAAAAAAAAATGAAGTAAACATGAGTTAAGTAATTGTTATCTTAACAAAAGCATCTCCTTAAATACAGTTGAACTTTTTACAAAGTCAATAAAAATATAACAAAATCATGTTAAATGTTAAACTTTTTTCCTAGTACAACAGCAAAATAAACAAAAAAAATTCAAGCTACAGAGCTTAGCTTTTAATATTTTGTGTTAGGTCAGTCATTTAACAACAAAACAAAAAATTCATAGTAAAGTTTTATAATTCAAATTTTTTATACCATCATGACAAAAAAAATTAGAAAAAAAATATGTGAATATCTGAATATTATTATATTGAAGGCACAAAACAAACATAAAGTATATGGCTTTAAACCGATTACTGTCAAAAAAACAATTTTATTTTGCGTTACGTTGAAATTGGGACGTTAAAAAATATGCCTTTTGTGGTTGAATGGCATGCAGTTTTTATGACCAAAACCATATGAGATGATTTTGTTTTGCCTTCTTAATTAGCTGTGATGTTGGTTATTTACTTAAGTGGTTACAGATGATATTTATTTTAAAAATTAATTTTTAAATAAATAACACTGGGTTTCATTTTTCCCTGATTGAATTTCCCAGTCACGGAAATGCTGATTTATGTATTTAATTCTTTTTTTTTTGCTAACTGTGGTGTAACAATATGTAAAAAAAAAAAATTTAAACATATATAAATTGATATTTAATCTGATTTGTGTCTGTATTTACTTATGCTGACCAAAAAATTTACATTGAATTCTCTCTGTTTCGATGTGTGTGTGTGGGTGTGTGTTTGCGGTATGAAAAAAAGTTATTGTTTTCAAGAAAATAATTTTTAATGGAAAAGTTTTTTTCTCTCTTTCAACAACTAAGTTAAATTGGAAAATTTTATTCAATTGGAGAAAATTGGATTGAAATTAGTTCAAATATGAATCGTCAATATTTGGACGGATGTTGCGTAGTCAAAAAAAAATGTAATAAATATAAAATTTAAAAATAATATTAAAAAAAATAAAAATGGATTAAATTCAATGAACCGTAAGAAAAATTAATGAAAGTGCTTCAGATATTTTATTTTTATTATAACATTCACGTAAAATATACATCAATATTTATGGTAAAAAATTATTTAGTATACATTGAGTTCATTCGTCTGGAATGCATAAAGGAGAAAAAAATAATATAATGATGATGAACACAACAACAATTTATTAAAAATAACAAAATGAAAGGCATTTTCATGAATTTTTCACATAAATTTTGAGTAAATCGGTGAGTCATGATTTTTTTTTATCGTTTATTAATCAAAGAAAGTGAAAGCAATGAATTTTAGAATTAAATTAATATTCAAGCTTTAAAAATTAACCTGAAGTCTGTTACTCCAAGCGTTTTTCCTGTAAAGTTTTTGTATGAAACCCAACTCGTGTATGATCGAAAAGTATTCAATTTTACAGAGAGAACAAATCATAGAAGAAAGTTTTGTTCTGGACTCAATATTTCTAAAAGAGGCGGTCAATGGGTTAAAGGCGTTTTAAATTTTGAGTGCATTTCCTGACATTTTTGAAAAAAATCGGCTTTTGAGATTATTTGCGTTGTCATAGTGATTGCTTGAGAGGGTGGCTTTTGGAGCGTTAAATATAATTTTTCTTCATCAAACTGATTTTTATTTAAATTTAAATTACATTTTTCATCCCATATTAAGCATATCCATCAGCATTAAGCCTCTCCCCTTAATATAAATCGTATATTTGATCGTAATAATTGTCCTATTTTTTGAATCAAAATATCTTTGAACCCCACGAAAGTCACCTTGCGGCAAAACTGGCGGAAAATAATTCGTTGTTTGAACGTAATAGTCAAGTTCCCAATTTCTCCAATTAACTGCTCCATTTAACGGACATCCATGTTTCAGCGCAGGAAAATGCCTTGTGTAAACCTCTTCAAACATTTCCACAAGTCTATTTCCCTCTGAATGAATTTTACACAAATCAACTGTCACATCGATGATGTATGGCATGTAACGTCCATTTGAGTTGCGATAAAAAAATTTGATTGAATTCTGTAAGAATTTCAATTAAAGAGACGTAAAAAAAAAATTAAACAGCATTTTACACGAGCTTCCGTGACATTTTTGAAAATCCAAAAGAGATCCATAACTCCTTTCTTCCCTCGGACTGCTTTGAGATTGCAAGTCAAATTAAATACAAGTTTTTTATCGACTTGTAGACATTCAAGACCTTTCAAAATCATTTCATAATTACGTGGCTTAGCCATGAATACATTTGGAAGCGCGTTGAGAATGAAAACGATAATTGCTAGTAAAGTTATTTTTAACCTCATAATTTTAAATTAAAAAAAAAACTGGTATGATCAATGATGATGATTCAAACTGAACTGAATTGTAAATTTTTTTTGATTCATGATTTTTTTTTTATTATTATAATTACAATGATATTGTAATACCAATTAAAAAACAATTTGACACATATTAAACTTCTATTATTATCAAATTTACAGGAAAAAAAAACAAATGTGTCGATAAAAGTTTACACGTTTAAATTTACATGTTTCATAGTAAAATGTTAAATTGAAAAATCTACTACAAATTCGAAATTTTGTGAGATTTTTCGGCTATGATAGCAGTCGCTAATTGAAATTCATCAAAATTATGATGAAATTTTGATTTAATTTGAAACTTCTCTTATCGTCATTAAAACTAAATTTGACCCAAAATAGCACCACTGTGAAGTTTTTTCAAATTGTTTTTTAGTCTGTTAAATAAAATCGGAAAAAATAGGGTGCCTATTTACGTAAAAGTTTTGAGACGGTGAAAAATCGGAAAATTTCGTCCAAAAATCAAAAATTCCTTAAGAAAATTCTTTAAAAAAACAGTTAGAAAACAAAAAAAAATAAAAATTGGGCTCCAGAGCATGAAAAAAGCCCAGATTTTCATAAAATACCCAATTTTTCGAAAATGGCAGATTTTTTATTTTTCAAACTAGCGGAAAGGCGGATTTTTTTCAAAGATTTTCAAATATTCATAAAATCGAAATTTTTCAAAATAACGGTTTTTTCAAAACAATTCAAAATGGTGGGGTTTACAAAATTTTTCAAATAAGTGGATTTTTAAAAATAAATTTAAAAGCGGAAAACTATTGAAAACTGTCTCAAAAAATTTTACGAAAATGGACACTTTAATTTTTCTAACAATTAAAACCTCGGAAAAACTCCATCAGAGCAAAATTACAAATCAAATAGCTCGTCATACTTTAAATCTATGGCATATAAAACGATTTTCATCATTGTGATCTATTTAAAGCGTTAAATTGCATGTAAGCTAATAAAAAAAAGTTTTTAACCATAAAAGGTTTCATCTTTAAATGCATTTAACTGCCTTTATATTTTTATACTCTAAGCGTTTTCCCAAAAGAACACTAAAAATAAACTTTTTGATTTAACACATAATCAATTATGGCTTTAAATTCAAATTAAAATTGAGAAACACTTTATACTTTAATTCTTTAATACCCAAACATTGCTTGTCTGTGCACATATCTGTGATTAGCTTATAAACACATATATGAGCATTAAAAATAAATTTCAGTGATAATACACAAAAATACATATAAATAAAATATTCATTTATTGTGTTGAGAAAAAGGATTGAAAAGTTTTTTTTGGAATTTGACACAACCCAATGCATTGTTGCACTTTATTACATTTTACGTATCTCTCTTAGCTTCATATTGAAATAAAATAAACATTAAAATAGTTTTGCTTTTGCCAGACATGTATCGTGTATGTGTGTGTGTGTGTGTGTGTGTGTGTGTGTGTGTGTGTGTATGTTTAAAAAAATAAAATTTAAATAAATCTTTAGGGATGAGTAAAATAACACTGTTTATTTTATGGATTTTGTCCTGAGTTGAGAGGCTTAAGCTTTATGCAAAAAAGGCATTGTGTGTGTCAATTTCAATGTGAAACCATGCTATATGTGTGATTTTTTTTTGTAGTAGTAGTAGTACAGCTAAAATATTATAATCCCCAAAAGCATCGTAAATGGCACATAAAATAGAAATGTCGATATTTTCACTTATATTTTGTATAACGCTCATTGAATGAACTCGAGATAGAAAACATATTAAAATGGATAAAAGAATAACTTTTATAGCTCAAAATTAAGAACATAATAAAAAAATTTTGAATGTATGTGAACTTTAACTCAATGATTGTTGTATAGTAAAGAGTTAACATTATATCACTATTTAAACAAAGAGATGCTTTCAAGTTTATCATATGCAGATAAAAATCTGAATTCAAAGAAGACAAAAAACTGATGGTTATTACATCATGTCACACACATTGAAATGATACCAAACAAAAAAACGAGACGAATGAAATCGTTATAAATAAATAATGAATCTGTTTCATATTTCCACGCCTTGTATCATCATTTTCATTTTACAAGGTATTCAAAAAAATATTAAAAAAAATAACACACACACATGATATCAGCAACCTTTATACACAAAGAAAAAAAATAATAATAAATGTGTCATAAAAATTAATGTCGAGTGACTGACTGTTAAAAAAATATGCCAAATTTCAAAAGCAAACAAAAATATTATATCATCTAGGTAAGTTTTTGTTTGTATATGCGAAAAAAAAAATATATAAGTGGAACATCATAATACAAGCTTTATTAACATATTTAGGATAATAATATTCGAGAATTTTGTTGTTGTTGTTGTAACTGTGGAAAAAACACCATGAGATGATGATGCTGTAAAATGTTGTTCAAAGTAAAACATGAAAAATGACTATGAATATTATTATCAGGCTCCTACCTCGTTCATTGAGTTTTTTTTTTGTTATTATTTATTATTAAAACGAAAAAAAATTGGGATCGAAACAAAAAAATGAGAAAAAAAATGTAATAACAAACATGAATAGAATAGATGAGAAGTTTGTACAAGAGGTGAGCAATTATTATTATGAACATTTTATTTTTAACTCTTTTTTACATCCAAAGAGATTTTGTAAAGATTTTCAAGTAAATTGGTTTTATTTTTGTTTTTCTTACTTCAAGGAAACGTGCATCAAATTCATTATGAGATCACTTAAAAGAGATAAACAGGATTAAAATAGAATTAAATGGAGTTGTTTCTGACATACTTCATTTTATGCTTTTAATACATCATAATTTTTTCACTCCTCAATTACGTTAACACCTAAACGAAAAATTAGCTGTAAAATACTGTAAAAACCCATTGGAACTTTTTTGCGTGTTTTTTTTTAATGACTTTCCATACAATTTCAAAATTACATGGTTCACATGACGTTGAATTTGGTTCAAAAAATATTTGAAATCTATCTGATCATATAAAAATCATGCAAAAATTCGAAAAAGGTATCACATGACTCATGAATCAAAAAAAAAATGTCCGACAAAGGGTTAACACAAAAAAAATCCATATATGTGAAAAGCGTGAAAATAATAATAATGATACATATAAATTACAATAACAAAAGATGAAAAGCACAAAATCATTAATAAGAATGGTGTAATGCAAGGAACGGAAAAAAAGAAAAAAATGTAAATGTTGACGTTGATAATATGTTTCCTTTTTTTTCTCTTGACTACGAGTGAGTAAATAATATTAATGATTAGACAAAAAAAATTGGATTGTTAATGAACAACTAAATCGTGAATAGAACACAAAACAGAACAAAAATATAATTAATTTTTTTTTCATGTATTTTACTTCACATTTTTTTCCCCAGTTTATAAGAAGTGAACTGTGTCTGTGAAAACTGGATGGTTTATTAAAGTGGATTTCGATGAAAATGTTTAATTTTTCTTGTATTATTTTGTGATTTGGATAAATTTATCTACAGATTACTAATGCAATTGGGCTCTGTTTTAAGCATTTAAACTGTGGAGTGAGTCTGAGCTATTTCAAAAAACTCTTCTCAGAAAGGGTGGAAAAACAGATGAAATTATACCATCAAAGTAAATCAGCAGCTTCACTGTCCAAAGAGTTTGTGAGCTGTTCAAAGCAAAAGATCAGAAATGATCTTACAATTGGACAAAAAAGTCATCAGGAAACTGCAATTCTCCTAACAGGACACTGCCTGTTGCACAGTCATCTTAAAAGGATAGAAAAAAGTGATTCAAGGACCTGCAAGCTCTGCCTAGAAGAGGATGAAACATCAAAGCACATCCTCTGTGAGTGTGAAGCATTGAAGCAAAATTTGACAAGAAAGAATATTCAACCTGCCTCTATGGTCCAGTGGTTAAGCTATAAGCTTATTGTACTGGATGTCACGGGTTCGATACTCGGGGCAGTGGAAAAAAAATCAAGTGCTGTATTTGTGATTTTTCTCCAGAATGTATAACATATGGTATGAAAACAAGAAAAAATCGAACATCTCATGGACCCAGCATCTAGGACGAAGGAAGATTCTACGCACCATAAAAAAAGACACCCAACCATATAATGGTGTATATTTTGGATAAGACGTTAAAAGAAGAAATTTGTACAAATTAGAATTAATGTTCATGAATTATTGAATTACCAATAAAAAGAGAAAAAATATAAAGTATTCTACCGGACATAACGATGATGCCCTGCACCAGCAAGTTGCTGTCTTGGGAGCTGGCGTTGTGGTTGATGGTAAACCATTTGAAAAAACCCCAGGGTTTTTGAGCATTTCCGCAGTTTTGCACTGATTTCCGCGATTTCAGAAAGGTTAGGCATTTTGGAAAAGTCGGCCATTTTGTTCACGCAGACGGACGGACAGCATGAGCGCTAATAATATTCGCATTTGAACAATCGAGCCCAATTAAAGACCATTTCATAAAATATTTGCAGAGTGATGACGGACAAACCATCTTTTTGTAGTCTTTTTCTGTTAAAATACAGAACAAAAAAATTTCATAAACGGTTGACATCTCTTATTATAAGGACACGATTTAATATTAATTGAATTAAGTGCTTTAGAAGTATTAAAAAAAATCCTCTACTTATTTATTTTCAAAGAGCCACCTCAAAGTTCTCAGTTACAAGCAAAACTTTATAAAATTATAATCAGAGTAGACCCACTTTTTTTATGACTCAAATAACATACGCTCAACTTATAATTTTTACTTTTATCATATAGCCAACAAGGAAACTAAATAATAAAAAAAGAAAAACAAGAGTTTCATTTTATCGTCACAAACACAGAAATGAAAGCACAAACTCACGAAGAACGTAAAATATAAAAAAAATACATAAAATAAAGGAAAAATTAATGTGTATTATCAGCAGCACTATACACTTATATGAAATATTATCATAAACTGTGACTAATGGATTATTAATGATAAATTGAAAGTAATTTTTTATAGTGTGTAATAGAAGCCTTTCACACTAATGACGAACAAAATTACTTTTTTTTTCTTCCTTTTATTTTCTTTTGTAACTTATATTAAACTCAATAATAACAAGCAGCAATGAAATTAAAAGGGAGAAAAAGAGTAACAAAATGAAAAAAATACATAAATTTTATTGTGAGTAATGTTTTATATGTGTGTGTATGTATGTGTGTGCGTGCGTATGCAACAATAATAATTTAGAAATTAATTTTTCATTTCAACTTTACTTTTTTTTACCTTTTAATTTACATCAATAAAGTTTCATTTACTTCCCTTTTCAGAAAATGAGAGGAATAAATGTATTTTTATTCGTTTTATTTGAATTAATATAAATTTTAATATTCAAAAGGTAAAAGTAATTAAAATCTTTTTTGTATGATACAACACTGAAATGATATTACTTCCGTTTTAATAACAACTCTGTATGATGTAAAAAACTGTGTATTTTATTTTCTAGATTTAATATAAATCTTATTTGAATTTCAATTGGAAGAAAAAACTAAGCATAAAAAGTTTTTTGCCAAGGAAATTTTATTTATTAAAATTTTGTATTCTAATGTGACATTTAAATTTATATGGAAAACAGTATGACGTAAATTAAAACTTGACTGTATTTTTTGCATTTTGCTTTTAATTATGTGTCTTTTAATTAAAACAAAGTCTTAATAATCATGAAAAAGTGAATAAAAGACTTAATTTTATTATAATAAAAAGAACTTGCAAAAAATCGTCATAACATTCCTAGTTCAAAAAGTTCAGTCGGTGACAAGACCACACTTTGTTGAGATTGCATCAG